>VZRF01028484.1:258374-406778 GCA_013396875.1 Vireo altiloquus
TTTTTTTGGGCTGCACTGTAGCTGAAAGCCTGCTTATTTTTCACATTTTATTATGCAGGTAGTTTGCAGATTGGTGACACTGCAAACTAAGCCATGATTAAAAGCAAATTGTCTGTGTGTGAGAGAAGCAGAGGAAATTTGTGTGTGGATAAAACAGATATTGTCACTGTGTTTACATTGTTGTATGCTATTCTCTTTTAATCACTTGTCCAAAATGGCACAAGCTCCAACATCCATTCTGGTATGGGAAAAATCAGGGGCATACTGGGAAACAAAAGATCCTGTCCAAACATTTCCCTTTGCAGAAACAGGGCATGACTTTATTTATGGCACCCAATTTTATATGCTGTATGTCAGTGTCAATTTTTTATTTGTTAAGTCAGTAAGCNGAAGGAAGGAAGGAAGGAACTATTTCTAATTGTGAAAGTATTACTTCACTGAAAATTAGTCCAAAGGAGGCTCTAGATTGCGTTGTCTGTCCTATACATTTGTCCTACCCATACAACTTCGAAATCTGGTAGAGATGAGCCCAATAAATTATGCTACTCTAAATCAATTTTATGTGAAATCAATTTCCTTCAAAGTATCCAATTCAGCACTTAAAACTAATAAATTTGTCATTTGAAACAGTTTTCAAGCCATGGCTGACAAACATTGCGTCACAATTTGTAACAGGAGTGTAAATGGACTTCTCATTTGGTTTGGACTCATCTTCCCTCCATTAATTGTTACCAAATTCACTTCCCCAGGGAAGTTGTGGAATCACCAACCCTGGAATTGTTCAAAAAATGAGTATGTGGCACTTTATTTATATGGTTTATTGAGCATGGTGATATTTGGTCAAAGGATGGACTTAATGATCTTGGAGGTCTTTCCCAAACCTAATGATTCTATGATTCTATGATAAATAAGATATATGAAATCTCTGATTCTAAAGCACTTTTTCTAGTGATCAGCTGGCCCTTGCATTTCTTCCTGGCACTCTTGATGACTTGTCTTTGTCTCACTTGACATAAACTTGGCAGAAGGAAGTGTAAGAGAGTAGTTCACTCACTTCTGTGCCAAAATCACTTTTTTGCTCCCATGAGCCTCCAAACACATTTAGGTATTTTTATTTGAAAATATATTTTTACAACCTGCCAAAGTATCTTTTCTCCTGTCAGCAGAAAAGCTATAATTGCAACCTACCCCAAATAATTTTTTTGCCATCCTGATACTCAGGGCTAGGCTCACCAAAAGATGTCAGGACAATCCAGCTGGTGACTTGTAAAAAGTGACAGGAACACCTTATAAGCAACCAATCAAAGCTATGTGAAATAGTTGGTGGAAGAGAAACATCAACACACTTTCTAATGGCACCAAATTCCCTTTTTCCCTGCTCTGATACACGACTGAGCTGTCTCAGCACACTTGAAAAACAGACTTGAAAAACAGATGGGCAGGTTCTGATGAAGGAAGTACCTGCAGCTCCATACAAAGCTGGGATAATGTCTCTTCCACAGATAGCTCCTCTGGGGAAAAAAAAAAACACAAAGAAAGACATGAGGTTTGAGAACAGTGGATGTGAAATATTAATGTTCTGCTGTTTATTCATGAGAGAAATTGGTCATTTGATTCTTGTCTGGCAGAGAAGTTTCTGTTTGGGTGTGGGCACTCCACAACCCACCTTGTACTGGTGCAGGTGCAACTTCTGCTTATGCAACCTGGACCACTAAACTGGTAGAATTTGTAGGTTTTGTGGCAACAAAGACATCAGAATTTGGCTTTTTATTTACCCTCTTTTACTGAAAGTTTGATTTTTAACCTTTTGTATTTATGGCCAACTGTAGAACTGAATGCAGTCTGAGCAAATGATGTGCAAGGAATAGTTGTCCCTGTTGTGCTACAGAGGTCTGTGTAAAATTTCTGGCTAGTAAAAGATTGGGCATCTCTGTACTGCCCTGTGAAGTTGGAATTACCTCACCACTGCAAGCAGCAGGGTTTTGATGTATTCCTGAGAGAACCCAGCACAGGGACACCCCACTTTAAATGCACCACAGACTATCAGGCAAAGGAGGACATCAATCAACTCTCCAACTTTGGCAGCTTGACTTTGCAATGCGGAACTTTCTAATGGTGTCCGTAAAGAGACATAGCAGGAACAAAGCAGAACAACTCACAGAACAATTCCCTTCCCAACCCCCAAATGTCCCTTCTCAGATAGCACTAATAAGTGGGAAAGGACAGACCAAGATGGGTAGTGCCTTAAAAAAATCTTAGTGGGTAAAATTTGGGAAACAACCATTTCCACTTTTAATGTCTAAAGTAAGCTACTCAGGGAGCTATAAAAATAAAGCAAGAATTAAGGAAATGCACAGAGATTTATATTCTTGGATTTATCTTAGCCTTCTGTAAAAACCTGTGAGATTAATATGACCAATACAGATGGTATGACTGAATGAGTCATTTACATTTTTCCCCTAGTCAGTGGAGAAATATAGCAAGTACAAGGTGTAGTTTATGCCATGTCAAGTTAGAAAGCACTACCTGTGTCAAATAACATATTTTTAAATGGGTGTGTTTCAACCCAAGGAATGTAAGGAGACAGATATAAAAATTTGATTTATATTCATCTTACTGCAAGAATCTTACACCCCATAATTTTACTGAGTTTTCAACAGGTGTCAGAAGATCAGTCTTAAAACCAAATCTTTAGTAGATTTTCAGACTGTGAATAAAATGATGCAAATAACACTCCACTCAAGAGGCTAAAAAGGGTATTTGCATTCAGAAATTTTAATGCATTACAAGAAGTACATTTGCAAATGAAGTGCCTGCTTCAGTACCAGTATTCATTTCAAAACCAGGCAAATGGAGTTTAGAACATCAGTATGTGCTCTGGGGTGGTCCTGGAGCTGTGGTCACTCATCCATGCATAACTCTGCCATCTCACAACCCTGTCTGGGAGAGCCACAAATCATCTATTATCTATACCTGTTAACCACGCATGAAGCAGTTTTGTTGCATGTTCTATTCTGTCTGAGAACTCATAAACTGTAAATTAAAACGTTGTTTTTTTGTTTTTTTCTCTTGCAGTTGGATTGAATAACACAGTATGTTACTTACCTATGACTTTTAGACTGTCTTGAAGAGAAATATATCTTGGGGAGCAAGACATGAAGTGGCAAATGGGATCTATCAAGTCCATGAGTGTGTGAAGCACAATGCATTGTGTTTCATAGTTCTTATGTACAAGTTCTTATATACTATACTGGAAAATTTCACTCCCTTTTAAAACCACCTGGCCAATGCAATCAACCCTCCTAATGTAATTATCTCTGCAACATAACAAAATGGATAACTTCAAAACCTGCACACCACAGAATAAAGAGACACTGTGAAATGTGAAATTATGAGCCACATTCCTTGAATTCAAAGAAACAGAGATGAATTCAAAGAAACAAGAGACAGCTCTTTAACAGTATGAATGAGTCGCATTTTTATAGGACCTCATCCTCTCATTACAAAGATGACTAAACACAAATTACAGAGCTCCATCCTGCAAATCCAGCCAGCCAGCACATCAGACCCAAGACGCCTGACCAGCCAAAAAAACTTTCTGCCAAAAAACCAGAAAATCTATTAAACAATTGAATTAGGAAGGAAATCAGAATAATTTTGAAGAGTAAGTTGTAACTGGCAGGAGAAAAATATATTGCAAGTTACAAAGAATGGAGTATAATTTAAACTCATTTGTATCAACTTTCACATTTTTCTTTTCAATTTTAAAAAAATGTTTGCTCAAGAGAAAAAAATATGTTAAGAGTCTTCCCAAGAGTTCATGGCCATGCAGAACTGGAAGTTACACTTTTCAAAATGCAACTGAGGCCAAAAATCACTGAAAGGCAAGTATTCTGAGAAGTGTATCAAAATATTTTATCCATCTATGCATCAGGCCACATCCTATAAAAGGATTCACATAAGCTGAGGAGTCAGTCATCTTTAACAGTATGCAAAAATAAACACTAATCAGACAACACGGATTAAAATCCCTTCGAGTCTCTGAACAGACCAAGAATTTTGGTACTAAAATGTGTGTTTAAAAATGCAGCACTCTAAAATATTCAGTGATTTTAAATGTCTTTTCACTTACCCAGCTTCAGCTGCGGTAAATCAGGAATCTCGTTCATTATGAGGGTGTAGTACGTGTGAAGACCCCTTTGAGCATTCAAGAGCAGAAGACAGAGATCCTTATGCCACTTGTATGCATGCTGCATGCAGTTTTCAGATGGGACATAAAAGCTGCCCTGTGTAGCAAAAGTGTAAAGAAAATAAAGTATAGAAATTAAAATTCGTGGTCTCCATTTGTGCAACAGGTTTCCACAAAAACCCAACAGTGGACAGTCTCCACCCAGATGTGGATTCATCTCTTTTTACAAGAGTATATAGTGATAGGGGTAATGGGTTTAAACTAAAAAAGTGTAGGTTGAGACATGATATCTTTACTGTTAGAGTGGTGAGGTCCTGGCACTGAGGTTTTCCAGAGAAGCTGTGGCTGCCCCATCCCTGGGAGTATTCAAGACCAGGTTGGATGGAGTTTGGAGCAATCTGGTCTAGTGGAAGGTGTTCCTGCCCATGGCAGGCAATTTGAATTACCTGGTATTTCAGGTCCCTTCCAACCCAAGCCATTCTGTCATTCTTCAATTCTAATCAAGCAGATGGCACCAAAGAGAGATTTTAAACATCCCAACCTCCCAGCCACCCAACTAGCTAGGTGTGTAATCCAATACTGTATCTTATTCTACATGTTCATTTTGCCCAAACCATAACAAAACCATTAGGTCTCATAATGATTCAGCAGAGAGATCTGTCTCTGTCCAACCCACGTGTCCCACTGTGGAGCCAATGTCTCTCCCCACAACACAGAGAGTGCTGTGCAAAATAAACCCTCTCTGCTGGAGGAGGAGGGGTGGAAAGAACTATAAAGATGGTTCACTTTCCTTTTCCTTCCTTATCACTTCCTGCAAAGGTGATAGCTCGATGGTACCATGATATGCTTTGTTATCTGTATTAGTGAACAAATGCAGATGGCACTGCTATCCCATCAAATATGAGCCACTCTTTACTCCAGGATCAACGTCTGTGTTGGGATATCTCTTGTGGGAGAATGTAATAGAACAGATCACAACACGTTTACTACAAATATTCCCGAAACATCACTTTTACACTTAAAATATAAGCTGAGTTTTCATTAGGGCACTATAAGTCAGAAGTTTTCACTTCTGTCAAAAGATGCCTGTATAAATTAATGATATTTGAAATTTGCATTGCTTAAGTTTTTTCTGGAACTACTTATTAATCCCTGGGTTTGTGAAACACAGACAATTTGCAACTTAGTCCACTGCTTATCACTCCTGGTGTAAAAATACAAATCCTACAGGCTCACCAGGTGCTGACTGCCTTTTTGGACAGGTTCAAAAGCTGTGCCTCTCCACGAGCAACAGAGAAGAACCAACCACACACCAGTGCATCTCCTGTGTTTTTCTCCCTTTGACTTCCCTAAAACCTGTATTTCACAACTCTTGGCCTGAGCCAGGATGTTTCCCTCAGCTTCTCATGCAAATTTTCAAGAAGTTAACTAGAATTCTGTGGTAGGCACAAAGGGAAATGCTCTCCAGACCCACAGAGAAACAGCAGATTATAATTGACAGAGTTGGCTGTTCTTCAAAGGTTTCAAAATCTCCAGCCTCAGCATGAATATTTTTTACTCTCACCATGGCCAAAATAAAAAAGGGATCATAAAGAAATGCTGCTCAGAACAATAGAAAATTGGAAGTGGATTGTAGAATGGTCATGAAAATATGCCCTCTTTTATTATCCATCGCTGATTTTTTTTTTTAGGCAAAAATTAGTCTGGCATTTAAATGTTACACTAATGAGCAGAGGGAAGAAAGTGAGTCAATTTCATAGTTTATATGTGTTGTGCATGACTACACTTTAATAGGTCTATTTTCAGCCATTTCTTGGCATAGATTATAGTTTAAACATAAAAAGTAATAGGAAAATGCACCTGAAGGTTGGTTCAGAATGCGTGAATTAAAGATGTTCAAAATATTACTCAATTAGTCCAGTCTGAATTCTTTAGCATTTGCCTTCCTATTTCATAGTGTTTTTTAAACTTTGTCCTCAGCTGATTTACACTGGACAAGTGACCACATTTTCTACACTGTAGACACAGAATTAGGAGCACTGATTACAATCACAACAGGCAAGTAAAATTTTCTCTATCATTTCTCTCCATTGCAGTGTAAACTTTCTTCCAATTTCTGTGCAATATGGATGGTATACCTGAGTGAATAGAGAGCTGAAAAGATTGTCCCAAGCTGTCTTTTCTCTTCCTGTCCCAGCTCTCTGGGAAGGGTGTCTGTGCCAAAGAAAGGTGCTGTGCTCTGAGAATGCCATTGCATGAGAGCAACAGCACTGCACAGACCAGGTTGTGCTGTGCAGGAGTAAGAGGGCCTATCATTAAGCATTTTGATGAAATTCTATTAAAAGGTGACTGGCTTTGAAACCCTGTTGTTTAATGGGAACATCTATCCTAATTTGAAAAAGCTTTTTGTCGAGGTGGAAAGTGAGCGTGACAGAAAAAAAGGCGACAAGCTCCAAATTTCTGGTTCTTCAGTGACTTAAGGACATTACTGCTCTCACAGGACTGCTTCTTCTGAAAGTTGTCACACATGTACAGGATACAGAGCAGGACATTACAGAGATTATTAAACCCACCTCAGGGACACTTTAAACTAATGTGAACTAAGGTCTGTGCATCTTCATCTGCAGGGACCCCAGCAGGGCAGACATCTGTCAGATGATGCCATTATAAGCTGCTGCAGCTAAATCAGCTTATCCATCACTGCTCAGTAAGCTGAGAAATGTCAAGAAATATCTTCCCTTGGAATGGTCTAAAGATTGCAGACCTTTCACATTTGCTATTTTAATTGCCTCTTCTGTACATTTATTCAGGTGTTTCCCTATTTCCTTGCAATGGCCTGAAACAGGGACTCAGACTACAATACTAACAAATCAAGTTTGGTAACAAACATGTCACATGCAGTTCTAAAGAAAAACACTCCTGTAAAACCAACACCCAGGAAAAGCAGTGGCTCTGACCCATTAAACAGCTATAAAGTGCTCAGCTTTCCAGGTTTCTTGACTCAGGATGACAGATACTGGTTTGCTTCTGGTTAAGACAAAACTCTCATTAAACAAAAAAATGATACTGAAGTTGACAATCCTACCTTTCACAAAGCCTGATGGTTGCTCTGGGCTTGTAATATCCATTGTAAAAGCACACGTTGGTTACCTTTGTAAAGATTCTCATGACCTGTTGAACCAATTCCTTTGGCCTACTGTTATTTTAATCTCATGGGCTAGTAGGTAGACAGATTCTTCTATGCTGGTTGTAAAACGCATCTGCAAATTTCTTTTTCCAAGTTTCCAAGACCAGTTCTGAGTTAAATGGTAGACTGCATCTCTGGCTTTTGCCCTATTCTGTGGGAACCCCCCCTGGTAATAAGGGACCCTGAGAAGCATTCCCTGAGTTACACAAGAGGATTCTCTCACAGGATGCCCTGTTCTGTTGTGCTGATGTGCCCCAGTTCTGTTTCCCTGCTCACCCACTGTCCCTTATCCCTCAGTCATTCCCTTTTCCCCCACTGATCCCATACCCTAACCCCACCTGTCTACTGCCCCCTGCCCCCAATGGTTGGTCCCTGATGCTCTCTCTGCCCCAACCACCCCACACTTAACCCTGGACCCTGCCCCTGAGTCTTGTCTTTGTCACTGAACGCTCCACGAGTGTGGCTGGAATAAACATCTCTGAGGACCCATGCAGAGACCCTTCTCTGCTCTTATCTCTATCCCACCGATGCAGATAAGCAGCTATCTGGTGTGAGTGTGTGGTTGTGTGTGTGCAGGTAGCACCTGCTGGGTGACTTCACAAAGGGATGTTCCCGGAAGGTTGTGGCACAATATCACCCACTAGGCGCTGCAACACTTTCCTATTTCTGAAAATTTTGGGAGGACTTGAATGCCTGACATAACTCACTTTGAGACTTAAGACCTAAAGGTATTCTGATAGCAAAGATGGATGGCAACACAGAAGCTGTAATACTGACACAAAAGGATTTCTTCCATTGTGCCAACATCATTAAAGCAAAATAGATCAAGTCAAGATGCTGGGAAAAAAGGCAGTCCAGAGACTCATCCAATACAGGATGGAAATTCTCCTCAGCCCTCCTTTTGTTCTGAATGTATTTATACAAGTATTCTGTATTTTTTAAGCAGTAGCCAAATGAAGTTTTACCTGAGCTTTGGCTGTTCTGATTTTCTCCCTGCATAACCTCACAACACCCTTGTAAGTCCTCCTGGGTTTCCTGCAACTTCTTCCAAAGGTCATTAAAATCTCTCCAGCTGAAGTGCTCTGAAGCTCTTTTCTCATGAAGAATCCTGTGCTTATAGGCCTAATTTCTCCATTTCCCTATCTACTGTGATCATCATCAATCATAGAGTCATAGAATGGTTTGGATTGGAAGGAACCTTAAAGATCACCTAGTTCCAAACCCCCAGCAATGGGTAGGGAGACCTCACACTAGATGATCACATAAAGAAAAACCTAGACAAATGCAAGATAAAAACTACTTCCTAGTGTTTTGGAAATGTAAAGGCTTCTGTTCATTTTGATCATGATGTGCAAAGCTGGACCCCAACACTGGACCATCACTGACCCTTTTTCATCTATCCTCTAAGATAGTCTTCTCCTAAATTTACCCATCCAAGTAAGATAGTCTTCAATATCAGCAACCCCCAACAAACTAAGCATTCCTGGCAATACCCCTGCTGAATACATTTAAGTAAATCAGCCTTTTAAATGAATAGGTTCCCTGTGCAATGCTTTTATCAGTCAACAGATTCCTCCTATAATTAGACTGTATTCCTTTATAAATGTACTTTTCCTTTATAACAAGAGAAAGGAAAATAACTTGCAAAAAGCAAACTCCTTCATCAAATAAGGTTCATGTCAATTCATTATTTAAATGCAGAGAACAATTTGTGGATATTCACTTCCAGTGCACTTCATCTATCTACTATCAAAAGGCACCAACTGAATTGCATGCTTTGTAATGTACAGTTAAGTAGCTTGTATTTGTTTTGTATTAAAGCACTTCCATGAACTATGTTAACTACGTGCAACGTTCAACAATAGCACTAACAGTTGGCAAATGAGACCCTTTATGTTTAATCTAACTCTTAACACATTTCACAATTCACATTCAAATTGCTTGTCAGGAATTTTTATATACTAAAAAGCCATTTCAGTCTAAATAGACAAGTTTTGCAGTCTCCAAATGTTTTCCAGTAGCAGAGAGAGTTAGCCTATCTTATCTGCTTCTGGGAAAGATCTAGAGAACTGCTTGAAACTGAGGGTTAAATCTCAGCATCCCAAGACCCAGTTTCTGAGTCCACAGCATCTGTCCATTTCTCTGCAAGCCCATTTTGATTACCTAAGATGAAAATTTTATTCTGGCTTCAAACTCTAGGACCCAGGCTTTACTCTCTACTTTGGATGATGTTTTCTAAGATAGGAGCTTTCCTGTTATTTGATGGTTGGAAAATAAATTATAGTTATGTCTCAAGCTAAAACTTTAGTGTTTCCAATTGATTAGCGAAAGTGCTTGAGCATTGGTCGAAGCAGGACAAGTTTTTACTCCATTTTCTGAAATTGGTTGCATGTCATAAATTATTTTTGTCTTAAAGAGGTTATCATGTAAATATGTTAAAATGAACACTCAGAGAAAACTGAAGAGGCAAAGAATTATCTTTTGAGTCATTCTAAAGATAGAAATTACATGAAATTTAAAGAGAAAAAAAAAAGAATCTAGATGGCTTAAAATTAAAAAAAACTTTTAATGATGATATTTCATGAGGAAAACATTAACCAAGCAACAAAACCAAAACCAAAAAACAAACAAACAAACAAAAAATAAAAGGAAAATTCTGCAGTTGGGTTGACTAAGAGTATTTTTANATATATGGGATATATATAGAGGAAACATAACTGTAAACATATATCATCATTGTAGAGGTTTAGATTGGATATAAATAAAGATTTCTTCACAGAAAGGGTTGTCAAGCATAGGAACAGGTTGCCCAGGAAAGTGGTGGAGTCACTATCCCTGGAAGTGTTCAAAAATCTTGTATATGCAGCACTTGAGGACATAATTCAATGGTGAAAGTGTTGGTGGTGCTGAGTTGACAGCTGGACTTGATAATCTTAAAGGTCTTTTCCACTCCTAATGATTTTGTATGTGTGTATATGTATATGTCTATTTACATTTCCATTCAGCTATGGAAAAGAGCCAAACCCAAACAACTCCCCCTCATTAATTCATTCATCAATACAAACATCTTCTAGATCCCTGTGCCAGGCAGTAAAAAATTATCAGCAAATCTAAAAAAAACACCATAGTTTAAAGACATGAAAGCTCACAGTGGCCATTCTGTGGTGACACTGTTTCTTCTCAGCCCAGTTTTAGGAATTTTGAATATTTTTATTTTTATTAAGCAACCACAGACTTCATATATATGAAGACAGACATGGTATAGAAATCCTGGCAGAAATCTTCCTATCTGGCAGAAAAACTCTTCATCTCTGTTCTTTACCTGTCAGCAGCAGATCTGTGAACACAGAATTTTCTCGAGGGTAGGGTGATGCCCACAAAGCCATCTCCTGTAAACCTCTTTCCTTTAATAACCACTAACAGGAAGACAGCACACTTATGGGAGGAACAGTTATGGAAAACTTGGAAAATTGCTATTTTCCATAAAGAGAAATAAAACTGAGGACCAATCATTTAAGAGAAATTGATACATTAAACTACGATGCACTTGAATGTGTATATTCTATCAACTTCATAAATTGCATAGAAAAGGAAGCCCTGTATTGATTTACTAGTCTGTATTTGCTATGATGGTTTATTATCCAAAGCTCTAAAATAAATGTAAAATAATTATTAAATATTTAAATTCTATTTCAGTTACATTAATAACACTAATCTAAAGCTTCAATAAAGGGCAATAACTAGAAAGACATTGACAATATATGGAACTATTTATGTTATACCTCTCACTAAATCTGTTGAGTAAGAAAATGTAGGTTGGTATTTCATAAATACAATTTGACATTTATATTACCTCTTAAAGTTAGAGCTACTTTGTCAAAACCCCTGGGATAAAAGCGCAGTAGAAAAAACAGAAAAAGTAGAAAAAAAAACCATTGCAGTCAGATTTAGTGACAGGTTCAGTGATAATTTACACTTTGTAGAAAATTAGCAGTTAGAAAGTGTTTGACTTGAGACCCATGAAAAATAGGAACCAACAGGCCTGAAAAAGAGCAATTTTTGAACAGATAGAAGAGAATTCTCCTGGTCAGCTCTAATGATTGTGGTTTCAATACTTAAAATTACTGTTCTGAATACAGGCTGTAGGTTTATTACTTACAATTGGCCAAGGAAGAAGAAGTGGCCAGGAAAGAATGTTTTAGGAAAATTACTATCTAAAAATGTCATTCTAGTAAAGCAAAAACGTTTCACAGATTTCACTGATTTCCCTTATTCTAGGTGAAAAAACATTGACAATGTTCTAAATGTCTCATATTGACCCGCTTAGAAGAAAAAAAAGATTTTTCATTTAAAATAAAATTTCCGGCTTTTTTCTTAATTTCTCTTCCATCAAGACAAAGTTCATATAGCAATATATTGTAGAATTTAAAGGTCCAAAAGAAACCCCAAAATACTTTCGTTCACACAGAGACGTTTTGGTTCCTTATGGGTTTTTTCCCCACATTTTTCCTTTAGGGGACATTACAAAGTCTTTTAATTTCTATGCAATTGCTTGAAGTCTATTTCCCACATCACTTAAAAAACTGAACCTAGTGACTGGAGGTTATGTTACATCCTATAAATCATCACAAGTGTCTACAATCACTATGGCTCTTCGTGTAAAAGCACACATAGGCTATTCTATAGAAGTTTTTGAAAAATTCTGATTATGATATGATAAATAAGAGGGGAAAAAATCCTTTTTCTCTCCCTGATCTCTAGGGTTATACACCACCACAGAGAAAATTAAAGCTGTAAAAACACTGCTTTAGCAGTAAATTAAGCACTGGGGAAAATGTCTCATGAAAGTCAGAGCAATGTCTGACATGAGGCATCCTTCTTCCAAGATGAGCACTGAATCATTTGGCACAAGAAACATTGTATGAATCATGTATCATAAAATCATAGAATCTTTTGATTTGGAAGAGACCCATCAGGATTATTGAATGCAATTCCTAGTCTTCAACTGCTTCTCATATGTCTTCCCCTCTAGACCCTTCGCTATCTTCGTAGCCCTTCACAATTTTCATAACCCTTCTTTGGACACTCTCTAATGGCTTTATATCTTTCTTATATTGTGGCACCCAAAACTGCCCCAGGACTCAAGGTGAGACCTCACCAGTGCAGAGCAGATCAGAACAATCCCCTCCCTTGCCTGGCTGGCAATGCTGTGCCTGATGTCTCCATCACAGGGTTGTCCCTCCTGGCTGCCAGGCCACTGCTGATTCACATTCAGCTTTCCATTGACCAGGACCCCCAGGTCCTGTCCCACAGCTGCTTTCCAGCCTCTCATTCCCCAGTCTGTCTGTACATCCAGGGCTGCCCCATCCCCGGTGCTGAATCTGACACTTGCCCTTGTTAATCTCCATACAGGTGGTGATTGCCCATCTCTGACAGCTCCTCCCAATTTACTGTCCTCGACAAATTTACTTAGTGTTCCTTCGAGTTCTGTATCCGAGTTGTTAATGAGGATGTCGAAGAGAACTGGGACAAGGATGGAGCCCTGCAGAATCCCACTATTTACATTGCCAGCCTGAAGTCACCATATTCACTACAATCCTTGGGTGTGCTTTTTTTCCCTCTGTTACATCTGTGTCTGAAAATGACATGTTAGTCCATATCTTCATACTGTTATTACTAAGAGTCTGTGTAGTGAACATTCACAAAGCACACTGAGATATTCTTTGGCTAAGAGAAGATACAGCAACATTGAATAATTACAATTTAATGGGAAAAAAACCCCCAAAATATAAGAAAATAAATTTTATGCAAGAAAAAGGGGAGCAGATTAGATACATAGATTTATAAAAATATCTATCTATCTAAAGCTGGTCTTTATATATAATTTTAAATTAAACATTTATTAATACATACACACTTATGGTGCAAATTCTGATCTTCTAAACAAAAATAACACAGTGGAGACATCAAAAAGGTCCTTAATACTTTGTCCTTTCTGATTAAAGGGAGTCCATGCTGCCTACTCAAAGATAAGGAAAGCAAATCCACTCCTGTTTCTGTGATCAAACAAGGACCCCTGAGCTGAAGAGCTGCCTTGTTATTACTCATCACTGCAGGCAGTGAAAACCAGTCAAAGAAGACTTGTTAACATATTTTGGTCTCTCCCTCCTGTATGTACACACACACATAGAAAAGGAGATCCTGTTCAGTGATATTAACAAAATTGTGCCAGTACAATTGGCATTCAGGACATCACAAAATGTCAAAAATATTTTCTTTCAACTTGTATGCCTAGCAACAGGGAAGGATGTGTTCAGCTGTGGCTCTGGCTGGGGTGGAGATGGTTTTATGCCATGTAATCATACAAGTTAGCAGCTGGCAGAGTATTTCTCTTCATATCAATGATATATACTGTCCAATATTAGATATATAAATAAATAGCTAAATAATTAAACAAATAAATGAATTTTTCCAGGGATTTTATAAAATATTATTGGCTTTGTTTACAAAAGTTTGTGGTGAATTATATGGGGGTTAATGATCAAAGCTCTAATACGTGTCCCAGGTTGCCTACAAAAGAATGGTGAGATTAGTGTCTAGCAAATCTTTTATATTTAGATCATAAACATGCCCAGCTCAGCTCACCACCCTGGACTCCCTTCATAGCACACAGAGAGAAACAGGAATTTTTGGAGCACAGTTCATCCCCTCTACTTCAAATCTTGATGTTATAAAATTATAGAATTATTTGAGTTTAAAGTGACCTTGAAGGTCATCCACTTCCAAACCCCTGCCACACCTTCCACTAGACCAGGCTGCCCAGGGCCTCGACCAAGCTGCTCTTGAACACTTCCAGGATTGAGATATCCACAGCTTCTCTGGGCAACCTGTTCCAGTGCCTCATCACTCTCACAGGAACAAACGTCTTCCTAATATTCAATATAAATCTACCCTCCTTCACTTAAAACCATTCCCCCTTGTCCTATCACATCATGCCCTCTTCTGCATTCTTATAATGCACTATTCCCACGAAATTCTCCTTGCTTTCCACAAATTGTGTATGAAGGAAAATTAAAGTAGAAGCTCAGATGCAGAAAATTCAGAGTTGGGCTGAGAAGTTCCACCCCACTGCTTATTAAAAAAAAAAAAATTCATACATTTTCAAACAGAGGAAAATAAATGTGGAGCATCCTGAATTGGAATAGGTATTTTCTTCCCTCAGTGAAATGTTTCAGACATGATGATTTGGATTCTTCACTCAGCAGTAATTGCAGACTCCAAAAATGACAATCATACCCAGAGAATGTATTTTTGGGTCAAGTGTGAGCTTGGAAATACTCTTAGAGAAAAATTAGAAACTGAAGGAACCTGAGGTAGAAGTGAAGAGGTGTGCAGGATTGTGAAGGTCTCATCTTGCCCTTACAAGAGAGGATGGCCACAGCTGATACATGAGCCAGCTGAAGGTACTTTGCCAATGCATGTGGGCTGGTTTGGACCTAACAAACAAATTAAACTCAATTCTCTTGCAGGTGCCATTTCTCTCGTGGTGTTTGGCAGTATATACTATTAAACACAGTGGACTTCTATCACACTGCATGTACCAAACTACTTGGCTTTGTGTTGCCTTCTGAGCACAGACCTGAACCAAATGGTCACTCTGACATGCTCTTTATTTAATAAAAGCAACAACAAAGACTGAAGATTTCTATTTAGAAATGCCAGGCTCTATTATGTACTGACAGTCACTGCCAGAGAGAAAGTGACTTCAGGCTTGGGTCTCTGTTCACGTATGACAAGAGCTACAGGAATAATTGATTTTACAGTTCAATGCCCAAACAGGGAAAAAAGGAACGTGTTAAGCAAACGTGGGAAGAAGTATTTCCTTCTTCAAAGTGAAATGAAACACCCTTCTTTTGGTTATTTTCCTTTTTTTGCCAAAGACCTTTTTCTTAGCGATTACAAGCTATCTAGTCATTGTGACTTCACATTTCAAGACTTGCCACTTAAGCACCACAACAAACTTTTTACAACCTCTTA
Source organism: Vireo altiloquus (assembly GCA_013396875.1). NCBI lineage: Eukaryota > Metazoa > Chordata > Aves > Passeriformes > Vireonidae > Vireo > Vireo altiloquus. The sequence continues at coordinate 273,788 of VZRF01028484.1, forward strand.
AAGAGCTACAAATACAAATTAAATCATACCTTAAACTCACCTGTACACTGCAAAGTTAGATAAATTGCCATGTGCTAAGGCATGTAATATAGCACAGGATGCCTTAGCAATTATTTAACATGAGGAACAGTAAGGAGTAGGATGCAGAGAGGATGTTCATATGGAAAATACATTCCAACCTATTATAGTACCTGTCTATTTCACAGTTTCTCACAGAGGTGGTGGACTGAACTCAGCAGTCACACTCCTCTTTCCTGTCTCTGACCACAGTGTTTTGGGTTTCTCTCTTGCTAGGAAAATGGCATGTCAGTGGGCTACAATATACAGGAGGAGAACCAGGCTGACAGTGCATCCTCTACACATCAGTCAGATTCTAGAAATAACCCAAGTTTCTCTGTACTCATCCCACTGATATTCCTTGTGGGCTTTCTGAAATTTGGGTTCTTTTTTACCTTTCCAAAATGTTGACAGGAACTGCTTCGAAATTAAATACCAAAGTGATCAAATATTTGATGAGTTCTTTTTTTAAGGTGCAGTATTATCACTGGAATCAGACTGGTTAGGGTCATCCTGACTCATATCCTGCCCCTAAACACAGGGTGTACTGAACAGTCTCATCAATTAAATGTCCCTATTGCAGCCAATCTTGCTCTTTTTATGCAGCAGGTCATGAAAATTAAAATTTACCTGGGGCTACTTGAAATTTCCCAACAAGTTGTGCTTGAGTTGTGTGAAGACCTTGAGACAACGTCACACAAAGTTGCCATTTTAAGCCTAAAAATCCAACCACTTGACATCCTGCTACTCTCTTAAAATAAAATTATTCTCAGTTACAAATATGTCCATGTATGGAGGAAGAATTGCTTACTTCAAACACTGGAGCACCAATTGTGCAGAAGGAAATACTCAAAGGCAAAGACAGGGAACCTCCTGTCCAAAGAAAGGAATATATAAAGAACCAGAAACAACAAAAGTGCATAAAGGATACTAAAGAGACGATAAAAATTAAGTCTCACTAAAATAAGGTGATGAATTTCCTCATTTTCTGTTCACATTTTGTAGAAAAGACCTTTATGAGTTAGATGCTGCCACAAGCAAAATCCGGGGAGCTCAATTCATGCATCATAGAAATAGGATAAAAAATAGCATATCTTTCCTTTTCTTGTGAAACCTAAAATTCAAAGAGGCCATATTCATAAAAAAAAAGTTTATTTGACTACATTCCACATCAATCTGACAGGCTGAGCCTTTGCTTTTATCAACGCTCACTGGTGTTATTTGTGGGGAACATACACCTACTGTCTTGCAACATGGCATGGTGCCACCAAGACACCAAGAAGAATTGTGAATTATTTTAATGACAAGGGTACAGACATGAGCCCCTTGGGATATTTGATACTCCTGCCTATTAGCAGGATGTTTATGAATTGCACCATTTGCTTTCCAGGCTACTACAGCAGGTGGCCAAGACCACTGAATTCTGTCATTTGGCTACCCCTGGCTTGGCTTCTGAAATTATAGGTAAGATCTGAAAATACATTCCTAGTGGGTTATTTTGGTTCTTGATCACACAGCATCTCATAGGAGGGAAGAGATTCGGTGCCAGCCATGCCCACCCAAATCTATTCATTGAGACCTTTGCTCAGAATTCACTGTTGAAATGTCTATAATCAGAGCAGTTGCTGCATACTGGTTAATTACCTTTGTCTTAATGGACATAAAAAAATAAAACAATTGCAACAATATTTCTGATCTTTTCCTCATCTTGGCAAATTTAAACATTAGCAACAATGTCAAACAATGGCTAAAGAGGAAATATTTAACTGTCTTTTGACAGTGACAAATTACTTCAACCTTTATGAGTTCATTTTTTAAGCAGATTGACATTTTGTTACCAAGGTAGAGTTTTTATTTTATTGTTTCCTTCAGTCTGTTACACAGCCACAAGTGTTACCAAGTAGGTTCCTGTGATTCATATTCAAGTGGAAAGAAATCATGTCTTTATTGACAGGACTGTTATTTTTTATTATTATTTACAAATGCTCCTGTATATCCAAGAGTTTCTACTGGTTCATGACTGACTTTTCATTTTTCCCCAAAGAGTTGAGTAAAAGATTTTGACTTGTACAGTCTTTGTAAAACCGGATCAGAGGAGAAATCCAACAAGTCTTGTGTTTTGCAAGCAATCACAGTCAAGTATTTGATACTTACAGAGGAGACAGGTAAACAAGGAGAACAAAATCAAAGCCTAAGCCCTGACAGCTTCAGAAACTGAATGCCTTCAAGCAAAGTCTTCCTCAAATTACCCAAAAATTGGTTTATATCACAGTTCCCATCCTTTCAGGACAAGGACTGCAGGAATTGTCAGTGCTGTCATTTTGCACAATTGTGTCAAATCCAGAGCTCACACAAGCACCTTCCGGCAATGTGTTGTACCAGCTCTCTTGTGGTCTACAGAAATGGGGAGAAAAAGAATCCTTTTATTGGGTCTAAATGTGCTATTTTTTGGGTTACCTGAATTTTGTCCATTACTGTATTGTGAAAAATAATCAAGAAGATTTGTTGCGAGAACATACTCCAAGGTCTGCTGTAAAATCAAGTCAAAACAATTTCAATTATTTCCCTACTTATTTTGCTGAAGGTAATTCTGCAGCTCAGAGAGTCCCACCACTCAGGTAATTGAAGTGACCCAATGAGCTCCATTAGATGCTTTTCTTAGAAATGTTTCAAAACCTGTTTTTAATGAGCATTATTTTATTTCAAGTGATCACTCCCAGAAAAATAATTTACAGCCTGGCTTATAGGCACCTTTCTTCTTACAAAAAATTGGTCTGCACAAAAATTGCTCCTCTTTGGCTCAGGTGCTGTAATGCTGGTTCAGTTTGTTTGATGTGGGTGATGTGGTTTCTATGCCTTTTGCTGCCAAGAAACAGCTCAACGTCTCATCCTGTGATTATGCCACTTTCCTGAAGTCTTCATTTATGACACTTTCAGGCAATGAATCATTTATAGGTCTTTCACATGCATGCAAACATACATCAAATGCAAAAGCCAATGATAAAATAATATATAGTCCTTTTTATCACTGCAAAAGTCCACAATTTCTGGTCTGACACTGAAACAGAATAATGGCTAATCAGAATATTTCCTGGGTATGTTACTTTAAGGTAATTACATTGATATGTTATAATTTACTGCAACAAAATAGGGAACTTTTGAATAGCTGGAACTGTACAAATTTGCATAACTGTTATATCGTCACAGGTTCATTTTCATAGCCCCATAGATACCTCCTGTATTATTCATTGTACATACACCAGCCCTCAAGTAATTTACACTCAAAGACAATCAAATTTCATGAGCTATGAGTAGCTTACCATTTATTCTGCAGGCCATAATTTTATGGTTTTAAATAAAATACTTCTAATGAGTTCAGTAGTGGAGGAAAAGGCTGATTGACAGCTCTGGAGAGTTGAACTGTATTTGTTTACAAAAGAAACACAATATGTAGAGCAGAACCAGAGCTTTACCACCCACATGAACATTATTTAACACTGTCTTGGGGGTGCCCTGCTTCTCCAGTTCAGCTTTTCACCCCTGCTTCTCATCAGCCAACTCTGTCTGCCAGTGCCAGGAAGACCTAATTCCCCCAGAGACATTGCAGATTGCATCTAGGCCTAACAAAAACCTCTAAGATGGCAATGACTTTTGCCTTGGGACATCAAAGAGTAGATATATGGTGCCTTCAACTGACTTTTTGGTTTTATCCAACCCACAGAAAGAGTTTGGGAATATCTTGGGAGGCCTTATAGGAGCTTTTAAATGCCTAAGGGCAACTCATGAGAAATATGGGGACAGACTTTTCAGCAGGGCCTGTTGAGATAGGACAAGGGGTAAGGATTTAAAACTAAGAGAGGGTAGATTCAGACTAGATATTAGGATGATATTTTTTGTGACGAGGGTGCTGAGAAACTGGGTCAGATTGCCCTGAAACCTGGTAAATATCCCATCACTGGAAACACCCCAGGCCAGGTTTGACAGTGCTCTGAGCAACCTGATGTAGTTGATGATGTCCCTGCTCATTGCAGGGGGTTGGACTAGATGATGTTTAAAGGTTCTTGCAATGCAAACCATTCTGTAAATCTGTGAAGAAGATGAGGAATAAAAGTGATGGGAAAAGGCTTATCTGACTTGGCCATATCTGATCTGCTAGCAACCAGAGGCAACAGACCAGTGATAATGCAGCTCCTTCACAACTCATGATACAGCCAGCTAACCTGGGATCATGCAGTGACTGAGTGCACAGATATTAACAATACATCAGATCCTATTCAAACACCACACTGTGAAGCTGGGAACAGTAGAGGTAAATACTGTTGTAAAACCAAGTTGACTAGAAGCTTAATTTCTCAAGGTTTACGCCAGTCAAAGAAGTAGTGTAAGCTCATTTGCCTCTGAGTGTGTCTGGCTTACCCTAAATTAGTTTTTAGACTTATATTCTCACCCAAGTACTCATATGTGTAACTGCATGAATACTCACATACTTTTCCTGGTTATGCAAAGAGCTTCCTTGAAGTATTAATAATTTTGATCAAAATTTCTTTTTTTTTCTGGCACTCATCACAACACTTGAGAAAAGATTCTGGATACGTGATTAAATCAAGTCATCTTCAGAAGATGAAGAGCTTCTAAAATTATTCTTATTTTTCCATAAAGCTACAAAAAAAAATGCTTTGTTGGCTAAATTTTTGTCTAATGCTATTGACCTCTGTCTGGCAGTGCTTTTGCAAATCATAACACACTGACCCATCTTCTCTTAGCCCATTCTTTTCTGATTTTCAGACTACCAAATCTTGTCTGATCTTTGGAGAAAATATGAGACCTTTTGAGTGGGGTCAGTTACTTTTGCACAAATTGATATTAAAGTGGCTGCACTTCTAAGTGTTTCTCCCTAGCACTGCACCAAACCTTATAATTCTTATCAGCTGTGAAGCTGTTTCTCGGGTCATTACAACTGACAGGACAGCTGTGAACAGAGGTGTAGGCTTTTGCTGTCACTTGAAGATTTGTTTCCACAAAACGAGCCAAAGTGGTTGGAAAAAGAGGGAATCTTCTTTCTCATTCCCCAGTCTCTGAGCTGCTGTCTGGGACACTTGCCAATAGCAAAGGGTTGGCTTTCAGATGATGGATCTCGACTCTGCTGCTGTTGGCATCTCTGCTCGTGCTGGAAAGGCCCTCAGCTCAGAAGCTGTGAGAGCTGATTTGGTCTCCCTTCAGGAATTCTCTCATCATCAGTCAGAGGGAATTATTGTTCCTCAGGAACTAAGGATTAGTGTTCCTTAGGGCATACGAACATGATTTTTAAACACTAGAAAAAATACTGAGGAAAAAGAAAAAGTGAATCATAAAGCACTCTCTCAAAAGGTAGAGAGCAGCCAAGTCCAGTTCCTGAAGTGAGGAGTAAAAAGTCTGTTCCTGCTGCTCCTGCACTTTACTACAGGGAAGAGAAATAAAAAAAAATATATTGAAATATATTGCCCAAGCCCCTTCCTATAAAATTCCTGAAAAATCAATGCTGAAATCTCCAGAAAGGAAAACCTTGAACTGAAGGAATGTCAGCCAAATGGATGACTGTACAAACCATACAAATGGATTCAGACAAAGTGAGAAATTATGGTGAGGGAAGACAAATAAATTCTTCAGTATATAACTGTAATAGTAGCTGTGACAGAGAAATAAATCCTCCATGCTTAGTCTGCCTTTTACCACACTATTCACAACTCTCTAAATTAGCCATAATAAAACTCTTTTCAGTTATATAAGTCTAGGTGAGATTTGGAAAGAGAATGCAGCAATCTGATTCTTTCCAATACATAAACAGTGCAGAAAAACAGTAAAAAAAACCTATGAAAAGAGCAACTTCCTATGCAAATTCTATTGCCTAAAAAAAGGAATAAATTATCAGTGCAATATGAGCAATTCTCTAGGATTTTCTCCCTCACCTCTCCATGTGGAGTCTCACAAGAACCTCCAGTTGATTTCATGACATTTTCATTGAAAGCCTATAGCAAAAAGATTACAAGGCTTTTTTTAACACCATGTTTCAGGCCTAAACCCAAATTAATCTCAGTTCTGAACTCTGTAAAAATGCACACCAGTGCTTTGCTATACTTTGCATATGTTGGATAAGAAAGTAAGGACCACAGAAAACAAATATTCCATTGATTAAGGAAACCAGTTACTGTCACATTATTAGTCACATGTTTTCTGCTACAGCTAGGAAATCATTTAGTTCTTTCTAGAGATCAGCCATTTATCTTCAGGCAATCAAAGATTAAAGACTTCATCAGTAATTATCACAAATGGTGCCCTGAACATACTAACTAAAGATACTTGTCATTGTACCTTATAAAGAGCAGTATATCAGCTCTCTTCCTATTTCAGAATAATTATGTGTTGGACATCTGCTGATGTCCCAATCACAGCTAATCACCATTTGCATCAGCAAGACACCCAAGGAATCTTTTAAAACCACCCATTACAACACATGCTTACACATGAAAGAAGTCTTTGCCATTACACACTCTTACNTTAGAACCATAGAATCATATTACAATCCCCACAGTAGATCCTATGTGGGCTCTTCTCTGATGCACAATCACCATAGAATCAAAGAATATTCTGAGTTGGAGAAGGGACCCACAAGGATCATCAAGTTGAACTTTTAAGGGAATGGCCTGTACAGAGATCAAACCTTGGGGTTAATAGCCCCATGCACTACTGATCTGAGATCCTCTCAGGGTCTTCCTACTTCAAGAGCTGAAAAAGTTAACTATTTGGCCAAAGAGCCATAACTACAGAGAAGAAAGGAAGACTAAACCACAGATGACTGCTATGAGATGTAAAAATATAGGTTTGAATAGTGTTTGGGTGCTAGAACAGCCTGCGTTTTGCATATGTTGCTGAAAAGATGAAAATATTAGCAAACTGTCTGTGGAAAAGAACTCTTATCATCAACAAAATTTTATTTGAATGACACTCCTGGTTCTTGTGTTATGCCAGGCATAAACCTTGTTCTTGTTTATGCTAGGCATAAACCTCATGTCTTTTGGGACTCCTACATCAGTGCTAGATGAAAGAAGAACACTTCTCATCAAACACCAGTGCCTTATTAATGAGAAATCATATGATTAATCAATCTGATTACTTAGAAGTCAATTTATCTGCAGTGCAACTGCTAGCCAAATGAAAATAAGATTACCGTGAGTACAGTTTATTAATAATCCTCAGTATGTCATTGATTCAACTTGATTATAACACAGCAGGCATGTGATGCACAATATTACAAAGACATTAAGCCAGCCTGACAACAGTGGATGCAGAGGAGGTTTATGCTACTGGGTAAGGCACAGAAATCCTGAAGTGTAGGTTACCATTCAATTGTCAGACCTGCAAGGAATATTTTACTTTATTTTATTGTAGATAAATAAATCTGCTGAAAGTTTCCAGTATCCAGATTTTAGGGCTGTTGAGATCACCTGAAAGAGTGAGTCAGGAGTGACGATACAGACCTTGTACATCCAAAACGACCTCTTGAACTTCCTCACACAGAAGCAATTTAGCAGACACAAAGGAGAATTCAGGTTCCCCAAAGGGAAATCAGTCACACACAGCTCATGAGGCTGTTTCATCCCACTGGGATCTCCCAAGACTGCAGTAGATGTGATCCTATTTTGAACACATCTACTGTGATATATATTCCCTGTGAGCATAGCTTATGGGCTGAAAAGAACTTGAGAAAGTCCTAGCACTTCTTATTATTTTGTAGATTTTATTATTCTGTAGATTATTCTCTTCTAGTTTGTTGACCACAAAGTTGTGATCCTTCATATTTATCTGACAACACAAAAAATATCTTCTTTCAATAATAAATAATTGTGCTTGAAAGTAAAAGTGTAGTATAGACAGAGAGAAAATATTAGAGAGGGAGGGAAGGAGGAAAGGAGAAAATGAAGATCCCTGTTTGCTAGGTAGAGGAATGGGAAGAGACAGGAAAACTTAAAAAAAAAACAACAAAAAACCAAGGTTTAAATAGGATTAATTATTATAACTACTCTGCTAAGCCAGGAGTTGAGGAAAGTGTCAGTGATGTCCAGAAGTCACCTGGGGAGATCTAGGGAAAATGCACATGTACAACCCAAAGCTGCTGGCATTTAATTAGTCTCCACAGTGAGAAGTCAGAAGTGCAGAACAAGATGCCTTCAGGATCTGTCATAAAGCAGCAGCACCTCAGCAGCCCAAATGCGTAAGATTAAGCCAGGAAGTGGAAAGAAGAGCTGATTGATGCAGACTATCTTTAGAAATTAAGGCAGTTAATTGCCTTTTCAGTAAGGGAAAAGCAAATCAGTGACATAAACTAGATGAGCACCTTCACAGCCAACCTGTGAGCCTAAAAAGAGCGTTAATTCTCTGATGCATCCAAGTTCCGTCAGGAAAAAAGAGGGGAAATGGAAAGTATTACCTATATATGATATATCAAGGCAAGAGTCTTCTACTTTGTATTCAAGAGATGTCTGGACAACATAACTTGGTAGTTTTAACATCATGTTTCAGCACATTTCTGGCTTTTCTGGGAGTTTAAGACTACTGTAAATCCAGCCACTACTCTACTGTGTTCAAATCTTTTCTGAACCATGTATGGTAGACTGACCTTTGTTGGCTATCAGGTGCCTACTCCCCTTCTTCAGTAAGGCAGAGAGAAAAATAAAAAAAAAGCTCGAAACACAAGGCAAGGACACGGAGATCATGTACCAATTACTGTCATGGACAAAACAGACTCCACTTGGGGAAATTAATATAATTTATTACCAATTAAATCGGATAAAATGAGATAGAAGAACAAATCTAAAGCCATTTCCTCCCAGGCACAGCCACCTGCTCTAGAATGTGGCTCTCCAGGGCTTTGTCACCAGTGTCTTTATCACAGGCTGAAGGGAAATCTACTCTGGCACCAGGAGCACCTCTTTTCTCCCTGTTTCACTGACCTTGATGCCTGAGCAGCTGTTTGTTTCCCATTTTCTCACTCTTTCTCACAGCCTCTGGACAATTATTTTCACTCTTTCACAAATAGCACAGAGGTTCTACAATCTGCTGATGGGCTCAGCTTTGGCCAGCAGTGGGTCCACCTTGGAGCCAGTTGAGATTGCCCCTGTCTGGGTCAGGGAAGGTTCTTCTTTTCTCTCACAGAAGCCTCCTCTGGTTCCAGCCCCCTCTGGTACCAAAAACCTTGCCACATAAACCCAAAATACCAACACTAATCCATCTACTGCACATGATCACACTAGTAAGGATAAAATCTACTTTTGTGAGGCAATCTGCTTCTTGCTTCTACATAGATTTATACCAAACCTATGAATACCTAAATAAACTGTGGAGCTATTAAGTGCTTCAAATACCACATACTACTACTTTCCTGGGGTTTTATGCCTAGACATGAGGAAAAGGATGCAATAGGAATCATTTAGATCTCCTACCCTTTACAAACTTCTGCTCATTTGCAATAGTTTGGAAAGTATTCTGGAAAAATAATCTATCTGCCACTGTCAGGGGAAAAAGAAGCTCTTTTTGGTTTTCTCACAAAAGCTAAAGCTAAAATAAGGAAAGTCTTGACTGTTTGCAGTCTTACAGTAAACTGAATAATCAGATTTGGTTCCCTAGAAAAGATACTAAACAGAAGGCACTTGCCCAGGAGATGCATTTTAAGAGCTAAGCCTGGAGACTTCTTAGATCAAGGAAAATGCACTTGAAATGTAGAAATGCACATGAAATGTAGAAGGAGATGAAAACAGAACTAAACAAAATTAAAAATAGGATAGACCAACACTAACTGCTTCATAAAAAGGAACTAACCAACGCCCCTATAAAATTGATTTTCCCCTGTCCTACCTCGCCGTGAAGCTTTGTCAGTCTTGGAAGACCAAATCTTTTAATGTTCCACCCTAGATTTAGCCAGTTGCATCAAATCAGAATAGTTTACAAACAGAAATACATGTGGTACTTTTCGATAGCTGGTATTCAACAGTTAATAATTAAGATATGCAGTAGGCAAGGTCCAAGCAAAAATGTATGTAATCAGAAAGATCTGCAGGATCTGGGCTTTTTTATNAACTAACCAACGCCCCTATAAAATTGATTTTCCCCTGTCCTACCTCGCCGTGAAGCTTTGTCAGTCTTGGAAGACCAAATCTTTTAATGTTCCACCCTAGATTTAGCCAGTTGCATCAAATCAGAATAGTTTACAAACAGAAATACATGTGGTACTTTTCGATAGCTGGTATTCAACAGTTAATAATTAAGATATGCAGTAGGCAAGGTCCAAGCAAAAATGTATGTAATCAGAAAGATCTGCAGGATCTGGGCTTTTTTATTTAATGAAAAATGTAGGATTCATTCTCATGCCCACTGGCAATGATGCAAAATTCTCCAAACCAATTGAAGTTTAACAAACACATTCAAACAACCTAGAATAGTATCTACAAGTTTTTAGCTTAGCTCAGTGCTAAGTATTGCAGCACTGTAAGAACTAATATTACTCCTCTTCTTTCAAGCCCTTATGGTTTGATATAAATTCCCATATAAACCAGCAGTCAGTCACACAGCCTTTGCCTGAAGTTAGATCTACACCCACCTATTTCCTTTCTAGCTCCAAATGTTTAATTTTTTTATGTTAAGCAAACAGAAAGAGCCTTTGATCATTATCATACATCATGCAAAGCAAAGGCAAAAAGGCCATCACAGTCTATTAAATTAAAACACTCAGCTCAAGAACAGATTTCATGACTTATGGAGGTTTCTGAAGCTAAACAAATGCACATCTGGCCCTGTGGACTCTGCAGCATTATATTTATGATGGTTTGGTGTGTGGCATTCTGATGACTGCAGAGTAGCAGTGTGCTAAAGCCAGTTCTTGGTAGAGCAGTTTTATTTGGTATTTCATAGGTCACCTGCTAGGAGAATAATAATAATTGTATTGATTCTGACTGGGATGGAGTTAACTTTCCCCATGGCTGCCCTCAGTGCTGTGCTGGGTGTTGGTGGCTACAAATGTGTTGGTGACACTGCAGTGTTTTGGCTCCTGCTGAGCAGAGCTGGCACAGCACCACTGCTGTCTCTCCAATATTCCCCCAAAAGTAGGGTGGGTCAAGATCCTGGGAGAGGACACAGCCATGCCAGCTGAACCAAACTGACCAAAGGGGCATTCCATACCACAGGATGTCTGCTGAGCAATAAAAGCTAAGAAAAAGGAGGAGAAGAGGGAGCATTCACTATTATAACGTTTGTGTTCCAGAGAAACCACTATACACACTGAAGCCCCACTTCCCAGAAAGTGACTGGACATCATCTGCTGATGGGAAGGAGAGGATAAATCTTTTGTTTTGCTTTGCTTCTGCACATTTTTTGATTTTTGCTTCATTAAACTGACTCTGGCTTTACCCACAATTTTTCTCTATCACACCCCGTCCTGTTGAGGAGGGGAATGATAGAATGGCTTGATGAGCACCTGGCTTCCAGTCAAGGTTAAGTCATCAAAATTATACTGTCACTAAAAAAAAAATTAGTCTACAGAGATAGGTAGAAGATAGAGTTTCCAGCTAAGGAAAAAAATATGAGAAGGAAACAAGGTTTTTACTAATTACAATAGTACAAGATTTTGCCATGGAGACTAAAAGCAAAAATGGGAGTGGAGAGCTTGCCTTTCCATCTCTCTTCTTACAACAGAGACTTGTCCAGAAGATAATAAAAATAGACACCACTCTCCAAAGCAGCTTCTCTCTTATGTGCTGTACAGAGATGAACAGAGATTGGTCTAAAATACAAACAGCTATTTAAATGTCTGTGATGTGACTGTCTACCAGAGAGGCAGAGGTTGAGGTCAGTTTGTTTGCCAAAAGCATACACTGACCCAATGTTTTGGATAGCAGCCTCAAGCCAAACATTGCCTCAGCCCTCGTTAATTCCTGGGTAGTTCCTCTCCACCAGGAGCTCTAGGCTTGCATTATTTTTAATATTTTTACAGAAAAACTTTGACAGGAAAGGTTGAGGACAGAATGTTAACCAGAAGCCTTGAATCAAGGTTTTGTAACAGGTTAATGGTTGCAATATTCTGGGGTGAACTTCTAGATCTGAGGAAACATTTTTGACGAAAAAAAAAACCCCTAAACATTACAAAGCTGGCACTTAAAGAAATTAAAAAGTAATTTAAAAAAAAAAAAACAAACAAAAAACCAGTTAATCTTTTTTTTCAAACAAACAACTTTCTACCAAAAATTGCACAAAGAGCTCTCCTTTTTACCTGTGGTAATTAGCAATATCAAAGGCATGCACTGTGGGACCTGCCATGAGTAAGGCATTGTGTGTAACACCCCTCCACCTACACACACAATACTCTGGACACAAAACCTTCTTCACAACATCCTTAATAATGACTCATGTCCTCTGACTGTCACACATCAGACCTGAAAGCCAGGACTTTTTCCTGAATAATTAACTTCACTTTAGAGCAGACACCTCCTCAGGTGAATCCTGTCTTAAAAGTGTCACTGTCAATGGGGGTACATCCATACATCTTGAACCATGAAATGGTCCATGCAGGTGGGGGCTGAGCACCCAGGAATTGTGTACCCAAGTGCCAGGCAGTTCATGCAGAAATGTTTGAAGGGTTTTTCTTCCAACAAAAATCCCTCTACAGGAAATATAAAACCATGACACGTTCTCCACAGATAATATGAAGATTACATATAATCTCTGTGTGATTGAACTGAAGTAAGACATAATTTCTCATCCTCCTTACCTCTGAAGAAGTGGGTTTGCAGTAGCCAGCTCCAAACACTAGATTTTCTAATGACATACTGGACTGGTCTGGTCCTGCCTCCAGGTTGCCTTTACCAAGCCATGAACCTTTCCCTGGACGAGCAAAGCTATAAGGAGAAAAATTGAGAAGAAAAAAGTAATCAGAGGAGCATTGTTAGAGAAGAATCATTGTTGTCCCAGTATTATTTCCTTGCTTAGAAAAGATTTACAATTTTGGTGGGTTTTGCCTTTGTTTATTTCGAGTTGCACTGTAAATTCATATTTTCCTTGAAAATTATCATTGTCCAGCGTGCAGTAGCTGGAGCAATGGGGATGAAGATTGATTTCTAGGCATTCAGTCCAGTGGTTTGAGTGTTATCTTTCACTCACTCCTTTCTCTGTTGTCTTACAGATCTTTTTCCAGCATAACATCTCACCAACACAACCTCTCCATCTATCCACAGGCTCCTGATTCTCATCAGCTTACACCTTGATGGAGGTAATATCTTTCTCTCTGGCTTTAATCACATCACCCTTCCTCTCTGAGCTGTGCATAATCTCTCCTACCGACCAATATCTTTTCTAGTTTAACCCAAACTTATTAGTATAGATTGGAAGTTTGGTTCCCACTTCTCACTCTTCCATGGCATTAGCTTTCAGCACCAAAAGGATAAGGCTTCAGCCAAAAAGGTACATTCATTTTTTCTGGGGGCAACATGACTTCACTGTTATCCAAATTCTTCCTCAAAAAGTGACAGAATGTAAGTTGTTTTATTCTCAGTGCTGACTATTATGGTCAGTGCTTCCTTCTGGCTATACATTTCCTATTGAACACCAAGAACCCATTAAGGGTGGAATATCCTGTCTGGAGTTTACTCAGCATCAAGCCCACCAGAGTATTGATGCACAGCCAGGGCTCTTATTTTGGATTAAACCGAGCAGTAGTTACATCCCAGTTAATGATGTGGGCTGCCTTTATATTCATTGGAGAGGAATTGGCATTTCCAGTATGTGAGTCATCTCTTGCTGAAGCACTGATATCAAACAGATCAGAGGGATTTTACCCTCCAAGTATTTGTTTCCTATTGTGGACTGTAAAGAGAGGCTGGATGACTGCCTCATCAACAACTGGAGGTAGGTGAGATAGCCCCACTGTTAGTCCCTCTGATAACATGGGCTGTACACCAACTACATCAAGATTTCAAGAGGGAAATGAGGCTACTTGTGGGGGATGCAATGAGTCAAATTACAGACTGCAATCGCTAAATAGCGATGGAAGCAACAAGAAGGGTTCTTAAAAATCCCCAGGCAGGCAAAGGTGGAACTGAAATGGTGGACTGTAGAGAAAAAGGCAAACAAGCTGCAGAGGTAATGCCACTGGCCTTGTGCTACAGCTTCCGGACTGGGATCACCATCCACAGGCATCTGATGCCCACCCAGGCATCTCAAACACATCATATCCAGGAGACCTGGTCTCCTTGAAAGAATAAAAACTTCCAGGATGAAGAGAACAAAAAACATCTTAAAATCAGAACGTGCCAGAAAAGCCACAGGTAAGTGCAGTTCCTGTTGCAAGGATTTTTCCAATCCGAGGTTATTCCTCTATGTACGTGTGAATCATGTGGCCACATCAGCTCAGATCCAACTAATGCATTGATATCCACACCCGACTCAGTTTTTAAGGAGAGATTAAAGTTCTGAGTGCTGTACAGAAACACACAGAAAACAGAGAATAACAGAATCACAGAACATCCCGAGATGGAAAGGATCCACAAGGATCACTGAAATTCAACTCCTGACCCTGCACAGGGTAGCCCCAAGAATCACACCTTGTGCCTGAGGGTAATGTCCAGATGCTTCTTGAGCTCTGGAAAGATCTTTATATTAATGATACAAAATGAAAGAAATGTTCAATAATATCCATACAACAGGTGAGGTTCTGGTGTGAAATAGAGTTTCTGCAACATCAGAAAGAAAATCTCAAGCAAAATTACAAATTGGATCAGTTTCAGAAAGTTAAATGCAAATCTGTGTCTTGTCTCTAGAAAAAACCTGATGCTTATTATTTATAAATACTGGAATAAAGGCCATTCCATAAGAGGGAGGATGGGGAGAAGAAATTAGCAAATATCTATTCTTGCTTATGTGTATTTTAATTTATGTGATCAAAGCAATTTCCAGCTGGTTGCTTCTAAGTAGCATGAAGCCTTTCCATGTATTTCCTACTTGCACCATTTAAGATAAAAGTAATAAATAAATAAACAAATAAATAAAGCTATTTCCAACAGACAAGAGCTATAAACCACTGTGAATAATTTCAGCTGTTATTGAATGATTTTGTCTGCTGTGGTTTGCTGGAAAGTCTCAAGAAACAGAAATAAAAAATAATTGCTGTGGTATCAGAGAGAGAAGCTTAAACAAATGTTGTGTGCACAGGAAAAACTCCTCATTTGAATACGAGCAAAGCTTTCAAGGGTTTAAAGGGAAAGAGGAGCACTTTTTAATGCCTTTTTAATTTTTTATCTTTTGCTTTTAAAGCAGACAAGGGTTTTTAATCTGTTGGTTTTATGGAAATTGATTTCACATAGCACCGTAAAACAAAAACCTTTTTTTGGGAAACGTGCCAAAACATCATCAGTCTGTTGAGGGAGAGTATAAGTGGAAGGCTTGCAAACTGCTGAGTCCCCCTAATGTTTTCTGAAGTACATTATGCTTGAAGAAAATCTTTATTTGCAATACCCAGTTAACTTGCTACATATTTTTTTTTTCTGTATTTATTTCTTCTAATTATTTCTGTGAACATGCTCAATTGTATGAATCACAAACCTTGGTTATTTACGTGTCCATTTGGACTATCTATTTAATAGCACTGATTTAATATCAACATTTAGATCCTGATCCAGTATGATAACCTTAGCTTTTAATTGGAGTCAGGATAAAAAAGGTCAAAGGAGGTAACATGTGTGTCCAAGGGGATTACTATCGGTGCAGAACTATTAATATTTTCAGTGAAATGTTTTATGGGATTTTTTTGAGCTGGCCTTTTGATGACCTTATCCATGAGACCATGAGTGGTGAGGCCCTGGCACAGGTTGCCCAGAGAATTTGTGGATGCTCCATCCCTGGAAGTTTCTAAGGCCAGGTTGGATGAGTCTTGGAGCAACCTGGGATAGTGGGAGGTGTCCCTCTCCTTGGCAGGGATGTGGAATTAGATGACCTTTAAGGTCCCTTCTAACCCTAACCATTCTATATTCTATGATTTTATGCCTTTATCCTCCAAAGGAGTCTCCCAATTATTACACAGTACACTAAACTGCCTTGAAAAGTCCATTTTTTTTCCTTCATTACAGCCTGCAAGGTTCCAGCAATCAGAATTTAAGACCTTTCTGACTCAGAGGTTATATTCAAGCAATTATTTCCAGCAGTCATGGTTACCTTCTATGAATTTGTGTCCATGACTTTTTGATTTATACTTTTAGCCTCTGTAACATCTTTTGGAATGAATTGCATGTTGTAATAAGTGCTGAACTTTCTGATTCTTTTGAACTTGATGCTGCAGAATTGAATGTGGCACCACCAGGTTCTTGTACAGCATAAAATATTAAATAATCATTCCTTGGGTTTTTTATATTCTGTGGACAATTCTCTTACATAAAAATGAAGTGACAGTGTTCTAGCATCAGAAATGGAATGGCCTTAATAAATGTGAATTCAGATGTTATTGAAGCAAATAAAAAATATATACTTTAGGGAAGTTTAACAGAACAGCATGGTCTCTTTGAGATTAAATTGCCAAAAAAAGAAATATCTTTCTTTAATTTTTAATTTTGTTTGGGAGTTTTGAGACTTTTTTTTAGGGAGGATTTGGTTGTTTGGGGTTTTTTTGGTAAGCAAAACAATCTTTTCCATGAATCAAAGTTTTTAGCAGAATGGGAAAAAAAATGGGATCTGATTCTTCCTTGGAAAAAAACCCCAAACTTTTCTTGTACTATATGAAATTATTAAACTCTAAAAAAAACTCAAACAACACCCCCACACACACAATCATCACATTTATAATCACAAGAAATAATAATCTTGTGAGTAAATGAGGACTGGCAATTCAGGAAATTAACTTGTACACCATTTAGGCCAGAACCTTGGAGAAACTGTTTTTTTTTCTCTCAGTCCCTTATACATAAAATATTACTGCTTTAAAAATTGAAAATGTAAGTCAGTCTCATAGAAATAGCATAACTCAACATTAAACTCTCACAATCCCCCATCTGTTTGCATTTCACCAGGAACTTCCTTCTCCCACAGATCAGGAAAATGAAAACACTAATTTCCCTCATTGTTTCAACTCAAAATTTTAATATAACTTCTGGCAAATTACTACTGGCACAAGGCCATAGGCACATGCGTGATCTGTTATTTATGTTTGAGAATAATCTGTGGATGTTTACAGATTGTGCTCCTCTAGATATGGTTCTTTCTTACCCAAGGAGCTTCACTAAGGTTATAATCAGTGACCGTAAAAGGTTCTGAGATTTTTGGGTAAAACTGATAAGACTTATTAAAATAAAATTTTAAGGAAAATAGATATCTCTCCTCAGATCCCAAACAGATTCAGGGTGGGGGAGGGGAATCTGGTTTAGTGATTTTGACTGCTGGAAAATGCTGGCTCATTTGTCTTGAACTTAACCTTAGTTGCTACCAAATTTGAAAGCAGATAAAGCCACGTGGTGATATTTAATTCATTTTTGAGTGGATTTTTTTTCTTTTTTATTTTGACTCAAACATTGCCATGTTTTTCTTATGTGACTTCTCAGCTGGTAGCACAGGAGAATGGCATGTCAAAGTGGAGGTTTATCTTTGCAGATACATAACAAACTACCAAATAAAAGAAAATTCAAAGGAAAAATCATCCAGCTATTATAGATGAGTTCTTAGAGGGAAATAATATAAACCAGTATTCTTCTAATAAACTATTATGGAAGGAATAGTTCTTTATTGCATAAATATTCCATTTTCTTTCTGCAAATTATTTTGTTTGCAAACAGGGTGGAGAGAAAAAATAAGTGAAGAACTTTAGTCCCCAGTATCACATTAGTGCAGTTTCAGATAGAAGCTGCCCACAAGTAGTGACACTTCCAGGAAAATGGACCTGCATAATCTCCACCCAGATTCGAGGTGCCCAAGGCAGCTCAGTGTATGTGTCATTTATAGATGGATCAGTTGTGCTTTTGAGGAACAGAAAGATGCCTGTAAGTAAACGAATTTAGGTGAGATAAAATTGCTCAAGAATGCCCAGGGTTGGCCTAATTCCTCAATGCAGTGAAGCAGAGAACTAGATCACGGCTAGATAAGCAACCAGTTCTGTTTCCTCTTCCAGAAAAAAATAAGGTAAAGGCACTGAAAACTTGAGTATCTGTGTCTTGGTTTCTCCACCAACAAAAATTTTGTTATATTATTTCCCCATCTCATATTCCACTTATTTCTCCATCAGTGACTTGGATGTGGGCAATTAAGAATTCAATGTTAATACATAAAATCCTGAGAGCTGACTTTGTCTTTTCTTATAAACTTAGGTATGAAAGTGGGGAAAGGAAGAGAAAGTTCAGGAGAATCCAGAAAGCTGATTGTCCCTTTCTTGTCTAAGCAAGAGGAAACAGGTTTGCCAGCTGCCTGTGGATCTGCGATTTCAAGACTGGCTTTTTTTTAATTTCCTTGGTGGTTTGGGTTTTTATTTTCTGGGAAGCAGTGAACAGATCTATGGAATCAATGAACCGTGTTTCTTGTTTGCTTCCTAAGTGAGTCCAGCAAGGTACTGTGCTGGCAGCATGCCTGAGACTAAGTAGACCTCTACACCACAGACCTGCACGTTTTCCTTTGGGAAAACCAGAAATATTTCTTGAAGTCTGAGCTCTGCTGGAGCAAAGTTCCTTTTCTAACAGCTGAAGCTGAGCTAATAAGCACTGGTTACACTTACAGGCTGGAGCAGTTGTGAGGCTGGTGACAGGGAGCTAAGGGAGAAGTCAATGCCTTAGGGCAGAAACCAAATTCATCCATACAAATGAGAAAACTCTAGTCCAAAGCCCCAGCTCCTCCTCCTCACCTTCCTCTTACAAGTGTCTGCCCACATTTAGCCTCTGGATGTTAGGTAAGAAAATGTATCTAAGCAGTTTATGGAGGCCAGTGCCTCAGCAGGGGAGCAGTCTCAAGCTTGAGCACTGTTCCCTTTTTTTGGTTATCTTTTGACAGACTCACCGTGCTCATCTCCTGTCACCCTGGGTAAAATGAGGTTGCCAGAGGCAAGCCCTCAACTTTCCAAAAAGAACTGTCACCTGTATCATAATAGGAGAGATGTGGCATCTAACTCTTGCTGTAGGTTCTGCTCTATTTCTCCCACATCCCAAAAGCCTGAAATACCACTCCATGATGTGCAGGTGCCAAAAGCACTCAGTGCAGACACCACAGCCAGCACAGCTCCAGCCCTAGTGTGCCTGGTTGAAGGGTTTGTGTTTACGGCAAGGCACAGGCAAGGGGAGCAGTGTTTCAGGTCAAGATAACAGCTATCACAACCACTGAGGCCTACATCCCAGTTCTCCCCTGTTATGGCACTCCTGCTTGGAAAGCAATATCTTGGACTGGGTCCCAGGCAGTCCAGCTTCCTAAGCCACTTCTCAGGTGTATTTTAGAGAAGTCAAAGAGCTCTAAGGGTCAGAATAAGAGATTTTAACCAATCAGTTCTCTGGTTGGAGAGACAAGTAAAAGCCAAGCAGAAACTTCCCTGCTGGAGGAGGATGCAGCTGCCCAAGGAGCCAAGAGAGGAGGTGATCCAGGCAGCAAGGAGGCATCACACCATGCTTCTGGTCATCCCACATCTAAATCAAATATGATTTCTCTGGAGATAAGTGGGCCCACAAGACCCTCATTGAGGTTCAAGAGATCCAAATGCCACCCCTGAGTTTGGACATTCCCAGATAAGAGTACAGACTGAGACTCATTGAGAAAGAGCCTCTGGAGAGGGAGTTGAGGGTTCTGGTAGATGGAAAACTGAAGAGCTAATAATGTGCACTTGCAGCTCAAAAAAACAACCACATCCTGGGCTGCATCCAAAATACTGTGGGCAGCAGGTCAAGGGAGAGGATTCCAACCCTCTGCCTTGCCCTTGTGAGACCACACCTGCAGGGCTGCATCCAGCTCTGGGCTTCCAGCACAGGAAATTGTGGGATATTGTGAACCTCTAAGAGCAGGCCCAAAGGAGGGTGATCAGAGGGCTGGAGGATCACAGAGGTGATCAGAGGGCTGGAGGATCTCTCCTCTGAGGACAGGCTGAGAGAGCTGGAGTTGTTCAGCCTTGAGAAGAAAAGGCTCCAAGGTGATATTTCAGCACCTTTCAGTACCTAAGGGTAGCTTATAAAAAAGAGGGAGAGAGACCTTTGGCAAGTGGATGTAGTGATAGGACAACGGGAAATGGCTTTATACTGAAAAAGAGATTTATTTCAGATTTTAGGGTGAAATTTTTTACTGTGAGTGTGGTGAGGCCCTGGCACAGGTTGGCTGGGGAAGATGTGGCTGCCCCATCCTTGGAAGTGTTCAAGATGAGGTTGAATGGAGATCTGAGCAACCTGGTCTAGTAGAAGATGTCCCTGACCATGGCAGGGGGATCGGAATTAAAATATATTTAAAGTATCTTCCAACTCAAACTGCACTATGATTCTGTGATAAGAAAGCTGGAGATAAGTTCACTCAAGGTCTACCTCACCACCTTCCTACCCAGCCTCTCACTTTCTCAGTTAATCCACAAAAAAATCCAAAATCCATTGGCAGTTGCCATGAATTTAGACCCTATCAAAAAGCTGAGGGTTACACTCTTTAGAAAAGGTGAATCACAAAATTTCCATCCATAAACCTGCAAAGGACCCCAGAAATGTGAATTTAACTCATTCTCAAGCTGGTAAAACGTGAGGGCTTCAAAGCCTCAAACTTAATGCAACATTTATTATATCAGAATTTTTAACCAGGACAAACATCAATATCAAAATGTTCACTTGTCAAAAAAGCAGGAAGTAATGGAGGCATCCTGAAAAGGTTCCCCCAGTAGGAGCTATTTATGATTACACATTACCCTGAAGGGAAAGGTCTGAATTGGTTTTGCTGATTTTCCTCTTTAAATATAGACAACATGGAAGAACTTGTACAGGAGTATCTACTTTGTCAACAGAGCTGACAAAATATGAAAAGCTGAGTCCACAGGGCACGTATAAGCTGATAGATGTGCTTCAGGCAAAGTGGTTTTCCAGGAAAACTTCAATATAGCAGTAAATTTTGATTTTACATAATTATTTTCAGAGTAGGTCTATAACTGTTGCAATTTTACATATAAATCTATAGACGTGTAGAAAAAAAATATGTATATACACATGGAGTATGTACCATGATGGGACAGTTCAAGGTAACAAAGGAAACTACAGTGAAACACTGCATAGATTTTTTTTTTCCATCATGATGTAACTATCCCCATCCTGGGATGTGTTCAAGGCCAAGCTGGAGGGGGCTCTGAAGAGCCTGGTCTTGTGGGAGGTGTCCCTGCCCATGTCAGGAGGGTTGGAACTAAATGATCTTTAAGGTCACTTCCAACACATTCCATTCTGTGAATTGGGGTTTATTTTTTTCTATAATGTGACCAAAAAGAAAAAAAAAATCTAGTCATTCAAGTTCTATTGCATTATAAAAACATCTGATTTTATAGGGTTTTTTTTTCTGATTTTATAGTTAATTTTAGAACCTTAGAATGGTTTGGCCAATAATAAGTTATAAACAGGAAAGTTCTGACCTATGGGTGACCCAAAACAGTTTTAGTTGGCTGTTTTTGTTTTAAAGTGCTTGGAGATGGCATTTATTTTACACTAGTGTCTTCATCCTGATTCATACTTAGAGAATGCATGATATAAAAACTCTTCATGTTTGGAATATTTATCAAGAGGAAGATAAATCCTCACTATTGCCCTTTAAAATGATTTTATGGGCTTAAGCAAACGAGACTGTATATTGTGTTGTCAAAAATCTTCATTCCACTGCATTAAGTAAATCCATTGTATACTTCACAAATGTCCACAAAATAGTATTTTAAAAGCTATAGTAATCTGACTATGGAACAGTTGCTCATCATGTGATTTATGCCTAATAACAGTAATAAAGCTGTGCAACCCCATTTATTAGAGGGTAACACAGAACTGAAAACAGTCATTAAGCCTCTTAAGCTATTGTTCTTTCATCCTTTTCTATAGTAGAACAATGAGCAAATTATCTGATCAAAACTATCTGGTTAGAAGTAGTCTGTTACAATCAAATTCACTGTTTTAAAAGTCAACACATAGGAAATCAGAGATACAGAAGTTACCTGTATCACATCAGCAGAACACAGATATGTCAGTCTGATATGTCAGATGTGTCAGTCTGTGACACATCCCTGTCACAGCTCACAGAACCTTAGAATGGTTTGGGTTGGAAGAGACCTTAAAGGTTATCTAGTTTTATCCTTCCTGCCGTGGGCAGGGACACCTTCCACTAGACCAGGCTGCTCAAAGCTCATCCAATTTGGCCTTGAACAGTTTCAGGGGTGGGGGATCCATCTTCTCAACCTCTCACAACCTCAGGCTGAAACTATTACAATCCCAGTTCATTCTGTGGCATCAAGTTCAAGCAATGCCTTTACACTAAAGGAGAACTGAAGCAAAGTATTAAGTCAAAACACGAAACCTGAGGAAAATAGATTCTACAGGTTCATCTTCCTTTCTGACACCATGCTCTTCACACAATATTTGACAAACTCAAGACATCTTGGTCATTTGGGAAACAAGACCTTAATGGAGTTAAGGGAAGCTGAACAAATCTGAACACTGCATTTTGCTTTAAAACCAAAGGAGTTCCCTCGCTCTCAGGCCTCTTTATCTTACATGCTGATAAGATTGGGCACTAAGTAAATTGCCAAAAAGACCTTTGCTTCCCTTTGCCTGCTCTAAATATTAGAGGAATTGACCTCCAGCCCTGTTTTACTTGAAGGAGTTCTGAATTATTCTCTTGTCATTATGAATCAGATAGCATAAATCACACCTAGACCCATGGCAGCTGGTATTAGAGTGATGCACAGCCAAACCAGATGATGCTGCAAAGGAAAAATCCAGTGGAGCCTTATCCAGAACTGACTCCTGTATGTGTCCTCCTAACCACGTTATGAGCTATGCTCATGCACAGAGGCCATGGATAAGTCCAGCTGCCCTGAATGCTTTAAAAATCATCAGCAAGGAAGAACACAAATGCTTTTAGTTGCTTTTAGACTAAAGAGGAAAAACAACCAAGGAGAACACAATTTGCACTTTCCTCATTGCAGATGGGGAATAGAGAGATCAAGACTAATCCAAATTCTTAACCTCTTTCCCAAAAGTTTGTTACTTTTTGATCAGACCCTCAGTGTCTTACCAAGGGAAGAGGCCTACGTCAGAGTTTGGCTCTAAACCCCAATCTCCAGACTGTCAGCCCAGGACCAAAATACTTTAAATTAAACAATCCTCTCTTCTCCCACCCAATGTGCAAATCACATGAGAGAACTCAGCAGAGGAACCTCCTCTTCCTTTCCACAGCCATTCCTGTGCCCATTACCTGATCAGAGGCTGGTGTAAAGCCACCAGGGAGGCGTGCACCGTGACGGAGACCACAGACAGGTGGAAATAGTCAAACATGACAGGAACGTGGTGGTGCAGCCCTCTGCGGGGGTGGAAGTGCAGACACAGCGTGCGGCTGCTGATCATGGGGATGGCTGGGACGTCCCTCAGCCTGGAAGGGAAAGGGGTTTGCAAGGTTTAGTGAAAGGCTGAGCCGTCACAGCCTGTAATGTGCTACAGGCAGCAGACAGAGACAGCTCGAGGTGAAATTTTATCACTCCCCAGCTTCATATGGGTTAATATAACTGAAGAGCATCTTGTGCTGTACTCGTGCCAAACATAAATATTAATTCTAATGTAGATATAATTAATATAAATAGAAATACAAAAAAATGAAGAACATATGTAGAGTTATATATGAATATACAGTATAAAAGAAGAACAGATGTGACAAAATTCTGGTTTTCCCTGGTGCTTGCCCTTGATGTCCAGCTATGCACTAGTAGGGACATCAAGATCTAAATAGCAGGAAGGAATTCATTTAACAAACTGTTCAAATTATTTGAGTGTTCATAGATGGGACAGCACACTGCTTGTGATTTTCCGTGTAAGAACAATAAGCTCAGGCAATCTGTGAGCATTAGAAGCAGTCCTGTATCAGACACAGCTGAAAACACTCAGAATATCTTTCCAGATTGTCAATCTGAAAAAAACTTTTTGGAAGAGGCCAAAACTCAAAAAAGAAAGTGAAGCAACTGCAGAGAAACAGTAAAAGTCGGACTAGCTTCTTCTTTTTTTCTTTTTTTTTTCGGTAAATAAAAGTCAAGACTTTAATTTAAAGTTTGTTTATAATTGTTCCAGAATAATTATCCTAGTGTGCAGTCAGCCACATGACATCTGAGTCATCTATAGGATAGGAGCCTGATCTGTAAACCTGGAGCATGCCTAACCACATCCTCCCAAGGCAAGTGAAACTTCTGAAGAGGTATTATTTTACAGCATTAAAGACCCTTCTGAAGCCAGTTTTTTTCCAAAGCTAAGAAAACCTAGAAAGAGATGGTTGAGTGGTGCATGGTTAGTCCCAAGAAATGTTTCAATTATATTTGCAGAACATCGTTTTCTAAAAGTCACTACTTTAGTTTATAGTAAGTCACACTAATCTTTCAGGTCATAACAGAAATTAGGTGTATGGGTTAGAGCACAATTTCATAACTTAAATGTTTCAGGTCTTTCTATTCTGTGCTGTAACTTAATGTTTTGTTTTCTTTCTTCAAGACCCATAAGCACTGACAGTCAAGTACCCCCCATCTGAGAGAACAAGTTTTCTGTCTTTGTATCTTGAAGATAACAGAAATACGTTCTTGAAGTTTGTTTAGGTTCTCTGTGGGTATGAATAAGATCCCATGGGGACAGTCTCAGCATGAAACACAGCTCAGATGCTTTCTCTGCACCCCCTCTCTCCTCATAAATCCTGCTGAAGTCATTGGAACAGTTTTTCCTGATTCAGTGAGGCTAAATAACATCTGGGGTCACATTTTCTGCTATGTCTCAGGAAGGGATGCTACCCCCACTTCACCTGAGACTACAGAATCAAATTCAGATAGAGGAAATCAAATTCAGTGGGAAAACTCCTTCCTTCTAAAACATACAGGCAGCTCTGGTTCTTAAAAGAAGAAAAGTGCTTAGCATGTTCATATTCCTGTCTTCAGCTAGAAAATACTTCATTACCTCCTGAGGTAAATGCATTCCTGAGCCACAGACCCTGACCACACGGAGGTCAATGATGATATTTCTTTTAACAGCAGCAGAGATAGAGCAACTCTTAAAACCTTTGAAAAACTCACACTTCAAGAAGAAAAAATGTTTTTCCTTTAATGAGGAATATGAGATACACTCTTCAAATACAGAGAGGAGAAGCAGGAAAACTTCAACACTAAGGCAAAGGGAAGCCTTATCAAAGCTCTCCCTTTTTAAAAAGGACTCATTTCATCAAAGTAATTTTCCATTTGAACAGACCCCCACATTACCAATTGAGCTTTAAACAAGCACTTACTGTTGTTCACTATCAGTAAAGTGCAGGTCCAGCTTGAGCTGAAAATCTGCCTCATTCAATGCATCTTCCACCTGCAAAAAGAGACAAGGTTACCTTTGTAAGTTGGCACCTACAACACAGAAGGCAAAGGTGGGTGGGTTTTTCTGATAAGAGTAAAGGCAAAAGCCCACAGCAACAGCAGCATGACAGCACAGAGGCACAAAGAAGCAAATGTGACAGTGAGTCGAGGTAATTGCTGAAGGAGTCAGAGGGAACCAGAGCAGCCAGAAGTGTTATCTGCCCCCGGGTGCCCTGACATGTCAAAAAAATCACTCCAGACATGAGGAAACAGAGAGCATTAAGCTCTGCATTTGTTGGATCCTTGCTCTTTGCACACCAAGAGGCAGAGGAGCATTTCTGAGGCTGCTCTCCCTCACTGAGTGAGCCTTTGTTTGGGTTATCTTGTCAGCCAAAAGAAAGCAATGACTGGGTTTTCTTGGATGAGAAACAACCACAAATCCTTGTGCCTACCTTCTTGTAACTAATACACATTTCAAACTTTACAGCTTAAAACATTCAGAAATGGCTCAGATAATTCTGGAAATTTCTGATCACTCATTATTAATCTTTGTGTCTCAGCAAATCAAGTCTTTTCTGCCTCTGGTCACTCTTTCAGGCCCTTAGCAGATTCATGGAGGTAGTTTGTCACTGATTCTCAGGTAGACCATTTTCTTTCCAAAATTCGAAGGCCTTTGTTATTTTTAAAACTAAAACAGAAGCTTAACTTGTTGCATGGCTGAGCATGTCTACATGTGGCAGGATTCTGCTCACCAAAGCCCCTGAAGAAGTCATGTGTGACTTACTGGTACCTCCATTCTAACTCATCTAACAGGTCCCACTAGTAAAATTACCCTTCTTTTACTGTCAATAAAATAGTTTGATTGGATTTTTGGAGCCAGTGCTGGATCAGATAGTTCATTGGCTTCACCTGGAAAGAACTAAATTGGATAACACATCCCAGCTGGGCACAGTTAAAACAACTGTAATCAATGGAAATAAATAAATTAGGATGGAAGAGGACTAAGCTGTCCAGAACTTTCTCATTCACTCTTTTGAAAAGTTGGCTCTTTGCCAAGAAACATAGGTTTAATAGAATAAAGAAATTATTTTCTAGCAACCTAAATGGAAATGTGAGCAAAAAAAAATCATATTTTATAACCAAAATAGTCTTTTTTTCTGTGAATGTAAACCTCCTTTATAGTGTGACAGAATACAACAGGAGGTACATGGGAATAAAGATGGAAAAATTAAGTTATTCTCTGTGGATATGGTATTATAAGTACAACTTATTTTACCCAATTTTTGCAACAAAAAAGTGAGGTGAGATGTATGGGTCCTGTCTTCTGTCAGTGGCAAGCAACAAGAGGAGGCAGAGTGATCTGCTCCATCCTGAGGTATCCATCGGAGAAGGGCAATTAATTTATGTTTGTGCCTCTCTCTTTCCACTGACAATAGATAGAGCTTAGAGAAATATCTTGGTCTAGATAGACTTGAATTTTAGGTGGCTTAAAACAGGCAAGATGAACCCTGCTCTCCAAAGCTGATCACCATTTTCTTAATAAAAGACCACAGACTACACTAGAAATGCACTGAAGGCAACATCAGAGGCATCTAGCCTGCTCTGACAGGCAGGATTCATAAAACATATAACATAAACCATGTTAAGCCAGGTTTTCCAAAGGTGAAACTGCATAGACAATGTACAATCTTTTCCTGTTGAAATAAGAAAATTGAGAGCCAAGGATTGATTGTGCTTTGACAAAATTCTGAAAGATGTTACATTTAATCCCTTCTGATGTAATATGGCATTTCTTCTAGCATGGCCACAGGCATGGAGATGTGAGGGGAAAATTGCCACTTCTATTTACTGAAAATGTGCTTTCTCTTTTGTGATTGTCTCAAAACACCTGGAAGTATGCCTTTTATTTAAAAAAAAAAAAAAAAAAAAGAAGACGACCTTTTCCTTTTTAATGGATTGTTGTCACTAAAAATCACAGTTTCTGGCAGTGGCAACGAAAGTAATCATTACCAAAGCTACATTCTGAATTTAAACTAGGAATTCAGTAAAGAGCTTCAGACAAAGCAAACCTCCTCCTCCAAATAAAGGGATGGAATTTTGGGTCTGTGCCCAACACTGCTGAGCACCTGCAACTGCAACTGATATCAGAGTCTCTGCTGAAGACAAGTTCAGTAGCTGGTGACACTTTCCCAAAACACCTTGAGGCAATGTGCAGATGCCCAAGAGACCAAGAGATCTTCTTCACTGCATGGGGTCACCCAGTAAGGTTCTTAAATTGGATATTTTTAATCCCAAAACTGTACTGAAATCAGACTGACCAAAATAGTGCAAAACCCCACATAAAATCGATCACAATTCTCACTACAGAGGTAACATTTTCCCTTTTCTATTGGGGGTGTAAATGTTAAGTGAAAATGGAGCAGTTAATAAAAATGTGGACTCTTCATGAGAGAATATCATTACAAGGCTCATGCACAGGTTGAGACACAGCAGAATTACTTACAGGAATCATTTGGCATGTTACTATACACTTTTGATACCTGCTGGGCTTTCCTGTGGTTTACTTTTTTCCATTTATCAGAGACATAAGACTCTTTACACAGGAAAACAACAAAATGGCCTTTTCATAGCTCATACAGAAGAGCAGCTGATACTTCTCTCATTCCTTGTTCTCCTGAATGAAATAATATTGTCCTTAAATGAAGTATTGGTTGTTTATTTTAGCATTAATGAGACCATTATAACGTTGTCCACAATTATTCTTTACATCCTGTACAATTTTCCAAGAGTTTGATAGATTATCTGACTTTTTTTTTTTTCTCCTGAAAAAGAGTTTTGAATTTTCACAACAAATCCCATAAAAAACTAGTCTGAAAAATTTCTCTGTAATATAATTAATGTTTGACTGGCTAGGCTAAGTAGTGTCCTCCCAGATACTCTGTAAAGGGTATTCCAGGGTTTTTTTTAATACGTCTTTTATCTCTTAGAAGAAAAATTGCAATTAATGAAAGAGAAAATAAAGATCCATCCCTGGAAGTGTTCAAGGCCAGGCTAGATGGAGCTTTGAGCAACCTAGTCTCTTGAAAGTTGCCCCTTCCCATGGCAGAGGGTTGGAACTAGGTGATCTTTAAGATTCTTTCCAACCCAAACCATTCTATGATCTGTGTTTGTAGAAATACATTCATACTAAACAAGGAATATTTTTCTGTTCTTTAATATTCCATACACCCAAACTCCCACCTTGGTACTCAGCATGTGCAAAAATATCCCATATTCATCTCTGAGCACACACAATTTTACAGAAGGTGATGTTAAGAGCTCAGGCTGTTTCTTAAGTTCTGACTATCTTGCCAAAGCACTGCACTCACAGGGAAATGCATTTTATTAGATGCTGTTCATAATCTGTACAATAGGAAGTATTTGCATATGAAAAGTAAAATTATTTTATACAATAAAAAGTATATACAAAGTGAAGTACTCCAACTTCTGTTGAATTAGCCTGGAATCAAGTACATAATTTCAGGTTTGCATTCTAATTTTTTCATCTTTGGCTTAGCTTTTAGGAGCTGTGATAAAACTGATAACTAAATCTTCCTGCATGCTTATGATGCACCTCCCTAATATTTAACCATTTAGCCAGAGTGCTGAACTGAATGATCTGGATATCCCAGCTCACTTTAATTTCTCTGGAAAATACAAAATCTAATATACTGTCATATTCCAGCCTGCCTCACTCTGTCCTCTACTTGCTACTAAATTTTCCCTGAACAGGGCCAGCAAGAAAGAAGCCAGAGAAGTTACCTGTTCCAATGCTTGAGGCAAAGCTTCTTCTCTAATAAAAAAGAAAGCAAAAGCTTATGAAAATAAATTAGAGTTCTTTGTAGCAACAAAGGCTGCCCCAGTCCTTCAATATGGTTTCCTTTGAATTCAAAAAATGCTGTATGCCAGCATAATATAGAAAAAGGCATCAAATAAAATAGAGAGTTTTAAAGCACTATTTATATGGTGAAAGGGATGTTCAGTGCCACTTCTAGGCAAATAATAGCTCTTCTTTCCATTTAATGCCACACAAAAAAAAAAGTATTTACATATTTAAGCTTATCTAGGGTTATGATAGAGGAGGAGGGGGAGAATAATTAAAAAAAAATCTAATTTGGACATTCACATTGGTTTTATTGTTTGGTTGTTTGGGGATTTTTTTGTCTATCTCAGCAAAACATCTCACCGGCAAAACTACCTGAGCACCAGGAGGAACAATGCTCCCTTCATATAATATTGGATAATTCTAGCTCTGACAGCAGAGACTGCATGAAGTGTATGAACTCAATACTTCCATTACCCAGACTAACTCCTCTGTCTATTTATCATAACTTCCATCCACAGAAAAAAAACAGAGAACAGAATTTTCACCCTCAACCAAGAAAAATCACCATAGCACACAGAGGCACAAAAAAGGATTCACATCTGCTGTGTGCTAAATAAATTAGGAGCTATGAACACAGATGATATTTAAAACACTTTAAAAATCTCTAGGTGTCATGCCAACACCACATTGCAAGGATGTCATCCAACCTAAGAGATTATGTGACAAAGATACAAAATTGCCTCTGAATTGTTGTGGATATAATAGTGGCACACTTCAGTCTCTGCCACATTTATATCAAATTTTCAAAGCTGTGGAGGACAAGACATCCAGGCAGAAAAAAATACCTAGGAGCATTAAACAGAAAAAGCATTAAACAGAAGTGAATTGTGCTAATCTGTTCAATACAAAAAAATGTTAACTGATCTTTATTTTTTGTATTTGATTCTTTAGAGTGCTTTCAGCAACTCATCTGGAACAACAGACCTGTTTATCCTCTTATTTTACATCCATGAAAACCCAAAGCTACTTCATCATACAGAAAACCTGAGCTGGTCTGTGCAAAACCCCTTGGTAAGTACAGAACTGGGCAGTTGTCCTCTTCCCAAGGGATCTTCTATGGGAAGCCAAGTGGTGCTGCACGCAGCACACCAAGAGTTGCAATGAGTTTTAGCTGTGAGGCATCTTGTGGTCTGTTTTTTATTTTCCATCTCTTGAGGTGCACAATTTTCCTGAATAATAATGCAAAAATCATAAAAAATCATCCCTGCTCAACACAGTGGAAACTGCTGTAATTTGAGGGGAGGGATATTTAGTCAGAGATGTTCCATAGAGGAAGGATAAAATTAATATTGGATAAAGCATGCTGGGACATTTTCCTAGCAAATATTGATAGACCTGCATTTAGTAATTTTTCACATAAGCACAAACCAACAATTCTAGGGAGGAATAAATTGATGACACTATCTTAAAAACAAAAAATCAAACCAAACCAAAACAGCAAAAAGAAAGTGGGAGAGAAAAGGAAGCATGTTAAGCCTAAAGTAGGTTCTCAAGCTGTTTTAATTCAGATCTATATATAACATACATATATGCTTTGAAATAGGGCAAAAAAGAAATTTTAAATCACATCATGATCAAGTAGAAAGTTATACAAAGGACAGGTGAGTGTCTCTGGCTCTGAATTCAACACACAGCACATGGTCCACACTGGTTGTGTAACTCATAGGGTCTCTTTTTGATGGCAAGATGACTTTTCAAAGATGCTGATGTCATGTTTCTTATCACCACTGAGAGCAAGTACCAATGCCATACATTTTGTACCAATCCTTGGGCTGACAAAGCACAGTGATGGCACACTGGACACACCTGAATGCCATTCTACTGTGACACTTTCTCCCCTCCCTATTTAAGATTTCAGTAAAACAGTGCTCTCTGTGAACAAAGGTTGCACCAGCCTAGTAGCTCTGGGAACAGCAATTACTGCTGGAAGACATTGGTTGCACATCAGTAAGATTGAACCAAAGGTGCTCTGCAAGCTAAGTGTCTCAGATCATGTTCTTACCTGGTGTGGGTGCTCCTGTTGGCTGAAGGAGTGGATGGAAAAAGGGGAGAAGGGTCTCGTGAGGGACCTATTGTAGGTGAGGTACCACAGAAAGCAAAGGGCTTGTACATGGACTACAAAGAAGGGAAAGCTCCAGCAGCTCTCCCATGGACTCCTGCAGTTAGGATTGCCAAGGACAAAGGCCAGGAGATCCCTTAGGGGTGGAAAGGGACTGGGTAACTGTAGAAAATTTCAGTCACAAGAGAGAGAATGAGAAGACAGTTATAATAATGGATGGCAGTAGTAGCTGGTCCTGAAAGAAGCAGCAGACTCCCAGTTTTCTCAGGCAGGGCTGATCATCACAGCAGTGTAAAATCAGTGATCCAGTGCACAAATGCCAAATAATGTTCGAGACACTTGAGTTTCTGATATACTGATTTACCAGTGTATATCAACATCTTATTCCACTGGACAGCCAGGGTGTAGCCTGCTCCTCATAAACAGGCACCATGCAGAGGGTCTGTCTGACCTCATGCAGAGGTTTATAGTGTCAACATTTACAAACAAATAAATCACAGGTACTGATTGGGTACAGGAATGTCAATCTCCTTCTAATGCAACTGCTGGTGTATTGGTCAGACAAATCATGCCTTTCCCTCTACCAGCTGCCTCAGTGAGACTTCTGACAGAACATGGCTCTTCACAACTTCTGGAATGGAGATACCTGTGCAACTCACACCTGAAGTTAAGTAAGAAGAATCCCAGCCCTGCTGCTTTTTATGTGCATTCCAAAACAACTCACCCTTTCGCCATCCAGAAGCAGATGCACTCTGAAGTTCATTGACTCATTAAGAATGATCTCTTCATTTCTGTACAAAATCTGAAATATTCTGCTGTAAACGTTGTTTTCATGAACGCAGGCTGAGCAAAGGCTGGAATCACCTGCACAAAACACAGACAGACTCCTGGTGTAATTTCAGCAGGGAGATTATTTTTTATCCTATGATTTCACTCCAGGGTTACCTAGGTAGTACTTGTAATTAAACACTTGCATTCTCAATAATTAATGGTAGTAGACCAGGCTGTTATTGTGGGTTACAGGTTCACAGACATGATATTTAAAGAAAACAAATGTTAAACTGTAGGCAGGCTGGATTTAAAAAGGCAAATACTTGGTCCTGTGACAGCACTTATCATATTAGCTTTCTTTCTAATAAAAGCTAAATCATAAAATGCTTAACTCGTTGTACCCAGCACCATGAGGACTGTGGGTGTTCACCTGTGAAAATTCATCTTTTATCTTCAATGGGCATCTTTCAGAAGAGGGAGTTTTCTTGTCATCTCTGGTTCTCCCAGAAGTTATTACCTGGGAGGGGGGTGTGGCAGGACATGTCTAACCCCTCTCTGCCACACAAATGGCTGCTGCACATACAAGACCCACTTGGGTGAGTCAGAGGCCCAGCATGGGCTATCTCTGGTGCCAAAAGCACTCAAGAATCAACATCTTAGTGTGGAAAGCAAACGTGGGAAGAGATGAAAGAAATACTCTTGACCAAAAGACACTGTTCTTATGTCTATAAAACCCCACACAATTATTAGAAGTCTCTTACACACTGCTCAGGAACGTGTGAGATTTCTCCTTGACGCTTGGACACAACTTCAAGTTAATTTCCCAGGAATTGAGAGAGGGTTTTTTGATGTGTACTCCATCAAGATTGGATGTTGAGAAACACTGAATCCTAAGTTATACTATTTCTTAGCTAGCTGTAAGTTTAATGGTACCTTTAACTCCATATGTATTAATACTAGTATCCCTTTCTGTCTATCCCTGTGTAGCAATAGTCTGTTTTTCAGCCTTATGTCTGTTAGTTTTATGTCTATTAATAAATAATTCATTTTATAATAGACCAAATCAGCCATTATTAAAGAACTTGCAAATAATAGTAGATCCTTGAGGTGCTGGCCACCTCAATACAGCTACTGCCTGCTGCCAGAGGCCAGGGCAAAAGCCAAGAGCTGATTTAAACCTACATCATCCATTATAACAGGGGGACAATAGTAAATAGCAGATCTTGAATGCAGAAACTGGAAGTGTAGAGGCATCTTAAGTTAAAATACAGAAACATAAAAACATAGTCTTTGTTTTCAAGATGCCTATGTAATCCTTCAGCTCCTTGGCACATGTGAGAGATGCCAACTTGATCCACAAAATTGGGACAAATCTGATGAACACAAGAACCAAAACCCAAAGCTTCTCCACATCAAATTCAGCCAATAGCTTCACCTCTGTGCTGATGTATCACATCATCAAAAATTAACATAAAATAAACTTAGGTGGGATTTATCCTTCCTAAATTTTAGGTGCCTTCAGTGTATGCATTTTGCTTTGGTTACAATGGAGCCTGTGGAATTTAGGATATCATGAAAAAAAAAAAAGTACATGCTTTTTACTGACCCAAATTTTTGCTTCAAGTCTACTGCTTGTTGAGCAATTCCCCTTTCAGTAAGAGGAAAGCTGTGATTTGCTGAGTTCTACAAACCCACACTGGAGGCAGCAATTTGTACTACAGTGAATCCCTTCCAGAGCAGCCTGCAGTGACTGACTTTTAAATGAACAACCAGGTACCAGAGCTAGGTACTTCCAAGGTGTGTCTTGGCTGGTAATCAGAATTCTACTTTTGTAACCCCAGTGCAACAAAGGTCTGCAAAATTTACTCAGAGCTGGTTTTGTCCTTTTCCAGCATTCAGTACTGCAGGAATCTGAGCTTTTGAGATATAGTCCTTTAGGAAATGGTATTTTGGAACTCTCCTGACAAGGGGTGCTTAAGAAAAGGTGTACCTGAACCAGTCCTTCAGAGAGAGACAGATCTGTGATCATTGTCAGGAAGTCAGAAGGCACATGCTTTTTAGAAAGAATTGTTCTTCAGAAGGTACTTCTGGGAATTTTCCCCTTTGCAGAATTGCTTTGGGTCCACAAGCTGTGGTAAGATAAAAGTCCAGGGGCTGTTGGTTTGTCAAGAGTTTCAAATCAGGACAGGTCTGTTCTGCTGAGATTTGTACATAATTTGCAATCATAGGTCAGTGAGTCAAGACTAACAGAGGATTAAATATTTTATGAGGTAAAGTTTGGTTAGAGGGAATAAGAATAAAAGAACAGAAAGGACTTTAAACCAACCAAAAAAAAAACAAAAAACAAAAAAAAAGGTACTGAAGACAAGTGAATGGAGTTTTGCCATTATAATGACTAATTTTGTGGTACCAGTCTGCTAGAACTGGAAGAGTAAGGACACAGAAATAGCTCAAAAAAAAAAAAAAATTGTACAGGGCAGAATTTACTAAATGCCAATAAGACCAATAAGACCAATAAGACTTGAGCTAATTAATTAGTAGAACCATAGTGATGTCATTCAGCCTACATTCAAATAATTTTCCTAATACTGACTTTTATCACGCACACTTAGGAGCAGCCCAAGTATTTCATCCTGCTATTGTCTTCCCATCACCCATCCAGCACAACAGTTATGCATAAATCCAGGCAGCTGAGATAAATACACATTTATTTTCATGTGCTACACCAGTTAGGCTAGAATGTTTCAGCCTGATTAGCTTTTCAAAAGCATGCAGTCGTATTTATTTTAATTTAAACCTCATGATATTACAGACACTGCAAAAATCATATTAGAGGTATAATGCATTCTTACTCCTAGCTGACAGACAAAGGAAACTTTATGTTATTTGATTTGGATATTGATATACCAGCACTCTTCTCAGATGGAAAGTTTAATCTCATTTTCCTTTCAAACACACTCCTGAGCAGACCACTCCTCATGTGTAATTGCTTTAGGAGCTGGATTTACAAGGTGGCATAAGGAGTCATTTTTCTTGTTGGAAAGGTCAAAGCCAATGACATGCTACAGTGTTTGGGGCTGCCTCAAATCAGAGTATGATGTTGCAGGGCCAAAGATCACTCAGTTTTAAGCAGGGAGACCTACTTTGCAGACATCTGGCAGAGAACTACAGCAGATGAGTGACTGATCCTCCTCAACTCATCCATCCCTGCTTACTCAAATGGCCACAGGTGGCTTCTTCCCCTCCTAGAGCATGACCTAAGGCTGCAGCAGGAATTTCCTCAGAGGAGAGCTTGGCAGTCTTGGCAATGCTGACAGCAAGGCAGGGATCCTGCTTCTCAAATCAAAGGGGAATGACAACATCTCCACAGATATTTTCCTTCAGGCTGCAGCATTGTGCCTGCAGCACAGAATTCTGTGCTTTAAGGTACAGACAGGGACCAGGCTACATCACTCCGCTTGAGCTTCTTACACTAACTACAAGTGTTGCTGCTACAAACATATACTTCCTTAGCCTATTCCATGAAAACACCAACATCCCAGAATCTTTTCCAAACTTCCCCTAGTTCCTGGGATTCCTTCTGAAACTTATGTCTCTCTAAACCCCAGGTGTGTCTGGTGACAGGCAGTGGCACTAAGGCTGGCGTTTGTCACAGCTGCCATTGTTCAGAGAGGGTTGCTGGCAGAAGACACAGCAGGTGCATCCCTGTGTTCACACAAGCACCTCTGTCCTTTGGCACAGGAGAGTGTGAGAGAGAAGATCAGAACCCTAGGCTTTCCCACATCTCTTTCTAGCACAACCTCAGCTGTGCAAGCATCTCAGCAACCACAGACAGCCCCAAGGAGACATACACAGTGTGTGGAAACTGCTGGGAGCTCCCAGGTGAGACCTGGAGCTAAGACTCTACTGACCTGCATTTATTCCACAGTTTCAAAGGCTTGAGCTTTGGTGAATAAAGAAAAGAAAGTCGAATTCTGTGGGTGTGAATTTGTGATCAGTAAATTTCCCTGTCAGGAGATTTATTTGGGACACGTGCAGTATTCCTTATGCTAGAAACAATCCTGTTTTCATGTCTCCTCTTCCTAAGTGTCTATTCCATTTACTGCTTAATGTCTTTGGGTTGAATAGTTTTATAATTTATCAGGAAAGCAAAAGAGCCCTCAGGGCTGTGAGAACCATTGCAAATATGAAGAGGAGAGTTGTTCCACAGGCATTCAGAGAAGGAGAAAAGCCTGTTTATGCATCCTTCTCTTACTACTCTTTCCAGGCCATCCCACCATCATTCCTAGAAACTTCTTTACAGGCTATTGAACAATGGCATTTTTAAAAAGGAAGGGGAAAAAGGCTCTTTGCAGCTGTGGATGCTTTCATATACAGGGTGCTTGCACAGACCAGTCACTACATCATGTCCTGATTTCCCACTCTCTCTATATGCAATCTTCCAAGCTTCCCCAGATGCACTCTAGTCTACCTAACTTTCCCATCTGGGAGTTTCTATAGATGGAGGTTTCTAAATATTATTGCAGCACATCATACAGAAATTACTCATCTCTTTAAAGATTCAGAGAGAGGTTATTTAGATCCTGGAGGCCCCTGAAAAATTCTCTCCAGATAATTTTACAGGAAAGGAATCGATGGATAGGTGACCTGTAAACAATTTTGTTACATATTTACAACCTAATTTAGTGAGAATAGAAACCATATAATTCTGACCACTGCCAGGATGAAGGCACTGAGGGTGGTTGGGGTGATGGATGTCTATGGCAGATGAGGAGAGGAGGAGGAGAAGGAGGAGGAGGAAGAGGAGGAGGAGGAGAATAAAGAGTGGAATGGAATGAAATAGGATAGGTTTACATAATGCCTCGGAGCATATGAGAATTGGGATAGGAATGTAGAACAAAATAAGCAATGGATAAAGTCTGTTTTAACTTTCAGAAAAAGCACTAGAACCTGGAGGACACCATCAGAAACCTTAGCCTTGTACAGAGATATGTGACAAACCCTGATCAAACCCACTTAACCATAGCTTTGATGTTGGCAGTAGGTAAAATTTGATGAAGTTGATAATGAAATAATATTCTGTTGACTGTTTTGCTATTTATGGTTTGAAGGAGTGTGATTTGCCAGAGTAATTGTCATTTCTACTTGAAATCCCCACTGGTGCATCAGCTGAAAGTTTTGCTGGCCAGACTGGCAACATCCCTCAGCTGGTGCATAGCTGTGACTGAGTCAAATTTTGCTGATTTTCAAATATTCTCATTTGTGTCATTTCCCCCAAGAGAACCCTCACACCACTCCATTCATGTGAGGAGAGGGAAACATTTCCAGGGAAAAGTAATGGAAGGTGGTGATAATATTCTGCAGGTCAGAACTGTTCCCCTGATCTTTCTGTGATCCTACTACACACACCAGGTAGAGTAGCACTCCTTCTCCCAAACTCCAATGGTCAATTACCCCAACTGTTCACTCCAGGAAAGCCAAATTACACATTTTTCAACTGTTGAGCATTTAGACCATCCTTTCTCTGCTTTCATCATGCCTAAATTATATCACTTTCCTTCAAAATTCCTTTATTTGAACCCTCCTTTATTCATTTATTTTTTTAAACTGCTTTAAAAATGGTTTGAGAAGTTTCATGATTGTTCTATATCAATAACTCTTCCATGGAGCAAACAATGACACACGCATATCTCAACTTATGATTTCTGCCAAGGAGAGACTCTGAAATGGCCAAGTCTTGGTGTAGCTGCGACTTGATGTTGAATGATTTCCCCAGAGCCACCAGAGCCACATTTTGCTGTTTGCAAAGCAATAGGAATGGCTGGTTCTTCTGCCCTCTGCATTGTTTGCCATGTGGGTGGAGTGCTCCAATCTCGCCAGCTAGAATCTTTCCATAATTACATTTTTAATTGTGCTTCCTCGTGATGTCTCTCCCTGCCAAAGAAAACTGGAATGAATGTCAACCAACAACCTTTTCAAGGATGGTAAGCACCCTGGTCTGCAAACCCAGATTTGTCCAGCAATATTAACTTTTGAGAAGTAATGGAGGTTTGTTCATATTTATTTTTTCAAGGCCTTAAAACATAAATTCCTCATGGCACAGCCCTTAAGGAAGAACTAGTGCATGAGGGAATGCTCCTCTGATAGGAGAACACCCTGAAAGCCATAAGTGAAAGACTGTTTTGGAGAGGTTAGAAAAGGAAAGTTAAAAATCCTTCTTTACCTCAGTTCACATTACTTTCTAACTCTGCTTCCAACAGGCACTAGAAGCATGAAGAAAGCCTTGGAATTAGTTCTTAGGCTTATTTTAAAGTTTACTATCTTACTAAGAATAACTTTTAATAACGTTAGATTTCTCCACACAACAAGGAGTGTGAGACTTAAATGAAAGGTAAAAAATTTGTTTCTCCACAGGAAACACATTAAAACCTCCTGCGCAGCATACTTTATCCTACACAACTTTTCTTTTAAACCTGTAGGTCTTGGCTACAGAATGCTGAGAATTTCAGGGGAAAACAGAGCACTTAAACCTCTCTGTAGATTTCTCTTTTAGTATAGATTAACTTCTGGGTTTGACAAAGGACGAGCAGAGGCAGGATTTGCCTGAAATCTGTCCTCTATTCTGCAGCCCA
This sequence comes from Vireo altiloquus, assembly GCA_013396875.1. Lineage (NCBI taxonomy): Eukaryota > Metazoa > Chordata > Aves > Passeriformes > Vireonidae > Vireo > Vireo altiloquus. Next base: position 312,784 of record VZRF01028484.1, read on the forward strand.
TTAAAGTAATATTAATTACTACTTTTTCAAAGTAAGGAAGGAGGAATTGTGACAATTCAGTCCCTATACACTGCTGCTGAAAACATTACATTGCTTCCTATCCCCAGTGCAAGGCAGAGAACAAAGAAAGTAATATTTTTTTAAAATTCTAAATATAAAATTACAACTCCAGGCCTTTTAGAAGGACAACTTCAGTTTTGCAACAAGCTCTCTCTAGAATTAGCTCTCTGCAGTTTCATGAGCACTGTATCAGAGGTCTAAAATAAATAGGGAGTGCTTATACAGTCAGGAAAAATCCATATGGAAAACAGATCTAACTTCAGATCTAGCCTCTTTAATGTCTTTATGACTGTAGCACTGGAAATTAGATAATTACTCAAATGCTGGCAACTTGAATCTCTCTTGCTATCTGGGAAAAGCAGTATTATTATGCTGCTATTCAGATAAATGGAAAAGCAGGATTCTGCTAAGTTTTGCTTTAATGAAAGAGATGCTCTTCAATAATATAGGGAAATCAAGATACTGCAGTTGTAAAAAGAGCTTTACTGTAAATATTTCTTTATAAATAACAGTGCATACTTACACATTTGTATTTCAGCCTAATTCATGGCTACAATAAGCCTATCATAGCCTCTATACTTGTGTTCACACAGGAAAATCTGAGAGGCAGATGATACCTTTGAAGGCAGACGGGTTCATTCCCCCAGGTCACTCGTGCACAGACGGAGGGAGGGCACTGCAAGGCACTCACTTGAGAATGAGCTGTGAACGTTTTGAAACTTTCCTGCCCACAGACCTTATGTTGCTGCCCACACAGCCATGTGGTGTCAGCAGTTCATGTGATCTCTCCGAATCTGCCTCTGTGCAAAGCCGGCTGTTGGTAAACCCCAGCAGAAGGCAGTTTGAACCCAGCTGCATGTCCTTGCCCTGCGGCCACTTGGAAGCAATTGTATAGTCAATTAAACAGAGGTGAACAGGGAGGGTGACAATAAACGGGTAGGGAGAGTATCATAAAATAATCACAAAATCACAGAATAGCTTGGGGTGGAAGTGATCTTAAAGATACTCTAGTTCCAACCACTGCCATGGGCTGGGACAGCTTCCAATATTCCAGGTTGCTTCAACTCCATCCAACCAGGCCTTGAACATCTCCAGGGATGTGGCATCCACAACTTCTCTGTGCAGCCCGTGCCAGGGCCTCACCACCCTCACAGGAAAGAAAGCATTTCTTCCTAACATCTAATCTAAATCTCTCCTGTTTTAGATTAAAACTGTTGCCCTTGTCCTATCCCTATGTGTGTAAAAAGTCTCTCTCTCTCTCTCTCTTTTAAGTACTGGAAGGCTGCAATGAGGTGTCCCCAAAAGCATTTAAAATCTCAGTCTCAAGTAGTTGTAATCACCTGCCTGTAATCTGAGTGATCTCTACAGCACATAACATCTGGTTGGTACTGCCATAAACATAACTCAAATCTCTCTCATGGATGACCATCTCCCTCACCCATCCATCCTCATGCTGTCCTGTTCTCTGGCCTTTACCATCTGAAATTCCCACTAACCTCACAAGCAGAGCTGGTTCTTGTTCAGAACCCCTACCAGAAAAAAAAAAAAAAAAAAAAAAAGGATTTTCTAAGTTTTCATGTCATCTCAAGTCTTCTGCTATTGTCAGAATTCTTAAATACTTGCAGGCCACACTATTTTGGTAATTTTGGAGAAAATTAAGACATGTAAGCATTCCTCATATGAACAGTAGGCCATCTTTCCAGAACCTAAGCAAGCACTATGCTGCAAAATATAAGCAAAGGAGATCAGAAAACCTTGTGCAAATATCTCTGTTTTTCTAACTTTCTTTTTTTTCCTTTACCATCTGTTGGAGCCATATGCCTTTTTAAAAAAGATCTAATTATAGGTCCCCACCAATACTAATCAAATAATGGTAACTGTTGCAAACTTCCACTGGAATTTTCACTTCTCCTTGATAAAAATTCCTCCAAAGCAGGCTCTGAGAGGGTTGCCTTTCTCTGATTTTCTGGACTTAGTTACACAGCAGTTAAAGCTGTCACACTCATGTCTGTGTTAACACATGGGAGATGTTCATAACAAGCTGGGGAAGTAGCAAGAGCCAAAGTACAGCTCCCACCAAGAACATTGGGTGGGGTGACTTTGGGACAGAAAATGGCTGTGTCTAACAAATACCCACTGACACATTCTGTAGCAGAGCTCTTGGGGATTTGAGTTTTCCTTCACTGCCCCTGTGCTGCTGCAGTGACTGAAAGAGAGGAAAGAAACAACCCTGCCACAAAATCATCTGGGTTTTGGCACTGAAGAACTGGAGAAAAGATAGATCCAAAACTAAAATTAAATTCTGGAAGAGAGATTCCAGCCTATTTAGAGGACAATATATCTCCTAATGAGCTCAAAAAAGACGAGACTTCACTTTGATGTCCAATGAGTATTTTTAAAAATGTCCATTTGTATAAATGTCAATTTCTACCATTCAGACAAATGTTTTTTAACTGCCTCCAGTGTCAATGTTATTCTGCATTGCTGTGTAATGTGAAAAGATTGAAGGATAAAAATTAATCCAGTCCTAAATATGGCAAATGAAGATTTGAAGTGCCTTTTAAAAACCCCAAACAGTAAATAGCTCTTTCAGTATCACAAGACTCAGGCAATTTCAGACTGTTGTACTGACCTTCCAAGAAGTTCAGAACTATTCTAGCAGAAATTAAGACTAATAAAAGAAAATAAAATAGAAATTAAAATAATACGGGTTTAGTTCATTCTACCCATCAGGTAGAGAGTTATTTCCCATTATAATCACCAAGACCTTGTGTAAGTGAGTGGTGCACACAGAAGAAAGAAATCACTTCCAGAATTTCATTCCAACTTGTCTTTTCCTCTGGCTACCAACGGGAAGATTCTCTTCCACTTTTCTCACCACTGTTCAAGTAAAGCTTTGGCAGCTGGGAAACCACAAACCTCCGCTTAGAGGTCTAGAAATGTAAGAGTATACATATTTAAAAGTGTGAATAAAGTACTTTACAGACAAGCACAGATATTGCCTTAATCCACTGGTTATTCCCTCAGTATCTCACAGTGTATCTGGCACCATCTCTTCAACACAGCAGCTATGGATTCAGAAAGAAAAGTCCTGAGTTAAAATCCCAGACCTTAAGTGAAACTGGAAATTAAAGATTTCCCTGATGTATATGTAACACTTTCAAGTCCTCTATCAATGGTATAGATTGGGACCTAATGCTTCCTGATGTGCTATTTCAGTGCCTCCTGTGTTCAAGAAGGTGATAGATGGAAGTTGTACATTTACCAGACTTTTACCTTCAGCACTTTGGCCAGCTGCACTTTACTCAGAGGGACAATTACTTTGAATTGAATACGTAAAACATTTTGTGACAGTCTAATAAAAAATATGAGAAGACATCTGATTTGTCAGAGGTAGGATGTAGTTCCTAACATTCCACTCTGAAATAAAAATCCTGAGGATTCAGAGCAAAGGACTTCAGAATTCCACTGGAAGAAGCCACCAACTCCAAATCAAAAAGGAAATATACAAAAAAGGCTTTAAGGCCCTACAGATTTTTTTCTCTCTGTGTACAATACCAGTAATGAGGTATTTCACAGCCTTTCTATGATTAATCCTCAGAGTTAATTTAGATACAAGAAACCTGATATCTCAGCTGTAGCTGCTGCTGCTGCAGCTGAGGATCTTTCATTCTACAGCCTGCAAGTCCAATGTGTACAGTGTGATGTCCAAGGTGGGTTTGTCACACCCATATCTGCAAAGGGATCCCTCCACATTAAGTTTTTCTTCCACATTCCACTACACCTGTACATATCCCTTGCTCATTCATGAGAGACCTGATCCTACTTCCCAGGTGGTCTCTAATTCTGATCGCTAGATTTGGTATTTTTATACAATGAGAGAAAGGGTAGAAAGACATCCAGCCCCTTACTTGCCCATAAAAACCTGGAAGAACTCTACAAGTTCCCAGGTCAAGATAATGTGCTCTAAATTAGATGTTCCTCTTCTGACACAAGCTCCTTCTACAAATTACAACACATTCCTTGTTCTGGAGACATTTCACATGTACAGCTCTGGTTTCTGAAGGTGTCTGAGGCCTCCAGAAAGGCAGTGGATGTGATGGAGACTGACAGAGTCAGGCCACAGGTGGAGTGTCAAGTCCTCAACTTTTCAACACAAGTGTCATCACAACCTTGAAGCTGACAGGTGTCAGATACTCAAGCAAAACTCTACAAAGACTATTTTATCTGCTTCCTAAAGAGGAATAAAAATCTCTCCTAAATACTAACCCACATGCACACAAAAATAAATTTTATTTCCTTTTGGTGAGGAACAATTTCTGTTAAAAGCAAAGCCAATATCTTTCTGAAGTAGCTTCCAAAAAAGTAAACCGTGTTGCTAGTCTGTCACAGGAACTGTTCCCATAAGCCATAAACTTAATTGAAACCCAGAATGTTCTTCTGTTTGTTTTGTATCCTTTAAATATGCCTTTGAGCAGATACTTTTACACTTCCCATCCAGCATCCAGCTGAGACATGAGATTGCTCCTTTCCTAGGTCAGCCAACTCTAGCCTGATTAGTGATTTAATTGCTGTCTATACAGCTCAGCACAAAAATACAATAGATTTTTTTTTCTTATTTATTTTCTTCTCCATTGTTTCTCTAATTAGATTCCATCAACTTTTGCCACTGCATTGGTAATTTTTAATTTTAATTTTAAATTCTTTTTTAAAACATTTTGTTATGTACATTACTTCAGTTGAAATCCTCAGTCTTCATCTGTATTACACAGATATAAATCAGCAAGAGACCAATCCTTCTTTGTCAAAGCATGTCAGGCAGGAGCCATTTGGGTTTCTGCCTGGGGTTTCACTAAACTGCATTACTTTTCTCCCTTCCTGTGATGTGCCAAAAGTGTCATTAGCTGTTCTCTTTCTTTGGATTGTTTTCTCGTAAGACAATTCATTGCCTTTAGTCTGAGTTAAGGGTCACTCAAGAAAAGGATCTGTTATTTCTTTCTGAGCAGTCTGGGTTTTATTTGGCATAAACTTTGCATACACATCATAGTTTTGCAGTGAACTCTTAAATGGAGTAATCACCATAAGATAAAGTTCTTTGAATCTAATCCCACCTGCCTTCCACAACAAAGCCCATCTAACACTTTGAAATTGACATGGGCCAAATCCTGTTGATCCAAACTATCTCATATAACCTACCCTGAATTCAAAATTTTAAATGCCTTTACCTCTTCAAGTAAAACAAAGGTGCCAAAAACGGCCTTACAGCCACTAAAGACAGTAATATTGCACAAAGTTATGGTCAGCTGCTCAAGATAATAATGAAAATCAATGGCAAAGCTGGCAAGGAACTCATAGAATGGTTTGGGTTGGAAGGGATCTCAAAGCACTCAGAATTATGGAGAGATCCAGATCTCTGTGCTGTCTTCTTGAGAGACAGGAGACAAATCATGAGACAACTCTGTGCCTCAGTTTTCCACCTATTAACTTCTCCTTTGCTTTGTCTCTCATTTAACCAGTTTGCAGTTGGAGAGGGAAATGTTACTTCAATATTTGCCACAGTGTTTTCAGCTGCTGTATCTACCTTGGCTGAGAAATACTGCTGAGCCTGGGCTGTGAGTCCTTTATGGCTCCCACACGGGACAAATTGTGCCAATATTTCCTTAGATTTTTTTGCCTAGTGACAATCATACTTCTCTTAGTCTAAATTTATCCATCAGCATTTCCAATAATTTTGAAAGTAACTCTTCCAAGTGCAGCCTGTGGAGACAAGTTTAACATGACAATATTCAGGACACGATTTGCAAAGTTTGAATTGAAGTCCATTTCCTGGAGGCATTACAACTTCTTACAAAGTTCACAGAGGAAATCAGGAGAGACTGTGTTGTAGCTGCTTACAGCTAGCTCCCTTCCTAGCTTTTAAACTCTTTCCCAAAGAACAATAGTATGAATAGTATATATTCAAATGACATAACTTTGGAAAAAAGTATCATTTCTGCTTCTATAATTAAATTAAGAGAATTCAATGGTAGGAAAGTCTGAGAGAAATACTGGAGACCCCAATTGGAAAATATTCACAGAATCTCAGGATCACAGAATTGTTAGGGTTGGAATGGACCTCTGGAGAACATCTAGTCCACCTCCCTGCCAAGGCAGGGTCAACTGGAGCAGGTTGCACAGCAACTCATCCATGTGGGTTTTAAATGTCTCTAGAGAGATGTCATGACCTCTCTGGGCATCCTGTTCCAGTGCTCTGCCACCCTTGATGTAAAGAAGTTCTTCCTCATGCTGAGTTGGAACTTCTTGTGTTTTAGTTTATGGTTGTTGCTCCTTGTCCTGTCGTTGGGCACCACAGAAAAGAGTCTGGCACCATCCTCCTGGCACTCACCCTGGAGATATTTGTTTGTATTGAGCCTCAGTCTTCTCTTCTCCACCCTAAACAGGCCCAGCTCCTGCAGTCTTTCCTCTAAGAAAGATTCTCCAGACTCCTTCTCATCTTTGTGGCCTCTGCTGGAAATTCTCCAGTAGCCTCTTGTTTTTCTGGAACTGTGGAGACCAGAACTGGACACAACATTCCAGGTGTGGCCTCACCAGGGCTGAGAAGAGGGGCAGGATCACCTCCCTCGACCTGCTGGCCACAATTTTCCTGATGCACTCCAGGATACCTCTGGTCCTTCTGGATGACAGGACACACTGCCAGCCCAATATTGCACTAATCAGAAAACTACCTGTATAAAGTAGGGCAAGAAGACTCAAAGACTCAAAGACTCTCTCCTCTTTTCAATGCTTGTACAAAAGCCTAAAGCCAAGATGTTGTTTTCCATTACTTAGGGAATAGTGATTTAGGTTAAGCTTGTTCTACAGATATTAAGATGCAGAAAAAAATTACAGTGCCTTTTGAATAAGGCTTTTCCACATGCCAATGTCCATGCAAGGTCGGCTGTCCTTGAAAATGAGAGCTATGGGAAATCATGTAAGAGCCCATGGATCTGAATCACTGGGAAAAGACTAAGAGTTAGCTTGTATGTATTCAAAATTAATAAAGGGAATTTAAAGACTTGAGGGGAACATTTCATGCAGAAAAAGAAAAAAAGACTGACTTTTTTCAGACAGATTTTTCAAGATTTTCCATCCCTGTGACTCTCTGCCTATTTGTGAGCCAGCCCTGCAGCAATGGTCAGAGTACAACATAACACCATGGCACAAATGCTTATCCTGTTCCAGTGACCTCAGCACTGAAGTTGACAGCAGACACTCCTGTTCTGACTTTATCAGATACATGGTATGGGGTTCTGAGTAAATTACAAGTGACTGGATTAAAATCCTGGCTTCATATTTCTAAAGCTGGATCATTAATACCCACAGAATCACCCCATACCATTCTAACCCAGGTCTCTGAACCATTATCCAGCCAGCAGACCCTTCTGGAGCAAGAGATGGGTTTTAGAAGCTCAAGAGTTTTGGAAAAGTCATCAGTTAAGTAAATTTAAAAAATGGCTCATTTTTCCTTTGAAAAAGAAAAACATCATTTCTCTGATTTTTTTTAATTGCAGCTGAAGTTCTACATAGGATAAAGACAAGAAGGTTTTTTCCAAAATTGAATCCTGCAGCAACTGTGTCTAAATCTGCCAGAATCACAGCTGAACAGCTGACTGAATCTTAATTTCTATAACCAGATGAATAATTTAAAGCACACTAACATCAACACCTGGTAAGTGTTTCTTTAATCTTGTTGCCATTTTCTTCATTTCTACATTTCTCTGACTGAAATCACTCAAATTCAACCGGTTTTCTTTCATACTTTTAATATAGTCTTCGATGTCTTTTTGAGAAAATGCTCTGTCAGGCAAGAACTGCAAGTGCACCAGTTTCAAGACAATTTCATGTACAGCTGGGTCAGCACCTCTAAAGAGAGCTTGTGCTGGAATGGCAGCTCTTTCTTCAGTGCAGCTGTGCCTTTCCTGCTTGAAAGCACTCTGGAGTCATTCACCACTGGGTCACTTCTGGGAACTCTCTCAAAATATACCAAAAAGGGATGGTTTTCCACTCAAGCCTGCAGAGCTGAAAAAACAAAAACTGCCTACTGGAACAGTTTTGCTTCTTTTCTGCTGCAATTATCTAAGATGTTTTGTAAGGCTGAACCCTTCCTAGCTGAGAATGGCTTTTCCCTTCATGCTGTTCCCTTTCAGCAGCAGTTGTATATTAAGGTCTACATTGCACTCAGATTGTCTCAAGGCTTGCAGCAACAATGATCTGGTGGAAAAGAGGAGACACTTTGACCAACCCATCCAGTCACAGGTGTTACTTATCTTTTATCTTTTCACTTAACTCCACTTAGTGAACTTTTAAATCAAGGGTGCTGCTGAGGTCCCCTTGGCCTGTGCTGAATTGCATTGGCAAGGATGAGTGTGATATCAAAATCTGTGCCTTAAATACGAGGTTTGAGTCAGTGGAGAATAAACTTTCCGTGGAGTATAAAGTATGTTATGACTAATCCCCACAGAGACATTGCTCCTTCTTGAACTTTTAAGGCAAAATAGAATTTCAGAATTTCTCATTTGTACAAAGTCACCACCAATATAGTATTTTACCCAGCCCCTCATGCTGGAGGAGCCATTTGAATCAAGAAGAGCAAGTGAATGCAATCAAACTTCTGTCCAGGAATAGGCTGGCTGCCTCATGTGTCTGCATTCCCCCTCTTTCCCAAGCTGTTGATGGACCTAAAGCCTTGAAGAACCAGGAGAGGATTATATCGTTTTATCCATGAGTGTATTCTACAGCACAACTCAGACTACAAAGCACTTATTTAATCACCCTGTAAGAAAACAAAGTACCTCTTCCCACACTTCCCTAAACGTGTATTCACCATCTTCTTTTGCTGTGCAAGCTGTCAGGATTTCGTTTGCAATCACCAGGCAAGTGACCTCACAGAAACAGGCAAACCCTCAATTCTGTTCAATTCACTGGAGTTTTCATTAACTGGCTGGCTAACGGGAATGCATCTCCTCAGACACCCCCACAACCTTCAGCTGAACACTAAAGCATCCTAAAGATGCTTGTCACTAATGAGTCTCAGCTCCCTTGCATAAGCCAATTTCCCATTCCACATAGCAATTATGTAAATGAAGGTGAAGTTCCTGATAACTTCTATTGGTTCCACTTGGCTCACAATTAAAAAGAAGAAAAACATTAAAAAACTTTCATTTCAGTCTGGGGAAAGGACTGCTTTCCCAGACCAAAAAAAAAAAAAAAAAGCAGCAGAAAATTTTAAATGGGCTTTCCTCTTTATCCCAAAAGTACAACAATAAATGGATGAAATACCATTTCTAGATGATATTCAAAGAGTTTCCTTCATTGTGTGTAGTCATTCAATTTCCCGTTGCAGCTAACAGCTGCCAAAAGCAGGCACTGTCAATGTAAACTGTGATTAACATTCTACATTAAATCTCTTTGACATGACATGAAAGCCTCCAAATTTTTCAAATGGCTGAGAGGCAATGCATCACATGAACTTTTTTATGGCCTTTACCACATCCTCACAGTATGAATTTTCCACCCTCACCTCTCACAGTGCTAATTACTGTTCATCTCTTCTAAAGGTAGGAAACTGAGGCAGAGCTTGACTTGGACCTGTTTCCTCAGGAGTATTCAACTTAAGTCAATGTAAATTAGGTGTTTGAGGGATATTGAAGACTTGCATCTATGTGCTCAGCATCAAAGATTAGGAAATAGAAGCCACATTTCACAGTTCAGGAACAGTATGAATTCCCTTTTCTCTTCTCCTCTTTCTTGTATTGCAGAAACTTCTATTACTGGAAATCAAACACCAAAAAAAGGTTAGTTTCAAAACTGAAACTTCAAAACTGAAGTTTAATTTGGTCTCATTAAAACCTAATACTCAATTCAACAACAAAAAACAAAAACTAAAAAAAACCTTCAGTGTTCCAATTATAACCCACAAACAAGAGAAATTCCTTACAGAAGTCTAAACCTCTGCTTTTGCTTCCTGTGTGTAACACTAGTACAGAACCACAGCCTTTACTTGGATCCTGTCAGAAATCCTTTTAGTCTTGTCCAATCTAAGCCTTGAGCCTCTTAACTCTGGTGAGTGTATTTTCAATCAAATATTATATCTAGTAACACAGAAATCCTTATTGTTTTATTTGTAGCAGAGATTTTTCATCTCCCACAAAAATAATACTACTTTATTAGTGTTTGAATGGAGTTATTACACTACTTTCCACTACCTAGGACAGAGGGAATTAACCCTTGATATTTTTGAAAAGGTCACATGGGGAAAATTCAAATCCTGACTTCCACATACTTCTTAGAGACTATTGGTAAAATTCCCCAGATCCACCTCATATTGGCACAGCCCCTTGATTGCACCCAGTAGCCTTCAACAAAATTTTTAGGGTGGGATCTGTTCTCATTTTGGTAACAGGAAGGGCAAGCAACTAATTTGATTTTTTTTTTCTTTGGTAATATCAATGACAAGAAGTCAAGACCTAATAGCAGGAATCACTGTAACCTAAAATTCATCCTTCAGATACATGGAATGAAGTCCTTCCAGGGTTACTTAGGAGGGAAACTTGTACTACAACCTTAGGCTACTCAATCTGACTCCAAGGCTACCCAAGTCTGTAATTATTGCTAAGATCATGTGAGAAACTCCCATTCCTCCCCCTGAGACTGGGAATCCAATGCCAAAACCAGCAGAGAAAGATGCAAGAAATTATTCAAACCTATCGGGGTATGGTAGAAAATGTGCCTACATATGCAAAGCACAAATCTAAAGCCAAGAGATATTCACCTTCATAAATGGCTTCGAGGTGAAGTGTGAGATGAGAGATAACAGATGGGCTGACATAAATAGACAAATCCAGGAAATTAAGAGATGATCTTAGTCTCCATGACTGGAAGTACTCTCAGCACAGCTTGGCTGAACTTGCTGAGACCTTCACCTTCACCAAAGCTCCATTACTTGTACTACTCTGAGGAAGTGAGGAGGTTCAGGGAGACCTCACTCTGTAGTTTCCATTGTTTCCCCACATAACTTCTGGTTATACAGTTTTCCATCTCCTTAGAAGGCTTGTAGACAAAACCACATTATTTTTGGCCAACATCTGTGCAGGGCTTTGAGTGCGTTTTTTTGGGGTGAAAATTATAGGAAATAAATTTGGCATGATACCAATAATTGCCCAAGAGAGAATGCTGCCAATCCTCCCTAAGAGCCAGCAAACTTCTCTCAGAGCAAGAGGCAGGATGAATAACATGCAATGTGCTGACAAAGAGACATTTAGCACAAGTGCAGGCTCTCAGGAGGTAAGTTAGCTCAGGGAAGATGTTTATTAGGTCACAGAATGCACCAGGACAGAGCCAGGCTAAAGATCTTCACATGATTTTGTGCTTGGCAGTACAGACATAAGCTCCTGTTTACCTCACAAGAACTTGGCCACAAAGCTGAGCTAACTCACGGTAAGGAGACATGCTGAGATGTGCAGGTGGAAAGTGTTATACAGAAGTGGCAAGACCTAGTAGCTGTTAATGAGAAAACACCAAATATCATTAATCAATATATCTGAAGTGTTTAAAATGAAATAGGTTTCACTCCCACATTTTAATTTGTTTGCCCTGTTGCTTCTGCAAGCAGTAATATGCATCTTCCTCTATATACGACAGGCATTAAAGCCAAGCTTCCCAGAAAATTGAAGAGCGTTGCCCAGTAAATAGGAAGGTGCCATCTAAGGGCAGCCCTAAGGTGGAAAAAGTATTAAAGAGAAAAATTTCCACTGAAGTAGCATCTGGCTGCTACTCACTCAAGTACTGTGCAGGAGGGAAGTAACTAAGCTGGTGGGGGAAGTGATTTTTGCTGCTGGAGTTTTAAAACTCCTTTCCTCTGAACAGCCCTTGACTGCACACTCATCTCAGCTAGCCTCTGTTTCATATTCACAGATTGTGCACCCAAGCTTTGATGGTCACAAAGGGTCTTGGAGCAAGTGAGGTAGTGCAGCCTCCTCCCATGGGATGTCAGCCTGAGCTCTAAGGAAGCTCTGCATTCATCTCTGCCCAGCATGGGACCCATCTTCTGGACCTGGATCCAGAGGTGTCCATCACTCACCAGACTCTCCCAGAGGAGTCTCCCATGTTGGACTGCAGGTGAATGACAATAGCTTTGGTGGGAAATAAAGTTTTATATTTTCCTTTACGCATAATAAGAGAACAAGTCCTAGACCCCCCCTTCCCTCCATCCCTGTGTCACCCACACTGAAGTGCTGAGGGACAACACCTTCCACCACTCTGTCCCTTATTTCTTGCCATGAAGGACTGCAGTACTGGTGAGGCTCCAGAGACACTGGCTGTGTTCAGACTGTCAAAAGCAGAAGTTTGTTCACTGCTGAAGATTTTCCAAAAGCATAATCGTAAATTCTGACATGTTAATGTGTAGAGGTTCAGGGAAAAATATGTTCACGAGCATAATTATTCTCCTAATTTTGGATGTGATACAGCTGCTATGATGAAGTTGCAGCATACTTCCATTTAGGACATCAGCCACATTTAAAAACCTCCCACCTAGAAGAAAAGTCAGTGGTTTTAATTACATTAACAGACTCCCAGATTACTGTTAATGTTACATGACTGTATCATTACACAGTGTATAGTAGAAGTAGTAGGTCAAACATTTCCCTCTTTGGATCCGTTGAATTGCTCCCTAAATGTGAACCAACCATAAAAAGTTTCAAAACCATAAATAATTATCTACTCTCCTACACTGTCACATATCCCAAAAAAGTCAAAGCTCTTTATATTAAGTAATTAAGTTTCACAATACCCTTCTCATATAGCTACAATTAACCCCATTACACACATGGGGAAACTAAAACAGAGAGAAGTTGATTGCTCAAGATCAGAGCTGAGGAAAAGAGCCCAGCAATCATAGGAATTAAAAACTGGTAAGTCCTCATGGGTCCTCAACTCCTCCAGCTATCACATGCCACTCAGACATAGCTCAGTGCTACAAAGACTCAGGGAGTTTTGTTTCTGTTATGTTCTTTTCTGGGGCTCTGCTTCTGTAATTCACTGGTTGAGTGAGGGCATTGGATGTGGACTGTTGGACATATACACTGTGTACTATCCATAGTTTCCTTTCTTTGTGTGTTATTTAACCAAATGAAATTTCAGTAACACAGGGATCTTTTCTACACTATGCTTTCAATTGGGTTTCTTTTGTAACAGCAACAAATGCTTAAACAATTTTCGGGGACATAAATATGAGTAACAATTTCATGACTTATTTATTAACATAATGAGAAAGATTTATTCTTGTTCTTAAGGGATAATGTATTTATCTCTTGTATGATTTTTTCTAATTAACTTTGTTTTTTGTTTGAATATTAGCTTTTGATATTAACATCTGATGCCTGTTAGGTAATGTGCAATATCATTCCTTTAAGATGAAAAACCAGGAGATAGAATACCATCCCTGAGTTACACGTTTTCTTGTCATGCTACACTTTCTACATTATGCACAGCTTTATGAAATACTCTTGTGAAACAGATCTCTTGAATTTATAGGCTGCAATACTAGAGTAAAAAAATTATGGCCCAGAGTTGCTGGAGACTGATTTTATCACTTTCTACTCTGACACAGCAAGACATAGTGAGTCGACTACTTCACTGAACTCCCCACTTTACATGCAGCCCTCGGAGGAGCATTTAAATGGACACCATGTAATTTCAGGGAGTTTTATGATCTTACCAGTGGAGGGGGTTGTGGTAGCAAATTTTATTACTCATTATGACTTCTCGCACAGATATGCAAGGGGAAGAATAAGGTACACATCATCTGCAGTAGAACGTGAACCTTTACCACCTGTCTGAAAAAGCCAAGTACATAATTTTGAACTTCCTTAGTTCCTGTTTCCTCTTGCATCATTTTTTATGCTACCAGCTACATCATTTAAAATCAAGGTGAAACCATGGGTTTTCCTAACATTCTTCCCCAATCTATCAAACAGGATAAGCTATTTAAGGAACAGCTTTTCTAATAAATAAGCAGGATCTATTTAAGCCAACAGGATTGCTTGTAAGTTTTAAGTTATAAATTAGCATTTTACTACACAGGATTTTATCAGTCACCAGAGAAAGTGCCTGCTTCTGACAGATTAGGTCATATTCACAAGTATTAGGTTATTTATAGGGTGTAGAAAGTTGTTTGTTCATGGCACAAGAAAGCAGACCCAAATTTACATGATCCTAGATATAGAAAAGAAGAAATTAAAGAACAGAATGTGGTTTGGTTCCCCCAAACCTTGCACCTGTTTGAACCATTTGGCTTATTATTGTGCTTCAAGTGCTTCCCATCATTTCTGCAAGTGCAAAGACAATGGAAATTGTAAATTCCTGCTCAGGATACAACTTGATTTTTAATCTTCAGCCAAACTGTGAAAACATGGTATGAAAAACCTACAAAAAGGGTAGTTAAGTGAATATATAAACATACAGACATTACTTCTGCATGTGAAATCTGTAGGAAAGGAAGTGTTGAGTTTCTGCACTGTCTGCAGGTTCTGTGCTGTCCCACCAACAGGGAATGCAAGTCTAAAGAGGATGAAGAGAGCCTGAATCATTCTCCTATTCCTCTAACCTGATGGCTCACTCACCTCAGGCCTCTACCTTCTTGCCCAGTTTGTTGAAGTTCCATTGACTTCCCAAAGATCCCTTCAATCTTTTTGTTAGAGAGAGAGCAAGATCAGGTCTTGTAGGTAGCAAGTGGCTCAAGGCTGTCATTCCAACCAGATTCACTCTCCATGAAAATGGATCCCAGGCAACAAAGTCTAAAGCAAAACTGGTGTTTGCTCCCTGGGACAAGTGGTGCAATGCCAGGGCTGATCAGTGCATCTAGGCACAGCTCTATACCATCACACCCCCTGTCTGTTCAATTTAAACATCAAATTTAAATGTAAGTACTTGAAGGGCAATCTCAATCCTGAAAATATTCTTAAGCCTGAATGGACCTGTTTGTTTACACATTCTTCACACACTTAATGGGTTTATAAGGCAATTGTAAACAAAATTGAATTTGCTGCATTCAAATCCATACTCTTTGTGCAGTCTGACCATGGCAATTCAAATGTAAAATTATAGACTCATAAGGTCTGGGAAGGTATCTTTAAAGTTCACCTAATTCCAACCTCAGTGCTGTGGGCAAGGACATCTTTCACTAGATTATGTGGTTAAAAGCCCTGTCTAACCGATTGTATCTGAATATTTTAGCTTCTTTTAGCAATGAGAAAAAGAAAAAGCAGATGAATACTAATTAAAACTACAAGAATGGACATCATATGTTTCTGATTGCAGCTGCTAGAAATGCAGTGAATGTTCCAATTGTTTCCACTAAAGAATTATTCACACAAAGCAGGACAATCTTTTCTCTGAAGTGGAAATGGAAAAGAAAAAGAAAAACAAATTACAAACTTAACCCAAAGACAATAGCCCCAAACCACCTACCTCTTTTAAAATTTAATATTGAACATACTTCTACAAAAATATGTCACAGTTCACATACTGGAGCTGTGCCCTGCACACAAAGCACTGGCTAAAGCTCTACTGCTTAGGTCTAGAGAATTTAGAGCTATAAAAATGGCTCTTTCTTGACATAAAAAAATTCATGCACAAATCACCCATAACTTTTCCCTCTTGTTTTGGCATCATTGTCTTACCTGGGACATAGCTTTTCATCAGATGGAATATTTTGAGGCAGCTGCTAGAGGGTGTACGTTTCTAGCTATTTGCATTCCTTTTGCTTATCTTACAGGTTTGGAAGGTTATTAAATTATATAAATATTTGCATCTCTGAAACAGTGCCATCATTTTACAGACAAGACACAGTTTGTCCTGCTGTCTGTGTTCCCTGTTTTAACCTCTAGACTGCAGGAATTTTCAGAGAACTCCCTGTAAGTGATATTAATGAGAAATTAAATCAACCAGTGGTCCTTGGCTGGAATGGTAAATTAAGCAAATCCTTCTAAAAAGCTCACATATACACTGGAAGGCATAGAAAATTCTCTAATTCTTCTAATTTATGGTCATGTCTCATACATGTGTTGAGCTTCAGAGGTACTGACCACCGAGTAATGTGCTAGAGATCTGTTAATAGCACATGATACTTTGCTAAACTTAAAATTAAATTTGGTTAGTCAAAATTCAAACCAAGCTTCTATTTCCCAGGATATTTTTTGTTCATTTATGAAATTTATGGTGAAAATATAGTCATAGTTTTAGTATTACAAAATAAAAATAAAACAAACTATACCACTTCCACAACTTCCTTTTCGATTAATAATTACAGTGCCACTACAGAAGGAATATGTTAATTCATTTTTTACATAATACAGTGGATTTTTTTTTCTATTAGTGCCTAAAAGAATTTCTAAGAAAATAATAAGAAAGTTGTTCTCACACTGGAGTCTTCTCCTTGCTCTTATTTTTTACCTTGAAAAATCCCTTCAGGAGCATTATGTAAAATCCTGACTCAAGATGCCATCTTTGATTATTTTCTGGGAAAGACAAGAGCACCATCTTCTTTCTATGTTGACTATGTCACCTTTCCTACCTTTTATTATTACTTGCCTAATTTGCATACATACATGAAGGTACAAACTGCAATCACAGCCTTTTTGTGATAAGCCTTTTACAAGCACAATGGAAATGTCTCTGCGAAAGTTCCTGCAACTTCTTTTATAGTAAACTGATAGAAATAGGTGTGATTCAACTAATCTTAAAATAAATATGTTAAATTACTCCCTCAAATTACCTGTTTCTCTCCTCTGGCTATAAAGGGAGACTGGTTGATTAGCTTAGGTAGAGACACCCACAGCACAGATTTCAGCACTTAGATAAGACTATTTTTACCCTTAGCCACATATTTCCAAGGCTTCTTCCAGCTCACAGCCATAACTCAGATTACAGATGACTTATTGCCTGCCCTTCGAATATAGCCTAACATATCATACAAGATAACAGTTTCCTGCTGGTATAGAAAGCTTAGTGAAATAAGTTTTGTTAGAAAGCTAATATATAAATCATGCAAGACACCCTCCCCAGGGAAGAGCCATTATTACCTCTAGCTGGTAAGAGTATATATACATATGTTGTAATGAATGAATATTGACTTCTTACTTAACAACTGTTATTTAAGCCAACATCTATTTTCATCTATAGATCTCAGGACACTTCAATCCTAATTTTAAGATGTTCTGCATCCCACAGTCACGAGGAAATCCTGACCACCTCTAATCTCAAGGAATCATCACTCCCTGCAGCATATCTATGATTTGCCAAGCAGAACACTGGGACATAATCCACCATCCATAAGGTTTTTTCAAAGAAAGTCTTAAAAATACTTGTAGTCCCCATAAAAAATACAGTTTCCCCTTCCTGAAATCCTAATAATTTAGCTCCTACTAAATGCCAAGATTCATTTCAGATGACGCTGACACTTTATCACCTTGGTTTTGTAGCAAATTCTTTATTGCAGAATTACCTGATAAATATGAAAGTAAGATGTGAAGAGGCAGAGATAAATAAAAATCTAATCACAATAAATGGTTTTGTTACTGGGGAACTCCTCTAACACTTGGAAACTGGCATGCTGCATGCTCCTTCATATAATCCCTCAGTCCCTTCTGCATTTTAGATCCATTGAAGATCATCCCTTAACTGGTGACCCAAAGCCTTCAACAAAGATGGCTGTGCCTTTCTTTTAGGAGTTGAACTATCTAAAAAAATGTAAAAAGCAGCTTTTAGAAAACCAGGAAGATAACAGCAGAAAAGCTGGGCAGGAGTGTTGATCTGCTGGAGGGTAGAAAGGCTCCACAAAGGGATCTGTTAGCATCAATATCCCTCAATTGCATGATGTAATGAGGTGGAAGTTCCTCCTTTCTACCAGGTAACAAGCGACAGCACAAACAGAATGGCTCCAAGTTGAGCCAGGGTAGGTTCAGATTGGATATTAGGAAAAATTAGGAAAAACAGAAAGGTTTTCCAAGCACTAGAAGAGGCTGCCCAGGGAAGTGGTTGAGTCATCATCCCTGGAGGAATTAAAAGATGCGTGGACATGGCACTGAGGGATATGATTTAATGGTGGACTTGGGTCATCTAAGGGGGCTTTCACAAACTAAATGATTCCATGAAATCACTCAGTTGTGCTATCTACCTCCTGCTGAGCTAGCATAAATCCAGCAAAGGAGCACCTTCTGCAGAATCTTTTACTGTTCTCTAGACATCTGTTCTGTGTGCCCTATTCCCTCTGATATATCCTTCCTCAAGGGAATATGAGTTGTTAGAGCTGCCAGTTTCTCATGATACTGCTCTGAGTTCACACTGAATTCAAGTGATGCAGGACAAAATTTCAGTTTATCTATCACATCTCTAGAAAAACAATATACTTGTTCTTCAATCTTAACCTGCTTCAATCTACTGCACCAACATTCCAGGCACTTGAAGCTCACAGGAATTTACAGCTCCATGAACCACTAGGACGAACCCCGGTTTTGGCTCTGATGAGAGATTTCAAGGAGCTTTGTTGGTAAAACAGGGTTTTCTCCTGCATAGAATTCTGGGTACATTTTTGGGGTTTTTTTTCCTCCTGTGATATATATAACATTTTTGTATGTTAGCTTGTAACAGTCAATTGTCAAGATTTTCATAATTTGTTGCAAGCTGTCCATTTTTATCACCTTTATGGCACTCAGTGTAGAGGTAATAGTAGATCTTATTGCAGGCTTTAAGCTGTGTTGTGTTATTTAGTTTGCCCATTTTGACATCCCAGTTTCAAGTACCTTTCTATTGAAACTTTAGTGTTTCAGACTGAAAAAAAAAAACCAAAGAAAGACTGAACTAATACTGAAAAGCAGTGACTTCTGAAAATTTAGAGTCTGAAATCAACAAACCAGGGTTGAACATGCCACATTTATCCTCACGTACTGAGTTGCAGATCTTCTTTTAAGAAAGTTTGAAAACCCAGTTGCTGAAGGTTGAAAATACACATTCTTTGGCAGAGGAACACTCATGCAGACCCTCCAGGGCTAAAATAAGCCTACTTGGAAAGTGCAAAGACAACATTTTTCAGGCATGAACTCATTCAATGCATAATCATTTTCATATTTAAATGTTTGAAGAGACTTGTTTTAGTTCTGAAATATTATGTTTAGCATATTTATATTTAGAATAAATGGGGATGTTATATTTCTAAAGGAGACACCATAATTTTAAAATTGCTTGATCAAAAAGTTCAGGATGTTTTCTCCCTCAGAGTGACTTTTGATTAAAGCTGCACATTTCTGAGATGAATCCTTTATCGTAACCTTGCCTTTTGACATTTTGAATTAGACTCATGGAGAGAATTTTATAAAACTACCTCTCTACCCATACATAGATTCAGTGATGATAAAAGCAAGATGTCCTATTAATTTCCTTGTACGAAGGATCCTAACATAAATAGACTCTTATCACTGATTTGTTCTATAAACCAAGGTTCATTTCTCAAACTAGCTGAAATTTGAGATGATAGAATAACTGACCTGCTTGGGATCAGCAGAAAGTTTTCTTAAATGATTAATGCTTTGTTAAAACAAACTACTTTTTGTAGTGTATATTTCTGTTTCTAAACTCATTGTTATATGCCTAAGAGCCTTATTAAGAGAATTCATATCTGAAAATAATTCTGTTCTTTGGAAACTTGCATGAGCAAATCTTAATTTGTTGTGTTTATATAGCTCTGTAGCTGACATTCCATATATTTATTCCAAATATTAATTCAGGCAGCAAAATTCTCTGAGTAAAGTATGGGACATTACGATAGGCCACCACATAGTTTTTTGTCAATGCAGAAAAGAAAGAAACTGTTGCCTGGATGGAATTTATCTTCTGAATTTGTGTAAATGACTCTCCAATTAAATTCCAGAGCAGTACTGGAATTTAAAGGAATCTGAAGACTGAACTTTACATCAGAGTGAAGGCAGCAAGAATCACTGTGTGGAGAAATTAAGTTCATGTAAGTGAACCTGGAAAAGAAGAGAGCTTTGTGAAGGCCAGTTCACACTGGAGGGGCAGGTGTGACACAGCTGCATGGCCAATTTAACCCCAAAGCTGAATTCATCCTTGGCCCCAAGCTGCAGGAATACTGTGTTGGCTCCCTAAATATGAACAGCTGGATTCTGTCCCAGCCAGGCCTTCAGGTGGACACTGATGCTGAAGTTTTGTGTTTCAGACTCACTCTCCAGGGGAAGAGACTCCTGGCATGTGTTGGTGCTTGCAGACCTTTCCTAGTTTTGGCCTTCTCCACTGACCAGGTCTCAATTTTGGGCTGGGATGCTGTTCAGCATCTCCAGCACTGTGGGACCTACTCCATTGCTATCTGAGTGATCTGCCCCAGCTTCTGGAGGGGGGAAATGAGGGTTTCCTGCTTAGCTGAGGGTCTGCAAGGGAAATTCTTGTAGCCACAAATACTTTACAGCTTCCATCCTTTTGATGATTGAGACATGCACACAGAAGTACCATGCCAGTCAGAAAGATTTTCTGTTTCTTTTTTCTCTGTTTCTTTCTCCTTTTCTCCTGGAATATCATCATTAGTTCTGTTTAGATTGGGAATTAACTATTCTTAAAATGTCTGATCATAGAATCATAGAATGGTTTGGGTTGGAAGGGACCTTAAAGATCATCTTGTTCCAACTCCCCTGCCATGGTCAAGGACAGCTTTGACTAGACCATGGGCCCCATCCAACCTGGTCTTGAACGTTTCCTGGGATGAGGTCATCTCTTGTGACCTCACAGCTGAAGTTTTCTAAGACAACTCATCCACAAAACACCATCCCTCACCATGAATTCCCCTCTGGATATAATTTGTATTTAGCAGGTATGCTTTATTTTATATAGAAAATGCATACTTATTTTCAGATTACTTTTAATAAGCTTTGAAAACAAACCCATGTGTTTGCTAAAGCATAAATTTCTCCCCCTTTTCTTCATACTTCAAAACCAATAACCTTACCTTCACTTAATGGAGGAAGAAATTACCTTTTGAAAAGTTATGGAAACTAATGGCTACAATTTCCTACTGTTCCACAAGTAATGGTGCTGTTTCTTCTTGCTCTAATGAGCAACTAACTGCAACTGTTTGTTGTGGCTACAGTAAAAAGCCATTTACAAGAAAAGGTTTCTCTTCAATAATCGAAGCAGAATTCTTTCACTGGGAACTGCTCTGAGATAGTCAAACATTAATGAAGGGATTAAGATCACCACTTGTTTATTAAAAGCAGGCACAAACCGTTAATTATTGAGCATATCAGAAATGCAAATAACCTTTCAAATTGTGTCTTAGGTGCGAGGTAGCCACAGATTTAATTTTATTAAATCATTTATAGGAAAAGGAATTCAGTGAGGATTTTCATGAACTTGTATAGTTCAGACAGAGGTTACAGCAATGTTCTTTGTTTTAGGGACATGGGTTAGGGTAATGAGTTAGGTTAATGGTGGCACAGAATGTAAGAGAACTTTTCTAACCTAAATGATTCTATAATTACATGATATGCCTAAATGTTTTTTTTCTTTGCATACCACAATTGAAATTGTGCTCCTTCTTTTCACCTAAATTCAGATATTTCATTTTATGGAAAAGCATAAAATTGTGGGTACATGAAACACCTTTACATCACCAATAAAAAGTGTTAGTGTATAATGAAAATCACAGCTATTTTTTCTTGACTTGTCTGGAAGAAATATTGTATCTTGTCTCCCCTGTCATTTATGAGAAAAATTAAGAAAGAATCACATTCCCTGGCTGTCCTTGGCTGTCTGCACTTTTAAACAATAACACAATTTAATTGACTAAAATTAGATGGAAGACTTCTGCAGTCAAATAAAGAGTAGGAGAGCCAGTGATAATTTTTTCTTACACTTTGTTTTACTTGTAATTATATTTTCAGGTCAAATTTTCAAAAATATTTGTCTACTTGGAGTGTTGAGAATTGGTAATGTGGCACTTCTGGGTGGAAAAAAAAGGAGATCAGGACATAAATCAAAGTCCTGAGTAATTTCTTTAGTTATGTGCCATGCAAAATAATTTTTTTTTCTTAATTTTCACCCAGCAAAACAAGTTTCTTGGCCTGTAAGGTAGACTAGTAGGCAAGCTGGTAGCAAACAAGTATCCCTGGTGGTAGTAATGGGAGTAATGCATAGTGGCTTGAAAACTTACAAAAAACCTAACTGCAACTTTCACTACTAAAAAATAATTCTGTCTCAGAACAGTAATGCATTCAATTGCTGTAGACTACTGCAAAACACTGCAGAGGAAATGGAAATTTATATTCTTTCTGAGATTGGGTTTATCAGGGATCTTCAACAATGTAATTCACCCTCACAGCCTCTGTTGGCAATAATGCTGCCAAGATTTATCCTATGCATGCCATGTTCTTTAACTAGTCCTCTTCTGTACCACTCTGGTTTCCATTTTCCCCTCTTTCACAGAGTGCAGAAAATCTAGATAAAACAGCTAATCTTAACTGTTTCTTAGCAGTGCTCTTTCTCCCAGTGTTTTGTGGAATGATCTTGTGTGCTTAAGGGCAAAAAAAAAAATGTTTTAAATACAGGTTTTTAAGATAAGCTCCTGCAGTCTTTCAGCTTGTGCCTCTAGCCTGGAAATCTATGAACAACTGCATGTTCATTACTTCTATGAATCCTGCCCCAAAATTTATACAGTGTCTTAAAATCTTATGGAAGACGCTTAGTGGGTCATGAGGCAACTCAGCCAAGGAGCTAATTATACAAAATAAAACTGTGAGGTGGCATATTCACCTCCCCCCCTCCTCTAGCTGTTCGTGCTTGGGTCCCACAGGCTGAGCCTGCTGTGTGCTGCAGGCAGACACCATCACATAGTGATGCTAACAAGCCACGCTGCTGAAGAGCACCAGAGGCCAAAGCCCCAGAAATCCACTCAGAAAGGCATTTCTAGAGTTTAACTTCAGGACATGTCTGCATTAACTCAGCCCTGTAGGAGGGGTGCCGAGGGCGATGGAGTTTGTGCTGTTATGAGCTGCACACGAATGAGCAGAGAGCACAATTTGTTCTTCACAAGCCCAAAGCAGGCTTCAGTCATGGTATGTATTAAAAGGCAGGAAGCTAAATTTCATGGGGGTACAAAACCTGCATGACAGCAACTAAAGACTGTGCACAACAAGTCTTGTTCCCTCTTTCCTTTTCATTGCTCAAAAACGAGGAGCATAATCTGGAACATAAGTCCTGTGAGGAGCACCTGAGGGAGCTGGGGTGGTTTAGTCTGGAGAAGACTCAGGGAGACCTTACAGTTCTCTACAACAACCTGAAATGAGGTGAGGGTCAGTCTCTTCTCCCAGACAACTTGTGATAGGACAATGGGAAATGACCTCAAATTGGGTCAGGGGTGTTCCAGGTTGAATATAAGGAAAAAAAAATTCTTCCCTGAAAGAGTATGTAAGCATTGGAACAAGCTCCCTGGGGAAGTGGTGGGGTCACCATCCCTGGAAGTGTTCAAAATACAAGTAGAAGTGGCACTCCAGTGCATGGTTTAGTGGGCATGGTGCTATTCAGACCTAAGGTTGGACTTGATCTTGGAAGTCTTTTCCAAACTTTATGATTGCATGATTCTGTGAAAATTCACCAGCCACCAGCCTTGTCTTGTCCATAAAGAAACACACCTTGCTAAAAATGCTCATGTATGAATGAGATGTACATGTTTTTATGAATATATTTATGTTCACAGCATAATCCTGTTCGTGCACCCTGACTCAATACAAGCTAATGGTCAGCCTTGAGGACATGAGTGACCACACCACAGGGGCTCCTGGGCTCCAGCACAGCTCTCCTGTGATTTCATGGGGCCACACAACCCACTGTCTTCCTAAATTGTAGACAAGATGTGGACAAACTGTGGACCATGTGGTAGGTCACCCAGGCTTCCTGTACAACCTGTCAGTTCCATGCCATGGATGGAGCTATTTCTGTGCACATTTGGTTGGTCACCACCAAGGGACTACCCAGTCAGACTCCAGCTTTCCCTCTGATTAATTATTGAAAACTACAGGTTTTTTGCCTCTGTTGTTGGAAACATCTAGTGGGAAGCAAACATTTCTAATGCTGTCAGTTCCCAAGGTTTTATTGTAAATCCTCCACTTTTAATAAAAATAAAAATCCATGTAAAAATAAAAATCCATATTGGAAGATATATACTGCCTCTTATTTACTTTATATACTTACATATTTTATATATTTTATTAATGCATATATTCACAGATTTTACTTTACAGAATTTACATAATCATTTCCAAAATATATTCTCGATCCTACGAACCCTATAAGGGAAAGATTAAAAATAGTTCCTTTAAACCAAACTCATGAATTCCACTTATTTTATGGTCATTCTTGCTGGTGAGGTAGGAGTTTATTCACTATTTTACATCACCCTTGTTTTGTTGTACTGCTATTTTAATAGGAGTGTCTTATTGAAACATGCACAGCGATTTAATTAGCCCTACCCCAGCTATCCACATACTGAGAGAGATCAGTGGCATGAAAAAAACCCACATTATGGCCTGTGTACTTTTAAGTCCAGTCCCATTAAATAATGTTCTCTTGAAGATCTATGAAATCAATTAGGAAGTACTTGCAAAGATAGCCAAGGAGAAACTGTTTAAAGCCTTAATGGCTTAAATATCCCTTGTCTTGATGTTAGCCCTATAAAGCTATTAGAGCCCAGTCTGGATTGCATTAGCACTATGAAAGTCAACTGCTAATCCTGTAACTGCACTGCCAGCCTCGCCTCTCCCCTGCCCATGTGTCTACGTGAAATGTTTCTAGAAGAGGTAAAATAATCCTCAGTGTTTTCTTAATGCTGAAAGTGTATGAGGGAGAAGAAAATATATTTTCGGGGAAAAAAGTAAATATAAAAGAGTTTCTTCCAAACAAGAGTAGTTTGGCTTTTTTATTGTTTGTTTTTGAGTGTCTTTTTGCCCCAAGAAAGTAAAATTCTAGCTGTGTTCAAAGGAGGTTATTCCATTAGTATAAGACTACTTATGCCAGAAAGTGCTGTAATTTGAGGACATTTCCAGAGATCCAAAGGAACTCCAGGGGATTCTAGATATGCCAAGGGCAAATTACACTGGAATATGTTGTAAAATAAATTTGTTTCTTCTGTGAGGATTTTTCACACCAAGATGTTTTTCCAAACCTAGACTAAATTATTTTTATATTAATTGATTTTCCAATGAAATTTATTTATTCAGCTTTTGAGTTTGGGATTTATTTTTTAGGTGATTTCCTCAGATTTTGATAGAACTATTTGTGTTTTATAAAACTTTTCTAATAATTTTGCATTTTAATTGAACCAGAATTACAAACTGAACAGTACATTTTCTTCTATTTATTTAGAGAGGAAAAAAAAAAAAAAAAGAGAACCTTAAATACATGAAATAATTTTAAATTGAAAAACTGTCAGCAAGGAGCCACATATAAGAGAGATGCTTTCAGATAAGAGGGTGAGAATTTCCTCTGCTTTCCAATACCAGACACAAACCTTGAATAGAACGGAGATGAACAACTACAGATCATGAAGGACAACCAGGTCTGGATCCCAATCAGGCTCACCTGTTCCCCACACAGACTCTCCTACTCCCTCCTACCTCACCTGCAGCCATGTCGCATTCCTCGGGGATCTGCTCACCTGCCTGTCCTGCAATCGTAGCAAACAGCCTGTGGGGAATCCTGGATGGGATCTTCAGTCCAGCCCTTATCTGGTAATACCTGGAGAGAAAGGATGAAAAATTACACACTGTTAGAGAAGTGACCTCTTGATCCAGAATAAAATTCCGTGAGAGCACATCCTGGGCATCTGCACTCAAATGTGCTCAAGAGAACAGGCATGCTCAGGATCTTTTCTTCTGCTTTTTAGCTTTAATTAAAGTGGGTTTAATCTGGTCCCTCCTATTTTACACCAGGCAGACTGGACACAATGACCTGATGTGTGAATAATGAGGAAGAATTGTGAAAAGCACTTGGCCTCCTGTAAGGAAGAGACATAGAGAAACATCTATGATAAAAAGCAGTGAGATCAGAGAAGGAGTAACAACAATTTAATACAAAACAAAACAAACAAACAAAAAAAAGAAACTTCAGTGAAAAGACAACAAAAGTGCTAATCTCACATCTAGGAACATTCAAATTATACACAGTAGTTATCACTCTGCTGTTCCATGTCGAGTCTACCTTATCAAGAAAATGTTATCATTAATCATTTTCCCAGAGAAGCTGTGGAGTCTCCCTCACTGG
Source organism: Vireo altiloquus (assembly GCA_013396875.1). Lineage (NCBI taxonomy): Eukaryota > Metazoa > Chordata > Aves > Passeriformes > Vireonidae > Vireo > Vireo altiloquus. The sequence goes on from VZRF01028484.1 coordinate 339,199, forward strand.
AGATATTCCAGAGCTGTCTGGACACAATCCTGTGTTGTGTGCTCTGGGTGACCCTGCATGGGCAGGGAGGTGGGACCAGATGGGCCACTGTGGTCCTGTCCATTCTGTGATGCTGTTATTCACCTCTAAACCAGCTGTATTCTGGTTTTGTTATCCTATACGGGAACCCTGCGTTAGATGGAGGAAGGCAGAAAAAGAAAACCTCAGCAATTTCACTGGTTTAAATTAGACATAGAATCACAGAATATCCTGAGTTGGAAGAGACCCACAAGGATCATCAAGTCCAACTTCTGGCAATGCACAGGACACCCCACAAACCCCACTATGTGTCTGAGAGTGTTGTCTGTCCAAACACTTCTTGAACTCCAGCAGCCTTGGTGCTGTGACCACTTACTTGCCTGGGAGCCTGTTCCAGTGCCCAAAACATGAACTCAGTCTAAACAGAGGGAAAAACTCATCCTAGTCTTCCTTCATCACCACTTCCATGGATGAGAAATATGCAGCAGTGTTCAGTGCAGTATCCAGGACATTGTATCTCAGGACACCTCCACCTCTTTGCAGCCCTCCCGCTGACCCACTGTAACACCATGTTAGTGTGTCTCCCTTTCTCTGAATTTTCTTTCCTTTGGTCTCTTTGTTTATAAATTCCTCTAACCCAACTAGTATTTCAGATAGGTTTGGCCCAATTTTTGTCCCAGCCTCTAAATGCAGAAGTTTCTTCCAACCTAAATCATTCTATTGATGCCTTGAAGTGGCTACCTGAAAACAGAGGTTAGACAAGATCAAGAGAATAAAAGCAGGTATTTATTTGAAGGGACTTCAAAGGTACACCTTGGGCAAGAGGTTACACCCAAGATGGACCCTGGGTCATGAGTTCCTCACACTTTTATAAGCTTGGTACATTTGCATATCAGGGTTAATTCTCCAATTAATTTCAAGTAATGATGTCATTACCCCAAGTTTGCTTCACCTGTCCAGAGGCTCAGTTTACCTATTTCAGGGCCTGGGACAACAAGGTGTCCTTGAGCTCAGGCCCAGAGGGTGTTTGTTATGTCTAACCAAAATGTGGGGACAATAGCTAACAGGCTATATAAAGTTTCAGAGTTACACACTAGGCAGTACAGGATCTGAAAAATATAAAAGCTAAAACCTAAGGCATCACTATAACTCTATGAAAACACCAATTTTTCTGTGAACTCCTGTATGAACAACATCTCACACAGGCTACACTTATCAATAAAATCTTTCCTAGGTGTGTAATAGTGAATGAACTAGATCTGTCTTTCTGAGGTTAAAAGCTGAAGAAAGGAGTTTGATGAGGAGAAAAAACAAAACAAAACAAGCTCCACTCCAGAGGCAATTGTTCCATGTCCTTCACAGCTGAAAGCCCACGTTACTCTACCTGCTCCAACTGGCAGCTCCTTCCCAACTGGGATATGATTCCAGCACAACCTTTAACATTTCTAGGTATCTGTTTCAGTCAAGAGCTTGGGCATGAAAACTCTCTGTTCACATTTTAGTTTTCAGAAAAGAAAATAAAATCAGCTTATATTCTAAATATACACATTATCTAGTTAAACATAACAGCAACCAAATCTAAGCTACCTGATCTTTTTCTTCCTTATGCTGTTCTTGCACTATGCACGAGATTTTAATTGATGGTATTGATCCTGATTTTTTCTAAAGCAAGTACAAGAATTATGCCTTAAGACCCTTTGAATTTTCATTACATTTTTATGTAATGCAATTTTTTAATTGACAAAAATACCCTGTGTGGACCACTCATAAAGTCTAATTACTTTCGAATAAGAGTAACAGGGTGTTAAAGTGGTATTACACATTAGTGTAACAGGACACTCCTCCATATGCAGATATTAAAGATTTACCAAGTGCCTATTCCACTAGATCAGTTCCAAATAATAATATTCTATAACTGTCTGGCCACTTCTTTTTAGATTTTTGCTGCTCAAAATTGTGGTGGGTTATCCTTGGCTAACAGCCAAATTCCCAACCACATGCTTTCTCCCTCCCCCTCAGCAGCAGAACAGCAGGAGAAAATAGGCTGAAAAATAGGATGGGATAAAAACAGGGAGATCGCTTACCAGTTACTGCCACTGGGAAAATTGATTCAACTTTGGGGAAATTAATTTAATTTATTCACAATTTGGTAGTAAGAAACAAACCCAGACGTTAAAATAAAACCTCTCTCCAGCCCACCCTCTTCTCCTGGGCTTGGCTTCACTCTTTCAGACTCCTCCCAAGCAGCTCAAGGGGATAGGAGTTAGTGTCAGTCCATAAAAGCACCTCTCAGCTGCTCCCTCCTCTTCACACATTCCCTGCTCCAGTGCAGATGCTTCCACAGGCTGCATCTCCTTTGGGGAATATCTAACCAGGGACCTACTGCCACACTGTGATAATGTCAGCCTTCCCTCACTGCGTGTCTCATGTTCAGAAACATCCCAAGCAGCCCTAAATATTTCCATTAGGAAACTGATTTCCAGTGGCTTGGCTGGTGCTTCTGATTAAGCCACCTAAAGGTGGGGAGATTATACAGAGGTGCCTAGGGTGACACTTTCATATAATGGAATCATACAATCATGGAATGGTTTGGGTTGGAAGGGACCTTAAAGGACCATCTCATTCCACCCCCTGCCATGGACAGGGACACCTTCCACTAGACTGAGCTCCTCAGAGCTCCATCCAACCTGGCCTTGGACACTTCCAGGGGTGGGGCATCCAAAACCTTTCTGGGCAAGGATGGCCATGCAGCCAAAACTCTCAGCAAACTCAGAGACCTTCAGCTCGAGGATGCTGGGCAGACCTTTATTTCCTCACTGCCCAGACAATACTGCCTTGGATATCAGAAACATGAAGATTCCTCAGTAGTAGTGACCTCATAACAAGGTTAGTTCCGACCTCTATTATGTCCTTTGCCAAATGGACTAGGTGCAAGGACATAAAAGAAATAGGTCTTCATCTTATTTAAACCTTTCCCTATTTATCCCCTAAATTTTGGTAAATTCATTTGGATGTCAGAGATATTATTTGGGTCACAAATACTTGTCTTCCTGTGTACCCACCAAACTGAACTGCTCTATGCTAAAAATGCATAGAAAAGTCATAGAGGAACTCTCAGACTAAGGTCAAACTCTGAGGCTGAAGGTCCAGATATAGAGAAAATCCAGAGACTAGCAAGGTCTTTACTCTTAAGGATTGCAGCCAAAAGTACAACACATATTTTATTTCTTCTTTTAATAAAAAGAATGGCAAGAAACAGTTATTAATAAATGATTTATTGCAGACTGTTTGGCACCTAATGCCAAACAGTCTGGCATTCATAATGCAATGGCATAAAGCAGTTCTGGCAAAAATCTTCATGGAATTAAATAATTCTTCCTAAAGAAAAACTTTAGGGAATGGTCTTCTAGTCAGAAGACACTAGAGGCTTCTAAAGATCCTGTTGTTGATTCAGTTGTGCATATGAGTGCATTGCAAAGACTTGCACCTCGAGATGGTGACAGTGGGGCTTGGTTGGATTAATGGCAGAGGTCAGAGATGTAGAGGACCTCAGATCCCCCCAACACCTCAGTGATATTCATGGAAGAGAACACATGGGCAGTGAAAATATTAAAGGCTCAAATTGGTAGATTGAATTAAAAATTACAGAGAAATACTGGTGCTCTCAATTTTTAAGTTTATTCTTTTAAAAATGAATATTTTTCCTGAAAATATTTTCAGTGACAGTTTCAGGCAAAATGTTAACAACAGCTCCAGATGAGGTAAATAAAGGAGATAAATATCACAAGCAATATATAAGCAAAGAACAGCTTCACCTTGGGTGGCCAGAAAAACCCAAGGACATCCTTATTTGAGTTTCACAAGAATGCTTGTCCAGTTAAAATAAGCAACACTCATACAGAAAACTGAATAAAAGCAATTACCTGTTGCATGGCTGCTGATTGTTGGGGTTTTTTTTCCCTATTTTTAAGCCACATATCAATATTTAAATCATTAGACAGGCAAACATTATCCATTCTTCGTCAGAGCTTCCTCTAAACCTTTGTAAGCAGGGAGGAATTGCCAAACAGTGACTTTATAACCAAGCAAGAGCAAAAATATAAAGGTTCTTACTCCCCCAGTGTGAAGCTGGATGTTACTCATAATAGCTTGTGCATTATGAGGAGGGGTTTTCTCATCAAAATACAGGAAATCAAATATGTTATAAAATACATTCCAAGATGCAGAGTCCCACACAGTTTCTTCAGCAGCAAACACAGATATGTCTTCACTTCCCCATCCCACAGTCCCACACCTCTTTGTTGTGTCAGTCTGAGTGACACTGAGACCAACATATAAAATAAAGCCATGTTAATATGAGCCCAATTAAACACTTCAGTCAGTGCCTCTACAAAAAAACCACTCTGTTGGATGTATGAGTACTGCCCTCAGTTCCTGCTAAGGGACAAGAAAAGGAGGAATGGCTTCAAACTAGAACAGAGTAGATTGCACTTGGATATTAGGAAGAAATTATTTTCTGTGAAGGTGGTGAGGCCCTGGCACAGGTTGCCCAGAGAAGCTGTGGGTGCCCCATCCCTGGAATTGTTCAAGGCCAGGTTGGAGGTGGCCTTGAGCAACCTGGTATGGTGGGAGGTGCTCCTTCCCTGGCAAGGGGTTGGAATAAGATGATATTTAAGATCCCTTCCAGCCCAAACCATTCTATGATTCTAATAGGATGGCAGAAGGAAAATGGTTTTTTGGGGTGCTAAGACCACTCATCTCTTCCAGTGAGGTGCTCTGAACTGTAAATGACATAAATCATGCTGAGAAGCCAGAGGTACACCTGACCATACAGTGTGCCTGGTTTTCCTCAAAACAAAGTGAATCATCTCCAGCTGGCTCTAAATACCCTCATCAAGGAGTAGCCTCATAGTCTGGTCATCCTCATCAGCATCTTCCAATCCCCTCAAGATAAAGAGGGATCAGTTTTGTCTCCTGAGCTCTCCTAGAGTCTGCATGATCTGTTCTCACCTGAGAGGAGCATTTGCTGTGTGGACAGCTCCACAGCAGCAGACCCTTGAGGGTGGGATGCTCCCTGGGAGCAGGCAATTGCAGGGACATGGCTTCTCCCTCTTTGTGTAAATAGCTGCTCTCTGAGTTTCAGGCTTGGGAAGAAATCCTACAGACAACTTTATCTCTTCCCAGCTGAGTGACACTCTCCAAAATTATGTGAAGCATGAACATAAAAACTACAAAGAACAGAACACGACATGGAGATCAAAATCTATACTTACAGCTGGAGAATCAGACTGAGGTAGACATTGCAAAGGCCACCAAAATAGTTACAGGAACTCCTCCACCACAAATGTGTAAGAAAGAACTACCTGGTAGTGATATGGAGCTGACTGTAATGATAAATGAGATATTGCCTCCAAAAATAACAAGCCATTTCTCTTAGAGAACCTTGGTAGTGATGCCTTAGGTTTTAAATTTTATATTTTTTCAGATCCTGTACGGCCTAGTGTAATTCTGATGTTTCTTGTAGGTCATTGGGTACCGTTCTCTTGTGCCAAGAGAGACATAACAAAGCCCTTCCAGCTCGCTCTCCAAGGACACCCAGACCATCCCAGGCCCAAAAGTGTAAACCTTCCTCTTGGGGAGCAGGGGGGAAGCTTGAGGAAATTCCATCATTAGCTAAAGTTTTAATTAGCGAATTTATGCTGATATGCAAAAGGACCAAACCTATAAAAGTGTGAAGAACTCGTGACCTGTCATCCATCTTGGGATCCACTGAGGCAGGAGCCTCCAGACCCCCAGGGTGTACATTTGAAGGTCTTTCAAGTAAATACCTTCTTTATTCCCTTATTCCTGTCTAGCCTCTGTTTCTAGGTAGTCATTTAAGGCATCAGTGGAAGTGGCCTGTGAATTGGACACTTGGTAATACAGATTTACAACAAATCCAAGAAATCCATAAAGTTACAGAAGGGCTGGTGAAGAGCAGAAGCTGAATGGTCATTTTACAAAGGGAGTGGAATGGAGATCCCTTGCCTCCCTGAGTGTGAGCCCAGAAATACAGAGGGCTTTACAGTAGATTTTCAGGAAAAGAACAATTAGGGAATAAATGAGAAACTGCAGTACAACTCCTGTTTTACTGCAAAGAGGCTGAGTCTGGCTCATTAGAGTGAGGCTAGGCAGTACTTTTTTTTGAGTAAACATCTGGTTTATGGTGTGTTGTTTTTTTCCCCTTTTTAAAGGCAGGAGCAGTGCAGAAAAGCTTATTTAGACTTCAGTAAAGTAGGGAGAGCATGGAAAATTTCCAGCTAATGTGGTACAGGCACTGTGAAGGGAACATCAGGAAACAGCAAGCTGATTTTAAGAACTAAAGGAACTTCGTACACTTAACTCAGCAAAACAGAGCAATCAGATCCTCTCTCCATCTATAAATATATTGGGAGGAAAATAATCAGGAAAAAAGAAGACTGAGGTACAAGAAAGTACAACATTGGCACAAGAACAAACACATATAAACTGCCGATGAATAAATCCAGTTTAGATGTAATAACTGTAGCTGGCAAAGGAACAAGACTTAAAAAAAATAAAACGATCAAAAGAGCTCCTAACAGAAGCAGGAATGAAAAAACCAATTTGTTTTTAGGGGAAGCTCAGTAAATTTACAAATGATTTATAGGACATGGATCCCTTTTATTTGCAGGACAATGTTATTTATGCAGGCAGTGCATACTCCTCCAAGTCCCTTCTCTCTTGCAAGATAAAGTGCATGGGTTGCCCTAGCAGCAATGAATTTGCCATCCCCACCTCCGCCGGCTATTTGTGAACTTCTAATCTTTAAAATTAAATAATTTGAGCTGCTTCTTTGTTTTCTTGTGGTTGGACACATATTAAGCCCTGCTGACCTGCACTGCCTCGCCTCACCCGCTGACGCTGGAGCTCCCTCAGGACCTGGCTGCACTAGCAGATGTGCTGGGTCACACACCCTGGCCTTGCCTCCCCCTTCACGGGGCAGAGCTGCTGACACCTCTCAGTCTCTTGACACTGAGGTGCTCAGACCTCCTGTCCTAATGTTAGGATAATAAAATGTTTTTGCTACAGATAACTCGTCACATCATCTCTGGTGATCTAACCATACCACACGACAAGATCTAATTCTAGAGAGTTTACAGCAAAACCTACAGAGTGCAGGGTGGTACCAGCCCTGTTACTGATGCTTTGGACTTCATCCTTCCTTTCCTTCCTCCTCTCAGATTAGGACCAGAGAGTCTCAGCTCTCATCTAGTCCTGCAAGTTGCTGTCTACTTGTCTTCCCCTGTGACTGGCTTGTAATGATGCTGTAAAACTCAGGTTAAGAAGGGTTGACTGGTTTGAGAAAAGCAATTTGTAAGATAATACTGATGCATCACGCCACCAAACGAGATCACTCTCATCAGGAGCACTGCCTGCTCCTCCCTGATCTTTCCTGCAGCATGGAAATCAAAACCTTTGTGGCTCACAGACAGTGTCATAGGAACCAGACAAGTTCAGAACTGTAAAGCTTCTACCTGCTTTGAGTTGTACCTGAACAGCTCTAAGGCTTAAAATTTCATCCCAGGTTCAGCTGCATTTAAATAAACACCTCTTAAGCTAAAATACCTAGAGCAAACAAACAAGCTGTGTGCTGAGCCTGATGAGTCAGCCTGGACTTTCAGCTGCTCCTCAGACCAGTGCTGGAGTTGTCCTCCAGGAACCCCTATCAGCAAAACTTCTCCATTGGACTACTGCTTCCAGGGAGCCAACTACTGCAGCACACTGTTTTGGAAGTCAGTGAGGAAAAGACTTACAGTCAAGGAAAAAGATGGATTTCTTCATGAAAACAGCAGTGGAAGAGAGCTCAAATCTCATTACTTAACTTCATGGGCTTTGAACTCAAGGTCTTCAGGTGCAAAAAAACCCCAACATTCCCTCTCTAGAAACATTAAGAGACACTTCTGGCCTGCACTGATGATCCCCAGCAGAGGATTGCCAAGTGTGTTACTATCTGAGGGCTTCCTGATAGATATTCCAGAAGTTTATGCAGGCCAGAGGAAACATATGTGGCCGTCCAGGCTGATTCCCAGAAAAACACAGTAATCTATAATCTGCCAAATATACTATTGCTTTCCACACAAACACTGGGGACCAGAATTTAAAAATAAAGCTTTCTCTCTGGTTAGCTTCCTCCTGGAAAATAAAAAGCAATACCCATAATGGAAGTATAGGGAGTAAGCCAGGGTGAAGGAGGCAAGCAGACCCTTTTTATTTCTCCTTTCCCTTCAGTGAAACAAATCAGAGGCGTAGGCAAAAAAAAAAAAAATGTGTAAGTCTGCATAAAACATTTCCTTGTTTGTGGTGATAATGCTTTAGGTTACACATCTGACAGAGTCAATAATATTTGAAAGATCTCTAAAATGCATAAGTTGCACAGAAGTGCACTGCATAAATTCATACCTATTTTGTATATAAATATTGTTGTGGGTTCTTTGGCTATTCAAACAGAAGAGCATGGGAAAAGGTGATAATTTTACACCTAAGACTGAAAACAGACAAATAAATCAGACTGTGAAGCATATCAGAAAAATTACCACGTTGCTATATAAGCAAGCACAGTGTGCAATACCATGTGCATGAGGAAGCCCTACAATAAAACCACAAAAGGTTTCAGACATATCTGTAAAATCCAGATATTTCCCAATTAAGTATTATGTCAAGAAGCTTTCCTGACCTAAGTCTACCTCAGGCTTCTGGCAGGCTCCAGAACAGCCCAGAAAAAAGGGAGTGAGTGTGTGACACAGGAGCTAGCAGCAGGCAGGAGGTGGTTGTTCATAGAAGTCAGCACCATTCCCACTATCAGCATTTTCTTCTCACCTTTTTGACAACAGGAAGAACACCTCAGACAGCCCAGGGAATCTTACACTCACTTTGGAGGCTATTAGAGGTAGGAGAGGAAGGCTTTTCTAAACCCTGGATCTTATATGCACACTGAACAAGGCGACAGGTCTGTCTGGCAGCTCCCTCTGTGATGCCCAGAGCTGCTGTGCCAGGGCAGGCCAGTCAAACACAGCTGCAGTGCTCTGATCCAGACTCCACAGCCATTTATGACATCAAGTTTCTACAATTCTCATCCCAGTTTTAGTCTCAGGCTCTTTAACTTTTGATGAAGGTAGGTCTAAAATTAATACTGTGAGGAGGGTGAGCCATACCCTCATTGCAGTTTTGCAGTGCAGTAAGTAATGTACTTTTCTCTCAGTAAAAGACATAGTGGGTCTATGAAAGCAAATTTCTCACCTACCAGGAGTCTGCATCATGCAGAGAAGATGAAATTGTTCAATTGTAAATGAATAGCAACCCTCTTTTTATTTTTTCTTATTATGATACAAAATCCTGATTTAAAACCAGATGCTGCCTAGTTCTGCATGCCTGAGAAGTGCTTGGTGTGCCTCTCTAGCAAACAGTACACAAGGGTTCTCAATATCTTCAGAAGGTGCTCAGCATATCCCTGCATCAAACATGGACACTTATGTCCTGAGTCCAAGATTTAGGGCTGGAAGGTCTCAAGAGCTGAATGCTCTGGGTATAAAGTGGAAAAAATATACCCAGCTTCTGGCAGATGAGCCCTAGTGTCAACAAAAGTATTTTGGTGAAGGAGAGCCTACACTTGGCACTTGATGCTTTACAGGCAAGGATTTCATTTGGATCCAGGTAGGCCACAACCTTTTTTGTTTTTATATGTCCAGCTTCTTGTAGTTTCATCAGATCATCTCTTCTCTTCAGAAACTTGCAATCCCACAAGCCATAAAATCTCCAGCCCACGAAATCCTGCCGTTCTCTGACAATTACACCAACCAGCTCTCTTTACATCTCCTTTTATGCTCACCTCAGGGGCTCTTGCCCTTTTATGCTCATCCAGGTAGCAATGCTGCCTTTTATTTAGTCTTATATTCATACTTTTAAAGCGATTTGCTCTTTACTTCCCTTTCAGTTATCATAGCAAGGTAGAGGTGAAGAGGAGTGGGCAGTAGAATGGTGAACAAAGAGTAAAATTATAGAAATGTGCTTTATTGTTGGAAAAGAAAGGCAGTGAAAGGAAAGGGCAGAAAAATTAGGACCCCAATAAGGATATGAGCACTTATATTCTTGTCTCAAAAGCAAAGGAAACCTTGAAAACATAGTTTAATTTAGTCTCACAGTCAAGTAGTAACCTTTTCCAATCTGTTCTTATATTATATGAAGAGCTAAAGATGAGAGATTTTGTGCTCTTCTAACTGAAGCACTTGGAAAAACTTACACTCTGATTATCTGAGAGAGAGAATTAACCCTCACCTGTTCTGGGTGCAATCAAGAGACTATTAAATCATTAAATAGATATAAAATTAGCTGAATATTCCTGGATATCAATTCAAACCTTTATATTACATCCTTTTTCTTTTTAGTTGAATAAGGCAAACATTGTGTCTCATGAGATTTCTAAAGTGCTTCTGTAATGCTTGTAGAGTGAAATGGATAAACAGGTTTGGAGATGTGGTTATTTACTCTACATTTTGTTTTGTATCCCACTCCTGGAAACAGGAGAAAAATGAAAATGATAGGCATGAAATGACTTCTCAGAAGCTTTTGCTTTAAAAATGGTACAGTTGTTTTTTTTACATCTCAGAACTTCTCAGAATGTTGAAATTCAAAGTGACCTTGAAACAAAGATGCAAACTACTGAGGACACAATGTCTAATCCAAGCAGACCAAGGAGAGACTTTCACTTTATTCACAGCCTGGTAATTGTCTAATCTCAAATAAATACAAAAGCTGAGTATCTTCTAGCCATTGACCCTGAACTAGAGTCCAAAAAAAGGAAGTTTAGGGAAATGAGCAAAGTGGAGACGCAATGTGACCTGACACAGAGTGAATCATGATCCCAGGACAAGTCATGTTACTTAGTCCATCCAGCAGATCCTAAATTATGCTGTCACTAAATTGGTCAACTCAAATATCAGGAAGTCTCATACAGGCTGAACAGTTCCTGTGGAGGAACAAAGCCCTGCAGAGAGGCCAAGCTGTGTGGTCCCAGACCCATTTTGTCTCATGGTTATGCTTGTATCTCTCACGGCTATGTCTGTATCTCTCAAAATTTCAGGATAGTCCCAAACTTCAGTTTTTTGATTGTTTCACACATCCTGTACTACTCCATACAAAAAGAATGTGTCACAAAACTGTAACACCTCTGCTCCTGTTATAATTACTTTCTAGGACTGGAAGTAGAATTTTTGGCAAGGGACAAATTAGAGCTTTGGTGTCAGGCAGGAAAGGATCATTTCAGCTTGCCCTCTCAAATGATGAAATAGCATTTAGAACATGGAGAACAACTGCCTAAAAAAACAGGGCTAATCTAAGTAATTTTTGGAGCCTGTATATGTAAGAAAGTAAATTCCAGTCCTTGAAAAACAGCTTAAAAAACAGTGGCAATTGATGAATTAAGAAGCTGTAAAAAGGAAAATATAATGGGTTGCAAGAAAGTAAGGATTTGGAAGAATAGTTAAAACTTAGGAGTAACATCAAAGAATTCCAGACTGCATAGAGACTATGAGGTAGAATTTTTCAAGCAGAAAAAAAAAAGAGGATAGATGAATGCAATAAGTTTTTATTAGGAAAGAAACAAAACCATCAAGAATTTACAGCCTCTGACAAAGAAATAGAAAAACTCTAGCACAGATGCAAGAACTGGAGAATAGAAGTAATGAGGTCTTAGAGACTGTAAGCTGGTTGGAACAACAACTACAAAGAATTAAGAAAGTAGTAAGAGAATTAAAAGAAAATGAAGAAAGATTACAACAGCAACTGCACAATAACCAGATTCAGATGTCTGCCTTACAGTTTAAATTGGATGATGGAAGTCATGGCTACCTAGAGAAGGCATCTCTGATCAAGTGCTAAAGGAACCATTGGAGGCAGAACAGGAAGCACTAGTGACAAAAGAGAGATTGGAGCCCTATTAGAACAAATAGAACAATATAGAGATAATTCGATCAGTAAAAATAAGGAGATATTACAGCTGAAGTGACAGTTGGAGACGCAGGAAAAGCACAGGACTCCAACCATCACTCAGCTTTGGTCAGAGAATGCACACCTGGAGATGGGCCTGGGTGCCGTGGGTTGACCTCCATCAGCTGCCAGCTCCCTCACTCCCCTGCCTCAAAAGGACAGCGGGAGAAAGGAAAACAAAAGAAGTTCTTGGCTCAAGATAAAGAGATCATTTACAACTTACCATCACAGGCAAAATAGACATGGTTTGGGGAAAATTATTTATTTCTATTTAAAAGCAGAGTAGGCTGATGATAAACAAAAATGAACCACTTTCCCTGCATCAACTCCTTTTTTTGAGGCTCAGCCAGTGACACTCTGATTCCAGACTCCTCTCCCTGCCTTTTTCCCAATCTCAGCCTTACTCCTTCATTCCCAGCTCCTCCTGCTCCTTGCCCCTGGGACTGTCTGTGTCCAGCATGGTGCAGCCCCAGCCTCTCCCCACAGAGCCTGTTCCTGCTTTCCCTGCTTCAGTACCTGCACAGGGACACCCTGATCACAGTGATGTCAGAGACTGAAGAGAGTTCATTCCTCAAACATTGATAGCAAGTTTTACTCATTATAAAGAAGCTAAAACCAAAGAAGCCTCCCTGAAGACTGGGACTTTGGACTGGAAAGTCAAACTGCTGACTGGATAAAGAGAAACCCATTATTCAGTCATTTCAGGTGGAGGGAAAGGTTTGCATCCATCAAAAGGTCAAAGCCACCAGCTGTGCTGAAGAGCATCCTCTGCTGTGTTTGGGGTGGGAGCAGAGCACAGCTCACAGGAGCCAGGTTTGGGATGTGGGCAGAGCATAGCTCACAGGAGCCAGGTTTGGGGTGAGGACAGAGCACAGCTCACAGAAGCCAGGTTTGGGGTGCGGGGAGAGCACAGCTCACAGGAGCCAGGTTTGGGGTGGGGGCAGAGCACAGTTCATGGAGGCCAATTTACACAGACTCCCCCCAGCCGAGGGAGGAGGAGGAGGTTTCGGGTGTGTGGTGTAACCTCTGGCCAGAGGCACTGAACACCCATCTTCTGTTACACAAACCAGCCCAGCTGTGGCTCCACAGGCCACATCCACAGGACTCTCATGTGAGAGGCAGCTGAGGGGGAGTCACAATCCATCACTGACCCCCCAAAGTGCTGGGCCTTGCACCACAGGGCTGCACATGATGCAACAGACCCAGAGTCTGCTGGAAGAGACTTCCCCTCCCCAGGGGACATGCCTGGACATTGCCACCTGGCTGGAGGGGATATAAACCCAGGGGATTCCACACCTTTGGGGAGACCTTCACCACCAGGAAGAGCAGCTGGAGAGGATCAACAGCACATCGTTGGGATCCATGGAGTGGTGAAATTTTCCTTGTTCTGTCCCTGTCACTCTTCCTGTCCCCCTCACCTATTTTCTATTTTTCTATTTATATATTCTCCTTTTCTTTTCTCTTTCTCTCACATTTACTCTACAATTCTCTTTCTCTCATGTATATTATACAATAAAATCCATATTATTGTTACTAACATATGGTCTTGTTTGCACCTTCATTTGGGCAGAGGAATTTCTAAAAAATCTTAACAATAATTGGATCTTAACAAGTGACCCTTCAGCTTTCCTTTTCCAACAAACAGTTTCAAGAGACAGATTCATGATATGTCTGCATTATATTTTCTTTCCTAACCTTTCTCAAGAAATGGGTCACATCTATGTCTACCTACTCATTCCACAGAAACAAAACTAATTCCTAAATGTGGGATCTTACCAAATTCAACTATATTTCTCGTTGAAGTGTTGGCAGCATTGAAGGGACATTTCACCCTCTACCAAGAAGGATGAATACTCTCTTCTGAAAACACACTCAGTGCTGGCGCAAGCCTGACAGCTCTAGAGATGGAAATCCCATTTTCTGCTGAATGGATTCAGCACTAGCAACTACACTGAAACCTCTTCACAGCGTTTTCGTCAATGTGAGTCCTCAGTCCTTTACAGAAAATCTATACCGAGAGTTTTCATTCCCAATTGTATCATGAATCTGTCTCCTCTGCTCAAGCTATGAACTAATTTTTGAGCTAATCGTAAAAATATTAATATTAGTAATCTAAGAATTCACAAAACCTTGTGTTTCAGAAATTTTTTCCCAGAAGAAATTATTCACAGAAGAAAAAATAGAGCAATATTGAACAATACAGCAGTAGAGACAAATGATGATGTGTCTACCTGAGCTGCCACTGAATTCTGGAAACACCAAGAGTTTGCAGCCACTTATCTTTGCAGCAGTGGAGCCTCCAAGTTGTTTGCAAATATGCTCTTGGTATGAGGGGGGCTTATCTCCAAAACAGCTAGAAGTGAAACCCACATTTATCTTCCATCAGGATTCACAAAAAAATACTCTTCATAGAGTTACAGAATCATAGAATAGCCTAGAATGAAAGTGACCTCGAAAGATAATCCATTTCAGCCTTTCATGGGAATGGAAGCCAGGAGGAGATCATCTGGTAGCCTTGTCCAGACGAGCCACATATAGAAATCCTCCAGAGATGGGGACTGTATAGTGACCCAACCCCTGAGGTTGTTCCAGTGAATGATTATTCTCACTGCAGAAACTTTTTTCTTATATGGGGATGAAATATTTTCTGGTCTAAATTGCCCTTTGTCTTCTCCAGGTGGCTCCTTGTGAAGAGACAGTGTCCTCTTTGTATTTTTCCTGGAATACTTACTGGAATTCTGTGGTGAGATTCCCCCTGAGCCTTCTCCTCTCCAAGGAGATGAAACCTTCCATCGGAAAAGATTTCCTTCTGTCATTCCTCAGAGGTTTGGTCTTTGGTGATGTCATTCCAGGACTAGGACCCTCCACTTGTGTTTGCTAAACTTCACACAGTTGTTGTTGCCTGCTGTTCCAGCCTGTCCAGGTCTCTCTGTAAGAGATCTCTCCCTCCTGATATATTCACCTCACCACCAGCTTGGAGTCCTCAGTAAGCATGGTGAGGGTTCAGTCAATCTGGTCATCCAGGTCATTTATGGATTTGCCATCTACCTTAAAGTCTCACTGGCTCCCTTTAACAGTTTCTCTACTAACCTTTTGCAGTACTTTCAGTGCCTGAATCCAGTGGATTTTGTACCTTGCTAATTTGGCTAGCAGAAAATTTTCAAAAATAAAGGATGTTGTTTAGGACACAAGGCTAATCTTGGGATTGGACCATCCTAAGAGGCTTGATGATCAAATAAGTTTTGCAGAGTCCTGAAGTAGAGCAACAGGTCAAGAATAATCCAGCATTGTGTCCAAGGAGGGAAGCATTAGGAGCCGAGAACAGGGAAAATTTTAATAACTTATTACTGGCAAGATGATAGAATAGAAATTGTTCAGCCTTGGGAAGAGAAGGCTCCAGGACACTCCATTGGAGCCTTCCAGTGCCTAAAGAGGGCTTGTAAGAGTGAGGGATGTTATACACCGGCAGATAGTAACAGTGTATGGGATTTTAATCTAAATAGGAGAGGTTTAGATTAGGTATTACAAAGAAATTCTTTACTCAGAAGGTGGTGAGGCCCTTGCACAAGTTGCCCAGATAAGTTGTGGATGTCCTGTCCCTGGAAGTGTCCAAGGTCAGGTTGGATGGGGCTCTGAGAAACCTGGTCTAGTGGAAGGTGTCTCTGCCCATGGCATAGAAGTTGGAAAAAGATGAGATTTAAGGTCCCAAACCCAAACTATTCTATGATTTAGCCTTCTTTCTCTATATTTTATAAAGTTTTAAGTGATAAACTACCCAGGCCTGCTCTTATCCTAGAATTTTCACATCCAGTCGCTTTCCTCAAGCTCTAGTAGGTCTCTTGCATCACCTTATCCCTTTCCACTGCTCCACAAAGTTTGTCTTGCGAGAAGGACATATGAGTCCTGGAAATATCTAAACCAAACAGATTACTTTAAACAGGTCAACAAAAAAAATTACAAAATAAATTAAAAATCCACAGCTTTCTCAGTATTTGTGGTGGGTTTTGGTTGCATATATCACTCCAAACAGTCACATTACAAACTGAACTTCTCATCTGTTGCAAGACAATCCTTATAAAGATTTATCATGCATAGCCAAACAGGAACACGAGATTACTAAACAACAGTTCATTTTTCAGCTGCATTTTATTTGTAATACCTTTTATTGGCAGATGTTATCCCCACAAATGAATTAATGTTCTGCCATAACAAAGTGGACGTGGATTGATGGGACAAATTGATTTGTGTTTGTTAATGTACTTTTGCTGCAGCAAGCACATTAAGTAATTAAAGTGCTAAAAGAGATCTTCCCTTCCAGACACAGAATATACTGAACTCCATTAATGCAAGGACAAAGGACAACTGTTTTTTTCATTGCATCTCGAATGTGCCCTGTCTGCAGCACACACACCATATAGCTTAATTGCATCCATAGAATTAAACTATCCAGTTCCAAAACCCGTTGATATAGCAAGGAAACTCTAGAGGATTATGTGTCAAAAAAAGAGTAATTATTTTGAGTTGCCAGCATAAGCCATCTTAAAAGGATCTGATCAAGATATTGTGTGCAGTTTTCCATTCTGAAAATTAGACTTCGGACTATTTTAAGATTAATACAAAGATATCTGAACAATGAAAGTCAGAGCCACTCTTGAAACCTTTCCCATCCACAACTATATTTTCTACTCTCACAGCATCTCAGCATTTGTAATTGTAACCTATAAAGAACAATCTTCTGAGATATTATTACTACTCCCATGTTTGTAGATAAAAGTTGATGAGCTAAAAGGTCATTCAAGCCCAACTCAAGTAATTTCCCAAACTCACTACTCATTCCAACAAATAGCAACAGTCAGATATTTTATTTCAGCTTAAAACTGAATACATTAAAATGCACCTTACAAAAGTGCAATGAAGTGTATGAACAGTATTGCCAGGGGACAGGATTGCTTCAAATGTGGGACAGGGAAATAGAGCTGAACCACATCTCCTGGACATTAGGCAGTGTCTCCTCTCTGAAAATAATGTTCATTATGGACATAACAGTGAGAGAAAATACTGGTGTGGGGTTTTTTCTTCATCTGACAGTGCTGAGGGCTGCTCAGATGTTAGTGATGAGTATCATAAAAATCTTGTACAGAATGGGATTTAAAATAAAGCTTTTCACCTGGTGTGTTTATGTGCAGGTTTATGTACATGTTTGTAACTAAAGAGTTTGTAGCTGAGCCTTTGGTGATGTCTATGTTTTACATGCCTATCTTTCCCCTTTCTTTTAAAACTATATTTCTGAAGTGAGGCAATTTGACAAGAAAGTCTTGTAATATTTACAATTAATCTTTGTATGCTCACAGTTGCTACGAAAACCATGGCAAGTTGTACCCCAAAGCTCCAAAAACAATTAAATCTGTCACAGTTTTAAAAAAATTAAAATATTAAATCCAGGTTCCATTCACTTATCAAACAATTCATTGTTGTTCATCAGTGAAAGAGGAGTGGAAAAGAAGTGTATTCTTTGCAAGCCCTTATTTACACAAAAAAAAAAAACACACAACTTTGTCCCTTAACATCTATATACAATCTCCTCTGAGGAAAGAAAATATCACCCCAGTTCAAGCGACATTTACATTGCTGCTTTGATGACTTTCTGAGTGAATTATGTCAGAAAGTAACTTCGATCACACCTCACATGATTTATATTTATACACAGCTATGCCTGAGATGTTGACTGGAGTTCCTAACTCGGAGAATTACAGATGGACCCATGTCTGCTGCTGGGAATCACTCAGCTTTCTGTATATGTAAGTGGAAGGAAGCCTAAGCCCTCAGGCTTGTGAGAGGATTTACGTGTATGTGCTGCAACATTTTATTACTTGAGAACAAGTGAAGTGACACAGTTTTAAAGCACTGATCTTAGCTAGAACAAGCCAGAAACATGGCATCGGCATAGACTGTGTCAGGGCAATTATTCTGAGCAAGAGAGAGTGCCAGAAATTAGTGAATGAGAAGGTCTGGTAATAAAATAACTATGAAATGCTTCAGAAAACCCACTGTGTTCCTTGCGTGCAATTTTTTAGGGAATGAGAAATTATTCTCCAAGTCTTCATTTGAGGATGATTGTGGTGTTTTTAGCTCTTCTGGCACTTTTCCTCTCCAAAGCACACTGCAAACAACAACTAATAGAGGCAGCTGAAGCTCTCCGTACTTGGAATGTGGTGTCACATTGTTACCTAGGTGGGTTGGAACTAGATGGTGTTTAAGGTCCCTTCCAACACAAACCATTCTGTGGCTCTGTGGCAGTCACTGTGAATATCCCTAGGGAAAGCATGGAGTGATCACCAGCAGCAAATCTTGTCTTTAAATACAGGACAAGCTGTTGGGAGAACAGCTAGACTGGGTCATTGAAAAGGTAAAAGTAAAATCCTTTGATTATACTCAAGCTCTGGAATTTGCTGTCCTTTTTCAGGCATGGAGAACCTCTATCCTTGAAGTTTTTTAGACTCGACTGGACATGCTCTTGAGTAATTTGGTCTGAATTCAATAACTGGTCCTGCTCTAAGAAGGTATTGGGCTGAAGACCAGGCAAATTCCCTTCCAGCATGATTGATTCACTGACTCTAGGAGGAGTGTGGCCATAGTCTTCCTCAGCATAGAAACAACAAAGAAGCTGTGCAGCTTCTTTCTGCACTCAGTTTCAGCCCATGCAGCAAACACTGTTTGAGTGATTTATCATCAGCGTGGTGGTCTCCAGTAATTCACCTGGCTGTTTAGCTTACAGCACAAAGCAGGTTTACTTGATTTTCATTAAAATGAGATTTTAGCTGAGAAATGAATTCGCTAATAAAATGAGGTTCTGCTTTTCAGCTGTGTGGAATGCTCCATACCTTAAGTCTTGATGTCACTGTGTCCAGTTCCTTAACGAGTCACATCCTGGGGGAGGTCAATTTTCAATGCTGCACTTAATGACACAATGATTCTAAGAATTTATGGGGCTTGTGTCATCAATTCATTAGGGAGATAGACCCAGAGGGTAAAACAGTTAGATCCAAGTGCATCAATGGAGATCACAGCTACTTCTAAAAGACTTATGAATGAAGAGCAACCACTTTTTGTATAAAGTCTATTGGTTCAAGTAGAAATTCACCTCAAAGACATGCATTTAATCCATTAGATTAATAAATTTTCTTAGCAGAACTTAAGGGGATCAAAGCCACTCTGTGATACTCTGGGGAATGATACTTTAAATTTAAGGTCTCTGCTTATAGAAATATTTTTATTTTATGAATTGGATTCATAAAAATAGGAAAGGCAGTGCCAAATTATACATCAAGAGCTTTGAAGAAAATCTTATAATAGTCAATTTTTAATGCTATAGATGACAGAATGAGCTGTCTTCCAGGTTAATGGCTGATGAGCATTAAAAGCTGGCTAAATCCCAAAAGGTTCATTTTGATTTTTTCTTCTCTTTTTAACTCTATTTTTTTGCCCAAGACTTTAATCTAACATCACAGCTTTCATTTTATTTCCTAGGAGAGTGGATCCCATCTGTTTGCATGACATTCCTCTTGGCTAGCACTGTCTATATGATACATTTTAATGTTTGTCTTCCAGGAGCAAGCAGAATGCCTTCTCTGTTTGTATCCTTACCTTTGATTTATGAATTTTCCTGGTGTGTACAAAGCTTTCCACCTGGATGCCAGAGTATCTACACCAAACTGTTCCCTCTCTAAGTATCACCACCTTTTATCTTTACATCAGAAATCGCTTTGCAACATTTACTGATCCTTTAAAATGTCTTTCTTAAGTCCCAGTTGTTTATTTTCTTCAGGTGGGGAAAATCTAAGACAACTCTAACAAGACCAGGATCAGAAAGAGAGTGGGAAGTGAATGTACTGATTCACTAGAATATATGTTGTTAGTTTTTTCCTTTGATGTGCCCATGAACAGAGGCCAATTTGCTGAATTGGGCAAATTCAGCAAACTACACAGTTGGGCACTGCGTAGTTTTAAGTAAGTTGTTTTAATGATTAGTTATCATTCTAGAGTTCACGACCAAGAGAGACACAGTTGCTATCCCATGTGAGAAGGGTGGCTGAAGTAAACCAAGCACATTCTTTCTCAGCATGTTACTCATTCAACTCATGTTCCATGGGGGGAAAATGGGAGCAGAACAAGTGGTGAAGCTGGACCATATGGGTTGAGGAGTGGCAAGACAACATTTGGAGTTCTCAGAAGCTCTCAAATTGCTATAACAGTTCTGGGCTCTCAAACATGTGTTTGTTCTAAATTACTGTGTTGTCCAGAATTTTCCCTCTTACATTGCACATACACAGTTTTAGTCCTGTATTAATGATTGATAGGAAATGTATGTGAAAAATAATCACGAAATAGCATGTAAAGCATTATCACAAGGCCTTGAGTAGTATCCATCCAGGTCCCTTATTTCTGAGCTTGTACTGATTCTGTAGTATTGCCTTGGTTAGCCATCCTCTTAGGATTTGGAGCTGGCCTTTAGCTCTGCTGTCTATAGGTAACCAAGAGACACAGAACAGCTACCTGATGTATTTAGGGTCAGGTAAGCCTGAGTATTGCTTATTTGAAGGAGAAATCTAATTTCCAGATACAAGAATACCCTACTTTCCACTGACTAATCAATTACCAGACAATGGAGTTTGCTGAGATGCTGCTCTTCACCTGCAGAACAGTCTCACCTCTTAGGTTCCACTCCATTTAGTTCAATGTTTCCCCCCTACCACTGGCAAAAGAGATCCTCACTTGTGGTGCTGACTCCTTAGTGGGTTTTCAGAGAGATCTCATCAAAAGGCTTGAGAAGGGCAAGTTCCTTTTAACTTGTCTCAAATTGTAAATAGTTAACTCCATCTCTAAAAGGGAAGTTCTGTAGGTTCTCAGGAAAGATCCTTGACAAAGAATGTAAATATGAAAGTTGTTTGGGTAATGCATTTTCCTGGACCAGTGAAGGAGAATTGTCTTTGTTTTCATTTTCTGTGACTGTGGTGGAGAGATACAGGCACAGACACACAGACAACCCCTCCAGCTAACCTGGCTGGAGAGAGAAAAGCTTGATCTTTCTTCTTGATAATATTTTGATAATAAAGCCTTCTGATTTCAACAAATCTATGAACATGAGTCGTTTTGTGGAAAGGCCCTGGAAATAGGGCCACATCATTTCTACACCCACTCTCTTCAGCAGACACAGAGTGCCTAGAAATTAAATATGGCTATGCTCATTAACCAAATGAGAAAATTGTCTTCACCAGCTGTAATGAAAATGACCCATCATCCATGATTCTCCTGGAGTTGCCACTTGCTACACTTCAGGACACTGATGTTTAGCTTCCTGCAAGCCTGAACTTCAGCTACTTTCATGAGCTTAGATTTGTGCTAAACTAAGTCCAGTCTTGTCAGTTCAGTGCAGCAGGTTCTCAACTATCACTGCATGACCCTGTCTTCTCACTCCTGAGGGGGTTTTATGATTTTTTTTCTTTTTTTTTTTTTTTTACAATATTGAATGCTGCCTTAAAGGGAAGGTAATATGTCATCATGGCAAGAAAAAAGTCAGTTCTGTCAATGCATCTGTTCAAAGGGACAGCACTTAATATTCCAAAAAGGCATCACTTCCATCAGTTCACTATGCTTATAAGCCCTCTTTCTTTTATTTTTCTCCCTTTTTTCCCCATCATTTTTATTAAAGAGAATTCATGCATCATAAATGAACTAGGTAAGTATTTTCAAAATTACATAGATTTACAGTCCAAAAGTGAGTTGTATTTCATTACAGGTGAGAAATCTGAAGAAATGCATATTTTTATGAACAAAATAAAAAGATTAACTCCTGTCCTGCACTTTCAAATTATTATATATATATATATGTATTCTGACACTGTACCTCAAAGGCTCTGAGAAATAAGGTCTGAACCTCTGAACACAATGTGTATTTTTCAGGTGCCCATCTGACAAGAAAGGCACTGGTGGATTGCTGAACCCCAGTTTGCTGGGGAAAGGAGCTGCTGCATTTTGTCTCTAAAGGAATGACGACATGGCTGAGTACACTGGAGCCCTGTTGTCCATCTGGTAATTAACAGGGATGTTTTGCCACATAAAAGCTTAGTCTGTTAAGTCAGAAAATTTTCTTCCAAGCAGCTCTGAATTCTCTTGATCCTTGGTCTGATCCTTGTAGGGTTTTGTATGCTCTGAGACCACTGATCTTTTCTCCAGGGCAAGGGTGCATTCCTTTTTAAAGAAACTGGACTTCATTTTTCCACTCCTTTTTAATCACCACCACCCATTACGCACATAAACCACCAATGTAAGTGTCAGACACTTACAAATTGCAGCCTGGAATTTGAGGATTGATAAGGTTGATAAGCAGTTGGTGCAGCCCTGTGATCAGTAACCGGTGACTTACTTTGGTCCTAGTTTTACCATACATCACTGCCAGAATCCTACCACAAGTCAGTCACTATTTCACCATCTTCGTGCTCTCAAACACAAAAAAAAAGTTTGTGTTTATATCACAAATTCCAAATATTACTCAGCCTGTGAATGCAGTTAGTTGTGAGGTTCATTTTTTTTTTCTCAGTCAAATAGATTTTGAAAAGCTTTAAGAAAGAAAGGTGCAGAAGGATTGCTTGTGACAGAACCAGACAAATCAATTAATTGATCTCTGGCAGTCAGGGATAATTTTATTTCCTACTCTATTAAGGAAAATCAGAATCAGTTAGCTAATTTCACTAAAGAAAATGTCACCAGTTATTAAGCAGCACACGATGGAAAGAATTAAAGATGGAAAACTCAAAAATGTTTTTCCTTCCAGAAATTGCATTACTTATTACTCAACCTTTAGAACTCTGGCATCAAGCATCAACTCTGGCATCAAAAAGCATTTTCAGCATTGAAAATCCTTTGGTTTGACCAAAGGAAAGGTTTTCTTCTCCTGTAGCAGCACCTACAGCATTTAAACTTTGATGTCTATAAATACTGACACGGTTATATTTGTGCTCCAGAATAAGATAAATTTAACAGCAACTGACCAAACTACCTGCAGCATATAATTTACTGACTGTTCCTGATATATATTTGCCAAAAACATTTTTGCCGAAACCATGACAAACATTCAGAAAAAAAAAAAGAAAAATCCCAATTTTTGAATAATAAGTATTCATACAGGTAAATAAACATGATTCAAATACCACAAGTTGCAGCTCAAATAGTTTAAGGAGCTTCCATTTCTCATGGGGAGGTAGAGGTGGCAACTGGCTGTGCATGCATACAGATTTCAATATAGCATCCAGTAAAATCAAAAATAGAACAGGGCCATTACCGGCAGCCTAACATTTTAAAGCACTTTGACTCTGTGACTTATGGACAGCAGATCATGTCCTTAATCAAGCTTGATTATTAACTATCACCGGATGGTTCCAGAAGGGCTGATTTTCCCAGGAATTTCTTCCTAAATCATGTTGATTTATTCATTCCTTTATTTGAATGGAGTGCTCTTCTTAAAAAGACTCACAGCCACACTCTCCCAAAGGGTAATGGCCTCAGAAGGACAGTTAGCCAAGGCTAAGTGTTTTGGGAAATACCTCCCTTATTTCTGCAGTTACTCAGTTCCAAATCAGAAATTTCAACATTGTCACTTAGGCATACAGGAGCAGGACTATTCTGTATTTCTGGAGATACATACTGAGGGTTTTTATTATGATTTTTTATTTTATTTTGTACCAAAATATTATGAGGAAAAGTAGATTATATAAATTTTTATTAATACTCTTCATTTTTGTTCCTGCTTTTGAGGTTAAAAAACCACAGCATGTTGGGTTCCCACAGAAATTAAGATGAATTTCAATTTTTCTGCTTTTCTGATAGACAACCCTTCAAAAATCACCTTTCTGACCTTCAGCAGGACAGAATGATATTGACCCAATTTACAAGTCACTCAGAAAAGAAAAATGTTAAATAGACAATACACATAATTCTTAATTCTACCATCGGTAGAGACTATGTAAATCCAAGATATCCCAGATGTCTATAGTCAATATCAACAATAGCAATATAAAAGTGGCAAAATTAAAAGTGTTCCCAGTTAAAATGAAATTTGGCAAGCTCACCTACTCTTTCTCTTCACATATTCATGCTATAGTGAAAGGCCCTGCTGAGCAGATGAAGTCAGCCAGAGGACAGTGACCAGCAAATATGAGACACAAGGATTTTGCTGGAAATGTAAAGGTTAAAACCATAGAAGGAAAGCAATTGTAATATTGTGCAGGTTACATAGCAAGAAAAATGACTGCAAACAAATTAATGCAGTATAACCTATAGTATCATGTGTTTGGAATATTAATCAGTAAGGCAAGGTAAGTACCATTGGGGAAAAAAGCAAAGGTAATTAGGAACTCATTAGTATGACAGCTGAATATATTACCTGTGCTAGTGCTAGGCTTACCCCACCCCCACAGAGATTTGATCTGACTGTCAAAGCCAAGGAAAGCATTTTACAGAAAGGATTGAATGCAAAATCAGACCAATACAAGAAAGAACAGGCAGGTCATCACACTGGAACATGGAAAGATTCCTGGCTAACCTCTGAACATCCTATTGTCTAAGTCCAAAAAATCAGCCCACAGATGGGTGTGGATTTTCAGTTGTGAGGAAGATCAAAGACATTACAAATATCACCAGAAGTCAAGGAAAAAAAAAAATCTATAGCTAGGGCTGTCTTCTGTTATCATAAGGATCAGAATGGTCACGAGATTTTTTTTTATAGCTCAGATAAACCAAACAGCTCAAGCACAGAAGGGTTTTTTTTTCAGTTTGACACCAGTATTTGACATAGTCAGAATACTTTCTAACATAAAGTTGGTGGATATTGTCTCAGATAGGGCAACAGAATGACAGATGCCAGCTGTTAAGACCAAACAGTGTTTCCTTCATTCAAGTTCCCTACATTTTTCCCACACATTTCGTCAAAGCAAATCAAATAACAAAATGTCTCTATACTGATGGAAAAAGCTCTACCTAATCCATCCCAATACCTGAAACAATTCCCTGGTTTTTGTGAGGTAAAGAGTGCTTGAGACAGACAAATCAGCTGTGAACCACCCCTGGGCCAAGCTAAGGCTTGAAAGATAATATGTAGTGCTCTGTAAACATCAGTTGTGATAGGTGAAAGAAAACAATATTTCTCTAGACCCACTGTTTTCCATTAAGTATATTCTTTTGACCTATCTGAGTGTCCCCCAAAAGTGCTTCTTTAACTAATTTTTCTTCACTGAACAGCACCTGTGGGATACAATATGCAAGCAGAGCAACAACTCACATCTGGTCAGGCTTCTTCACAGCCACCAGGTTGTTATGAAAATTACTAGGAAGAGTGATGCAAAAAGAATAGAGGCAAAAGTTTGACTGGATCAGAGCTCTACATGTTCTTCTAATTTATGAGGATGTGAAAAATCAGTGTGGCCACCAGAAGCAGAGCTTTAGACAAACAGAAGTATTCATTTTCCCTTCAGAAATGGTGGGATCCAGCTAAATTTCATTTAAAGATATCGTCATTAGATTTATGGCCCTAAAAGGAAAATGTTTGCATTACAATTCAATGCAGCTATCATTTACCACAGAGACTTAAAACCTCTCCAGAAGCATTTAAAGCAGCCATTGTACTTATATCTGAACAGGAGCTTAAAATAATTTGGAGCATTACAACATTGTATTGCAAAAACAAGTCAGTCAGTCTGAGTTTATAGTGAAAGTAATGTACATTGATCTTCCTTGACAGCAATGAAAGCCCAATGACATCCTTCTCTGCCCTGGAGATTGCATGAAATATAACTGCATTTGGCAGAAAAGAACCTGTTTTGCAATTTAACTATTTTCTGTAAGCTGCTCCTCTGTTGTCAGCTGTAAATTAATGGAAACATCAACTCACCCCCTCTGGAAGAGGTCCACATTATGGAATTTGTGTAGCTCCACAGAAAACTCGACCGTTCCCTGAACCTCAGACATGGTTTGTTCAGGTCATCACCTAAATAACACATATATAAAGACATTAAAAACGTTTGAAATATTTTGCTTAACAAATCAATGAACAGATTATTTCATTTTAGTCAGCATCTTGGGGTTCATGCAAAGCTTGAAATCAACTGATATCAACTGGAATCTTTCCAGTGACATAATTTGGCTCCATCTTCAGGAAAGCTCGCTAAAAGCCAGATCAAAGCAGTAATTAAGAGAGGTAAAAAGTCTAATTAAGCCTGAGGACAGAATGATAATATTATGAAAAGTATAAGAAGCAAAAAGTAAATAACATATTATGTGCAAGAATCTCAAAGCAAATTTTAATTAACTCTCTTACTGCTCTTGTATGGGAAATTGATTTTTTTTTCTTTTCATTTTATGAAATGGCAGATTTCCAGGGTCAGCACAGCTCATTTCTGTAAAAGCACAGGCCAAAAAGACAAGAACCATAGATGAGAGCAGAATTCAGATTTCTCTTGTTTTGACCCCTTCTATGACTTAAATAAAGTCCCAGAAGGGAAGCTTCTGAGGGAATATGAATAATTTAAAAATTAATGAATGGAAGATATTCTTTTAGAGAAAATGCTGACAGCCATGGCACCTAATAGGCCACAACAGTCAGATGAAGATTTTGAAGCATTACAGCCATTTACATGTAACATCTCATGTGCTTATGGAATCACAGAATAATTTCAGGTTGGAAGGGACCTCAGGAGGTCATGCCTCACTCAAGGAAGTAAGTTTCCAAATCAGCCCTAAAGAATACACAAGTATTAACACTTCCCTAATTATAGCAGAGGCAAGCCAAGGACTTTTATAGCTTTTGGACAGATTTTCGGTTACTTTTTGTCCTTCCCTCCTTTGTTCCCCCCTGCAAGTGTACTTCTGTCAATCTGCCAAGCTGCTTGGAAATTTTCTGTAGGATCAATGAGCGGATAAAGATTAAATTTTTTTTTACTATTAATTACTGTGTTCATAAGCAACATTTTAGTTTTTTGACAGCAGCCAAATGCAGTCTCTGAGGAAGACCCATGTCAGGACTCTTAACAATTCCCCGTTCTGAGACATACAGGGCTTTAAGGGGGCATGTAGCTCAGATGCAAAGTGAAAAATTTCTCCAGAGGTGCTAATCAATAATTTTCATGGCACTCATAGATTCAACCATGTCCTTTAATGAAGCCAGAGTGAAGAGGAGTTTGATCCATGAAGTCCTCAGATAAACATTAGGCCTTAGCTTTCTCAAGGCTTGCTCCTGATTAGTAATTTTCCAACTGACTGGCTTATTACACTGATTATTTTAAACGAAGGTTTTTTTCTGGCTATCCTCTCAAGCGCTACAGTTTTTCAAAAAGATCCCATTCCAGAGTTAAAAGGTTATTAATTTTTCATTCACCATCCTCAAACTTTGGAATGACAAGAATGTGATATAAAATATATATAATAATTGTCTGTAACTGTGAGAAAGAAAAAGAGAATTGCTAAGCTATACATCTGATATACCTCCAAGGTAAGGAATTCTACATTAACTTGTGTCAGACCATGATTTGGGTGTGCTGAAGGTATTGCCAAACTCTATTACTTGTCATAGAAACACAGAATCAACTAGGTTGGAAAAGACCCTTGAGATCATCGAGTCCAACCTATGACCTAACACCACCTTGTCAACCAGACCTTGGCACTGAGTGCCACATCCAGGCTTTGCTCCAAGCCCTCCAGGGACAGTGCCTCCAGCACCTCCCTGGGCAGCCCATTCCAATTCCCAACCACTCTGTGAAGAACTTCTTCCTCATATCCAGCCTAAGCCTAAACCTCCCCAGCTGCAGCTTAAGGCTGTGTCCACTTGTCCTGCTGCTGCACCCTGGGAGAAGAGGCCAAACCCCACCTGCTGCACCCTCCTTTCAGGGAGCTGTAGAGCAGAAAGCTCTCCCCTGAGCCTCCTCTTCTCCAGGTTAAACAGCCCCAGCTCCCTCAGCTGCTCCTCATCGGGCTTGTGTTCCAGATCCTTCACCAGCTCTGCTGCCCTTCTCTGGACCTGCTCCAGCATCTCAACATCCTTCCTAAATTGAGGGGCCCGGAAAAGGACACAGCACTCAAGGTACAGCCTAAGCAGTGCTGAGTACAGGGGAAGAAAAGTAGTATTTTTTGTTTTCTTTGTCCCTCATTTCAACAGAAATGAAACTACTGTTTTGTCCTTTTGCTTTTCTGCACAGATTAAGAAGTTATATACAGTTTATAAGTCATGAACATCACATATCCACCAGGCTTTGTGTGAGTCTGTGTGTTTGTGTGATAGAATTGCCTGACTCAAAAAGCAGACTGTGTGGGGAGCTAGTATGAAACCATGCAAACAACAAAGCAATCCTCTGGAAAGGTATTTAGTCTTGAGGAGAGTGCTAATTAAAAGAATTGCCTTTGGCAATATATCTGCGTGTTGGGCTGAGGCATATTTCCCTAGGCCAAAAGCTCAGGATCAAAGGAAACGCCATGCTTTGGGAGACACCAGTATAAAGAGGAGAGGTGTGAATGGATAGCCAGCCAGTTCAGACCAGTACCAGTATTGTACAGACAGAAACGATGACATGAAGTTAAGATTAACTAAGGTATAAGAAAAATTAAATACATGGAAATACACACACAGGTCTGTATAGTGCTGTATATGCATTATATTTTTCAAGCTTTACACATCTTCAAAACAAACACAGAGGTTATTCTGAAAACAAAAAACAACAAGCAAACAAAAAGCTAGTTTCTGTTATTTATGTCCCTCACTGATGATCAGAATTAAAGTGTAAGCACCTGCTACAGTTTGAACTTCCATCCACCCACCAGCGCACCAGAAGATCAGAGCACATAAATCAGCAAGAGAGCCTGGTACTTGAGGGAACACCTCACAAGTACTAAAACGGGTCTCTGTGCACCTTATTTTCATGGCATTTAGCAAGGTTCAAAGAATCCTGTGTAGACACATGGGTATAATTCTAAAATGCAAGAAGTTATGGAATTTGACAAAATAGCTGCAGGCACCCCTGGTTCAAGAAAATATTAAGTCATTAAAATGATGCACTAATTTTTAACTTCTGTACCAGATGCCTGCTTAAAGGAACCTTATCATAACCCTCCAAAATCCAAGGCTCATGAAGGACCTCTGATCAACCCTTGTGTGGGACAACCTTGGGTTATAAATAGAGGAATAGTTGGTAAAAATAATACTGAAGGTTGCCATGACATCAGCCTTGTAAACACAATAGGGAATGCTGCCAGTATTGAAGTATCATCAGTTATCTAATAAGCAGTTTAAAAAAAACATAGAGGTCATTCTTGGGAAGGCTTTAGTACATTTGTATTTCCGAAATGTCTGTTTCTATACCAAACTCCTTGCATTTTTCAGAAGAGACCTGAAGACTACACTAATAAATATGAACGCAAAGCTAATAAAGCAACATGGGAAGTGTTTTGGCCACCTGCTCCTGCAAAAACGATGCCCATGGTCATCCCCATCACTGCAAAGCTCTGGATTGCTTCAGATGGTGCTGCCATTGTCCCTGGCTGTGCTGTGCTGTCCTACACGCACCAGTGGCACGAGTCAGGGCACCACTGTGACAGTTTGTCCTTCCAGCTAGAGTTGGTGTCCTAGCAAGACACAGTCAATTTTAATTGTCACTTGACCTAGAGCAAGGACTCTCTAACTGAAAACCAGAATCCTTTATACAAATGAAGCCTATGAAAATCTATATGTTTAAAGACTGGGGACTG
The DNA here is from genome assembly GCA_013396875.1 of Vireo altiloquus. Taxonomy (NCBI): domain Eukaryota; kingdom Metazoa; phylum Chordata; class Aves; order Passeriformes; family Vireonidae; genus Vireo; species Vireo altiloquus. The sequence goes on from VZRF01028484.1 coordinate 369,043, forward strand.
TCTCACTTGCATTTTTAAAGAAAAGCTGGATTTTACTCCCCACTTCTCCACTGCAGTCAGTGGAGATACCTTCTGCATTGGAGACTGTTCAAGGAATTATACTGGCCAAATGAAACCTCTTTGACTTACAATATTTTTACTTAATGACATTTTAGGGATCCAGTCAACTGACCAAGCCCTCTGTCAGGAATTGATTAGTTGTTTATGTACCACACACACCACTGTTAAACACCTGGAAGATAAAAATTAATCTGACAATTCCCTACTGAAAAAGCAATCACTGTCACCCCAAACGAAGAGAGCTAAGGAAGCTGAGATGGGGAGAGCACACATTGGATGAAAGGACAGGACACTACATATCTGACAGTCCATGAACCTTCTAGCATTTGCACAATTACCTCCCCATGAAAAAGAAACCGCATTTTTAAACATAAACTACTTTTTTTTTAGTGTTTTCACCACTCTTAAAAATCTCAATTTCAGAAACTAGGCTTAAAAAAGGAAAAAAAAAATACAAAACATCAAGGACAAAAGAATGAAATGTCGTGTGACTCATGAACCTAGAAGCCTTCATTTAGGAGAACACAGCTACCTCTCAAGAAACACAGAACACACTATCTGCAGGATATCACCACTGTCCTTACAGGTTTTAAAGCATCTTTTATTTTATTGCAATTTTTTTCAGAAGCTGGCATTTGTTTCAAGCTAGTCACTTATATCCATTTATTAATTTATTAAGAATTCCTTGATTAGGTGTATAAAGTCAAAGTGAGATAACTTTATTCTCCTCTCCACTAATGCCTTATCCCACTGCATTTCTAAGTAAGAAAAGTAAGAGGAACATAATAAAAGGAGGAGAGTAAACACACGCAAATATGCTCTGAGATGAAAAGATTAGAAAAATAAAGCTCAGTAGACCAAATCTCTTCTTCATTATTGTTTTCTTTTTTAATTGCTCACCTCCATGCAGCTGAACTGGATCCCCCTTCTTACGACAGTCCCTGCCTCTCAATAGCCTTGTCTGAGCATACATTAATTTCCTGAGACAAAGCAGTCACAAATGTCAGTAAATCCTTTCACTACAACACTGTCATTAGCTGTTCTCCACTTTACAGTTCCTGTCAGTTTTTCCTGCCAGCACATCAGCAAAATGAAAGAGGTGAGGTCTTCACCTTCAAGGTGACTTCAAAAGCTAGCACCTCATTCTGTTAAAATAAATCAAGGCAGTATTTCTCCTCTAACGTTTTGAGTGGCAATAAGATATTTCCTTTACACTTTAAAAGGAGCCAATCTACGTGCAACACTAAAGATACAAAAAGTGGCAAGGCTTGTCAATGGCATCCATAGTCAAGTCCACCATTTGATCACAAGTCCATTTGTATTTTACCTCTCTTCCTAAATGTCTTAAATGTGTCATAGACTCACGAAGCTATAAATAGCTCACCCAGATGTTCCAAATCTGGACCCACCTGAGCCACTTCAATTCTAGCAGCCTGGTCCACCTACCCATGGTTTTCAAGTTCTTTAGTGTAACAAGTCTTGGGTACATGAGCATGTATCCTCTGGCCAGTCCACGATCACATCCATACTGCCCAGGTGCTCAGGATTTCCAATCTGAGCCCTCTGCATTATCAGTGCAACCCACGTACTCCTTGTAACATTAGTTGCATGATGCCAGGAGGGGAACCTCCCTTTGAACATCCAGCTGGCCCCAGATAACAGAGACCAAAAGAAGCTGTGCTTCAGTACCAACTACCTCTGAAGAGGCTCAAATTCCTTCATATGTTGCTAATATGTCTTTCTCAATTGGAGTGCAATAGGCTTCAGATCCCCCATATGCCCCATTTTTAAACCCTAGAGGCCAGCCTAGAGTCTCTCCAGGCTCTTTTGGCCAGATGTTCCAGATGGAGTCATTATCTCTGTCTGGGGTATCAAGCATCTTTTTTACATCTTGTCATGTCTGGATTGGTCCACAATATCACCCATTTAGTTTGTTCAAATGTTTGCTGGTGCTCCGCACTGCTTTTAAGACCTTCCTTCTTCCAGGTCATTCAGTAGAGAGGGAGATTAAAACCAGTAGAGATCAGATTATAACCTGGATCATACATTCTCCAAAAAATTTCTGTTTTCCTAGTTGTTGTTTTATTGATCACACCCCTTGAGATTTGATCACATCTACCTTGCCATTTTAGTCCTAAAAATTGAATTGCCTGTGCAGGTCCATTTACTGTACTTTGTTTTACAGCAGAAACATCTTTCAAAATAATTTGGATTATTCTTCTCTTCTCCAACATTTTGCTGTGTTACCCCCACAAAATGATATCACCAATGTACTGCAGGTGTCAGGAACATACACGTTGTTCCAGTGCAGTCTGTATCGATCCATGACAAATAGTAGGAATTTGTTTTCATCCTTGGGACAGTCAAGTCCAGGTGTACTGGATATGCCTCCATGTGAAACAAACTGTGTCCCACACCAAGGAGTCTCAGTTGTCATATCCTCTGAGTTTTCTGGCCTGTTCATCAATAGTTGATGCCTTTCCAGCTCATTGTCACCTGGCTGTGGGTGTATGATGTCAGTGCATCTTGTGAAAAACTTCACCACATGCACTGTGTGCACCAGATTTCACCCTGGTCTCTGGATGCCAGACCACTATAGATCACCAGCGAGGACGGCAGATTTCCTCAGATCCTGGATATCTCCCTCCATGTGTCTCCATTTCCTTTGAGACTTTGCAAGGCTTTCCCTGAGGAAAACTGTTCCTTCCAAAGACAGACTCCTGCCTTTTTTCCAGTTCGTTTGTCAATAGCCTTATCCTTAGAAAGGGATCCTAGCTGTCAGGCTTCCTTACCCAATAACTCCTGACCACTGGCACCACTATCTCAGCATAAGAGCAGCAGCTGAGAATTAGCTCACCTGGTTCTCAGCAAAAATCTTTTTACATTTCTTGCAGCTCACTTAGCCATGGGGATCTGGTGATTTCTGTCTCATTTATGATTTCAGTGTCTTCCTCCTCCTGTTCTTATGATTGCTCTGCTGCAGAGCAGCCTGCCTCTTCTGATTATTTTTCTGCTTCTCTTAGGAGAAGCTTCCTCACCGCTTGCTAAACGAGCATAGTGACTTCAGCTGCAAAGTTTCTTTTTGTTATGGAAGCTACTGATGTAGTGTCTCCACTTTCAGCAGTGCCAGTTGATTTTCTTTCCCTCTCTGCTCCCTGAGGCTGCTGCATAATACCAAGCAGCGTTTGGCAGATAGCGGCCAGGGCCCAGTAGAGAGCAGGAAATTGTGTCCCTTTGGAAGAGGCACAGGAGTTTTTTCAAGCATTCCACCACTTTCAGTGTCCTGAGTTTTGAAGCTCCAGATCACTGGAGGTGAAAAGTTCTCTAGAGACACACCTATATTCTTCCACATGCTGTGCCCACCATGTCCTCATGGAGCCTGGGTCACATTCCTAAACTGTGTGTTTACCTTAGACAAAACCAAAGCAATATTTCTAAGAAATAGAAGTATTGTAACCACCCAAGGATCTTCAAGGTTAACTTGAAGGTTAATAACTTCAAGAAGTTATTGTAAGGAGTAAGAAAACACCATGCAAGAGAAGGTGCCATTCTGTATGTCCTCCACAAAAAAAAAAAAAAAAAATTGTCTCAGGAATAAGTATAATTGATAATTGTCTCCATAAGAGGGTACCAGAAGTACAATCATGGCTTCAGGTCAGAGTCCAGATACCAGATTCAAGTAAATTCAAGATCAGTGTTTTAGTGGCAAAACATCACTAATCACTAGAGAGCTTAGCAAACTGCAAAGACAACACCAGTTTTTAAAAGGTTTTTTTTTAAAAAAAAAAAAAAAAAGAGCATGGTGCAGATCACAGAAACTACTATCAGTAACAGATTAATCAATATTGTGACCCACACATGTTAACATATAAATAATTTCTAATATTCTCTGATCAATCGATCATCTCAAAGTCTTCAAGCTCCAAAGGTGCTAAAAAGAAATGTAGTTCAACCCCAGCTGGCAACTAAGAAACACACAACTCATTCACTTAGCCCCAGCAGGATGTGGGGAAGAGAACTGGAGAGGTGAAAGTGAGGAGACCTGTGGGTTGAGACAAGAATGGTTTAATAACTGAAATATAATATTAGTAAAAACCATTAATAATAGTAATAAGAGTATTGTATGCAAAAAATTAAAAATGAAAAAGTGTGAAATACAACCCAAGAAAGAAAAATTATGCAAATTAAAAACAATTGCTCACCACCAATCAACCAATGTCCATCCAGGCCCTGTGCAGCAGCCCCAGGACATCTTTCCCCCTGGTTTATATGCTGAGGAGGGTGAAATACTGTCTGGAATATCCCAGCTGGGGTCAGCTGTCCTGGCTGTGTCCCCTCCCAACCCCTTGTGCCCCCAGCCTCCTCGCTGGTGGGGTGGTGCACAGAGTAAGTGCACAAGAGTCCTTCACCCTGTGTAAGCTCCACTCAGAAGTAAAGAAAACATCCCTGTGTTTTCAACACTGGTTCCAGCAGAAATCCAACACAGCCCCACACCAGCTACTGTGAAGAAAATTAACTCTCTCCCAGAGAGTGCAACGCATGTTTGTGATTTTCTAGTTTTTTCTAATATGTATTACAATTAAGACCTCAGTCTCAAGCCTTTTCTGCAAATCAACTTATTTTCCACCATGAAAAACCTTCTAATGTTCTCTTAGTCATTGAAATTTCAGGGATTGCTTTGTAAGATCTCCAATCTTTACAACCTAACATTACCCAGCATAATTTACAGAATGAGATAGCATCACAGATAATCCCTTGCAGCTCTTTTGATAGGGTTTTTAGGTTTCCAGTGTGCTGTAATCCTTTGTATATTTTCTCCAATATGGAAGCCAAAGTAAAGATGTGTGATACATGTAAAAACAAATACAAGGCACATAATCTTACTCAGTCATGTCTGTGAAATGTGCTTTTTATCCAGTGCATAAGCATTTAGCCCAGTTTAAATTTATAAAGACAAATTCAGTTTTTATATTCTAAAGAGATAACTCCAGTGTTTGGATGCAAGCCCTTAAAACAATCTTCCAATATTATTAAAAAAAAAAAAAAGTTTGCTATTTAATATTCTTAGGAAAATCAATATTCAAAATTTTGTCAGACGCATGAGACATATGTTCACAGAGTGCAACACGATGAATCACTTTTCCCAAGGTTCGTTGATTGCTACCACTGAAATGTAATGAGTTAGAGACACAGAGACAAATATCAAATGATCTCTTAAAAAAATTGCTCATAGCCCAATGAATATTCAGAGTGTAGCAAGTAAGAAAGGATCTGGGTTATTTTATGGGGTTTTTTTTTTGCATTTACAAACTCCAGTGTGACTTGTCTTTTACCATTATAGCTGGAATTCACAGAGTACCAGCAGTACCCAGTTCACTGGGGGTAGATGCCCATTTAACCTCCACCAACTAAATTAGTGTTAAGATTAAAACCACTTGAACCCCACAGCTGAGAACTTCAACTGTTGATCAATAGCTTCAAATATATGGATCACGTGGGTTACTAAAGCATCCAAAGAAAATCAGTCAGGAAGACAAGTCAACAACTTACATCAATTCCTTTCATATTCTGTTTGTGAGACCAATCTACACTAGAGATTTTTTACTGGTCAGCAGGTCCAAGAAGGCTCAGAAGAAAGTCTAGATTACATCTTCCATAAACTGGTCATTTCAAGAGTATTTAGATAAGGGAATAAATCTACTAAGGGAAAAACCCAAAAATACCAGGTTGTGCCAGAGGATTTTTAGGGCAGATCTGAAGAGGTCCAGAATAAATGTCAGGTGCCAGTAGGCTGCTCTTATGAGATATAAAGCCTTTGAGCTATTACACAGGATTAAATGTGAACACAGCTGTGCAAATTTAGGTCAGATCATTCAAAAAAAAAAAAAAACCAAAAAAAACCAACGAAGAGCAACCTCAATTTGTCCTCTGTTAGCACGTGCCTGTCAGGACACCAGTGCTGAGTTCAGCTCAGCACAAATCACTATCTGCTTACACCAATTAATAAAACCTGCTGTCGGTATTGTGCAAAAAAATGAAGCAGCAGGGGAAATTCAGACAGAAGAGGAGGGAGAGCAAAACAGAAGGAAAAAGGAGATAATACAAACTTTCCCCTGGACTAGCTTCCCACTGCTTCATAATCCTCTCCTCCTCATGCCTTCCCTACCTGTTCCTTCTTTGACTTATTCCTTGTTTATGAAAGAAAACATGTTTTAAAATTTTATGCACAACCGAGAGCTAAAATTTCAGACTCCTCAGAACATCATAGTCTTCAATCTTCAGCAGTTCTTATGTCTTATTCCTACTGTTCATCTGAGTCTTTTTTTTCTGATATTCCCGTTGTCAGTCTTAGAAATACAAAATGCATCAAAAGGCTGTAAGTTATTTAAAACTATTTAGGGCACTCAGACAGAATTATCCATCATTCTCACATTTGACTGTGCTCTTCTTCCCAGTAAAGGGAGATATATTCTTCTCAGTCTGGGCTCTTTTGTTGGTTTCATTCAGGGAATTAGGGCTCTTTAGGAGACTAACCTTATATTATTTTCATGTACTCACAGAAGAGCTCCACAATTTATTTTTATAGTTATTTTTTTAAAGTTCTACTCCAGTTCATACCTGACTGAAGTCAAAACTGCATGGACATAGGTCTATATGAACTCTTTGGGAGTTTATCAGAATGTTTGGCCACATTCAAAACTTCAGCAACATCTAAAGGTCAATTCTGTCTGTCTTCTGAATTCTGAATGTTACAGCAACTTGACCAAGATCCTCCTCGTAAAGAGTCCTGTGTCAGGTTCTGTAAGGCCGAAAAGGAGAGGTAAGATGATGAATGAGAGGCATCCTCTTGCAAGAGATATGGGGCTGCCTGATGCATGAGTGAAAGAGCTCTCTGCTTTGGAGCACAAACTATTATGTCAATAGAGACATCACCAAAGAATCCAGGTAGGAAACAGAGGGCCTTGAACATCAGCCTGATGCTACAAACAAGTCACAGCTAATAAACTAGTGACAGTTATGACATAGAAAGCCTACTGTGTTATATGTTTTCTTGGCACTGTTCTGACTGCATTTCCATTTCTGGTCACGGAAAGTTTCATGGCACTGTCTAACTGTGCTGTAAACTCAACTGTCCTTGTCAGACCTTTAATGCTTATTTTGCATTTTGCATGATCAAATTTACTGCAGAGTTTCTTGGACAAGTTATAGTCTCCTTCAGATGTTCTGAGGACATTCTAACTGAGCACACACTTCACATTAATTGCACTGATTATCCTTGTTTGTGAAAAATTTAAAGCACAGGCTCTTGCCCATGAGATTCATCTCACTAACTAGAAATGTATGAGGTATTTAGAGCCACACTTTAGTCAGTAGGGATATAGAAAATGCCTTCAGCAGGATTCATGTGACCATTTCTGGCTTCCAAGGGAGCTGAAGGCAACTTTCTCAGGTGTAGACATATAAGCCAAGTCCAAATCTAGTTAGAAGGATGTTATTCATAGCAAAATTCCACATATAAACAGGATTTTGAATGTGTCTGCAGAATCACTCATGGAAAGGGTAAGAGAGGAAAAATGTGGATATCTCTAGATATACATTTATACCTTATTTTGGACTTGATGATCTTGGAGGTCTTTCTAACCTTAATGATTCTGTGATTCTTATATGTGTTTAAAAAGGAAAAAGGAATAAAAAAAGAGCAAATCCTCACAACCTGGTGATACAGCATTTTCCCTTTCTTTTCCTGAAAACATTTTGCCTTTTATCATACATATGTAGACATCCAGCTGGAATCAACAGATTACTGGACAGAAAGGTGTTCCACACTCAGAAGATAGGAAATATCAAAGATAAGGCTGGCCACGGAGTCTCCATTATCTCCTTACTTAATGCACATGCATCATGTTACGATCAGACACTGATCAAAACTACTTCTGCCTCTTGCAGTGTTCAGGACACACAAGGTCTGGGAAGTAATCTGGACATTACAGATGGTTTTTTTTGGCTTTTCAGACTTCAAAAGACGTCTTAGAAGGGAGATAAGAGACTGCAAAAAAGATATGACTCTGCTGATCCAAGAAAATACGTGCATATTTAACAAGTCAGGTTCTCTGTTGTCTTGCTCTCTTGATACAAGTTTTGAGCAAGTTAAAGGCTCTTAATGTGGCCCTTTTTATTCAATAAAATTTTCTGAACTTGCTAGAAAGGAGAAACTGTCAGCAGATGCTAAGATTTCATGTGGAGTCAGTGAAGCTATTGATGCTTGTAAGGAGCTATTGAATTAAGGGATTGCAGTGCTGGACCGAAAGAGAGCAGCACAACAAGAGGTGTTGTACCCTCACACACAGAACAAGAGCAGAATTCAGAGCCCTGGAAATTTGACAAGCAGTTGTGGTTCAATTACCACCACCAGAAATGCTTAAATGTTGGGACAGGGTAGGAAAATGTCCCTGGAAGTGTTCCAGGCCAGGCTGGATGTGGCTTGGAGCAACCTAGTCTAGAGGAAGGTCTTCCTGCCCATGGCGCAGAGGAGAGACTGGATGATCTTTAAGGTGCCTTCCAATGCAAATCATTCTATAATGCTATGATTCTAAGAAGATAAGGATGTTGGTGAGGGAACTTGACACAGAGAGGTGGTCAGAGCCAGGGTCTTGGTATTAGTGGAAGAGGGAATATTTGCGATACTAAAATTAATACAATATGGATTTACTTTAAGGCTCACAGAAAAAAAAAAGTTAAAAATAATTTTTTCATCACCATCCTCAGCTGTAAGATATTTAACAAATTGCACATAAACTTTGAATCAGACATTTATTATAAGGTCCATTGACTACTATAGTAAAGAAGCTGCAGACCATTTTCCATCATAACAGCTCTTTGGATAGGCAGTAACTATTAAACTGGGATGTGATAAGGGAGGAACAGGTGCTGTTTTAGAGCAGTGTGATTTAAGTACAGGCAATAAAATATGCAGAGCCATAATCAGAATTTTGACTTGTTTTAAGTGCTTGGGGCCATGTTGATATAAATAACTGCACCAGGTTTTCCTACAGAGCAAAAGCTAAATTAAGTGGTTTACAAACAGAGGAAAAGGCTGACTTATTTGTCATGGCACCGCTTGATCTGTGACAAAAATAGAAAGGGCCAACTGCGCCACTGCTAGACATGAAGCCAACACAACAGGGCCTGAGGTACAGCTGCTGAATACGGCGAGGCCAGCAGAGTCTATCAAAACAACAGGAAACATATTTCTTTCTCAAATTCAGCACAGCATCTTGGCAAACTCCTCCAGAAGCTTTTGTGCAGCAAGAAATTTTGCCTCACAGAAGGGCTGTATTTTTTCCTGAAGGCCATGGCTCTTATTCCAGCTGCAGAACAGCTGTCCCTCAAGCTGTGCCTGTCATGCTACAAGGATGCTGCTCAGTCATCTCAGGGAGCTAAGGCTCCTTCTCAAATGAGTAAAGGCTGGCAGGAATCATGGCGAGCTTTTGAGGTTCAGCTGGACATAGAGATGAATTTCCTTTTAGAGTACTGGGGGCACTGGCAACCCATTAATGGTTGAAAATTCCTGATTCTCCACAGCATCTAAGTGTCAGCTTTGGAGTTGTCTTTAACACAGGAACTTGAGTTGTAAAACAGTGTCTGAAGAGGAAGGTCAGATTCTAACAATCTTGGGGCTTTTCCCCGAAATACTTTTTGCTTGTGCCCAAATATTTCCAGTCAAGTAAACTTGGGCAACACAGACAGGGATCTTTCTGGAAAGGCAGCCACTGAGGCACCAGTACCACCATCCTGCCACATCACCTCCCTGTCCCCTGGAGCTCTGCTTTCCTGGCAGTGACTGTGATCAGACCGGACACCCACGGCACGGAAGGTGAACATAAACCAGCAAGGAACTGCAGTTTTCTGATGTAGCTGGTAAAAGAAACATCGTGTGGACATTCATATAAGCCCCATCAGGCACAGAAATCTGGAGACGTTCTAAGGACAAGGATGTACTGATATCACATCTTCAGGACATTGCAGTGAAATTCTTCCCCTTAGATCCACTCCTGTTTCCTTTCTAGTTTTGTTGTCAGAAGGTTATTCCTAACAAACAAAATGAAGAAGGGGTAACTTTATCACCTGTTTTATTTTTGCTTTGGGTTTGGGGATTTTTAACCTCCTTTGTCAAAGCTCTGTGCCCACAGGGACAATCTATGCCTTACTAGAGAAATACTTAGAAAAATGAAGAGACTTTTGTTTTTTGTCACTGCCACATAGCAGTACTGAGTGTGGTTTTGGTACTGAACTATTCACAATATTGCGGTGATGACTATTTGTACTGGTTTGTACAGCTTAATATTAGTGATCTTGGAGCTCTATTTAATTTCTTTTTGGTTTAGGTGATGCAGAAACACAATTTCAATCAGCAGCCAGAACCAGACTGTGAACATACCAAATACTGCAATTCTGTAAAAAACCCAACACTTCCCATATAAATATTTATACTCAAATAAACATAACATGAGAAAAGATTATAGGAAATCATCACATGAGACCTCTTCCCAAGGCAAAATATTGCAAATTTGAAAATTCTGGAGTAATTCTCCCAGTTATTTGCCTTTTCCCCACTTAAATCCTGTTTTGTCATTTCAGGAATGAAGAAAGTTTATCAGCTCAGTTTCTCATGTCCTTAGAACATTAGATACACATTCAAAATACACTATATGAAGGCATCCAAACACTTTAATAAATTTTCAGAAAAAAAACAGATGGAAAATGCAACTCTGCCTGAGAAAAATGAAATTTAATTGTTTTCTGCTTGACCTTTCTATATTATGTGTTATAATCTTGGAAAAATGAAGTAATGAACCCAACAAAGCCAGCAAAGTCAGCAAAGGTGTAATTTTGTTAATTTTGCTCCCATTTCACTAATGCAGTGCACATCCAAGAACAAGAATATCTTGAGGAAAATATATATCACACCAATATCTTGTACAACACTAATTACACAATCTCACACCAAGCTGCTGAACTAAAAACCAAACCAAAACTGCTCCTGGTGCTCCTGGTCAGGAATTCTTTAAGAACAAAACACCTAGCCAGAAGCAGAGAGGCTGTCCATGAGCAGAGGAAATTTCATCACTAAAGCTGAGTCTGGGACAGCATTTTGGATGAAACACTTATTTATAGAATGTATCCTGCAAAGAAGGCTGAGATGCAGCCCAGTTTTTTAGTTTTATGCCAAACAATACTGTTCAGATTTCCACTGGCACATGGGAACTTATCAGATCGTTTGCTTCTTACCAGCTTGAAATAAAGTGTCATTTTGAAAATTATTGACAGCATTTCTTAATTAACTGCATTATCTATAGAGGACTAGCCTCCAAATCCCAACATTGCCAATTTTTTGAGTTCCTGTATTTACATACCTCACAGGGAACATCCATGATCTCTTTAGAATGAGGACTCAGCTTAGGAGAGGCACTAATTAACTAATGAATGTCAGGCTCAGATCAATCATCTATATTAAAACAAGCAGAGGGCTTTTCCTCCATCTCCAAGCAAGACAGTGAGGTGTAAACTTGAAGTCAAGTGAATGTAATTAACCAGAAAGCTGTAACAAAAATAGGTACATCAACATCTAAATAAAAGTCCCTGTCATGTGAATATTTCTGTTCAGACAATGTTTATTTAGCAAAAATATCTCCTCTGTTCCTGTGGGATTTTCATTGCTTAATTCTTGGCAACAGATTAATCATTCCTGGTGTCCCACAATCAAATTTTTAATCCTCATTGGTTTTGGTTTTTGTATTAGAAATACAATCAATACAGAGAACATCAGAAGCCCTTCTGGTGCACTCAGTGCTATGTGCAGCCTCACAAACCCCAGCAAATGTCTCAGATTTCTTATGGCCTCATTTTACCTCTGCTGTAGAGAGTCTAGCCAATTTAAAGATTTCGTATGACTTTTTTCAGAGGCATAATGTTATTTCCAGAGCTCACAGTAGAAGTGATGATGGGCCTGCAGAGCTAAAACAAGCTGAATCTACCTTCATGTTTGCAACTCACTTTGAATTTCAGACACTAGCTTGCTGTGCAAGCAAACATTTCAGATTTGATCTGAAAATCAACAAAACACGAGGAACAAAGGGCCTCCAGGGTGTTTTTATTGCCTTTTTAAAAGCAGTGGCATTTTGCCTCTCATTTTGCCCCCTGAGAATGTTTATATCTATGTGAGATACTTTGGGAAAGGGTAATTTAGGACATCTTGCAGACTCAAATGCCAGAGTGTCAAACTATTACTATTTTCACCCATAACACCAAATATGAAATTATTAAAGGTCTATTTTCAAAAGCAATTAAGCTGCTAGGGAGAAATTCCAATGCCTAAACATAGAGACCTAGTGTCATTTTATACACCCTAAGATATAAAATAAGACAATTATTCCCAACTGTCTGTTTACCCTCAATGTGGGAGAGTCCTGCTTTCTTTGGAAGCAGCAGCCAAGTATCAGATGAGGCATCTTAAAGCCTCTCAAATGACAACACACATTTATGATTTGGCAACTGAGTGCTCCCTCTAAAATCTGCAAACAAACATAGCCTAGAAAGTGATTGAATTTAGCCTGAAACAGCCACCCAAGTGAACTAATTCAGCCTCTATTTCTATTTCTGCATCTATTTCAGAAGCAATGGAACACTTGGATGACTACACACAGTGCCTTAACAACAGAATGGAGGTACCTCAGTGTGGAAATTCATCCCATTCTCAAACTGGAGCCTATCCCACCTATTTTAGGTACTATTTTGACTATTTCTACATATGGGCTACTTGTCTACAAAAGGGGAAAAAAAAAAAAAGTAGGCACCTTTAGAAAGAGATTCTCCTGACCCATTTCTCTACATCCATTTTACACTGCAATGAGTCACCACTTCTTTCCACAGATTAGCAGGAGAATCTCAGTGCTTATCTCTGATGTAGATTCTTAAGGAGAGATGAGAAATCCCACTTCTGGAAAATGGATATTGATCAAGAGGTAGATATCTGCCTCCCAGAAGTACCACCAGACATTCACACCTACCTTCAGGCACTTAAGAGTCATTTGGAACTCCAAGTTTTAAATTCCTAGATCACACTGCTCTTCAAAACACAACTCAAGACAATCCCCTTAAAGGACTTGGAATTTCAAATTACATACTTATCAAACGAAAAACTATTGCTAGGCATCTAAATGCAACTTTGACGTACAGATTTTATACCTCAAACAGAAAAATAAATAAGATTTAAAAATGGATCCAAGACTTTTATGTAGGGATTTCATGTGGGAACATCACACTAATAACTCAAAGGTTTAAAGGAAATTTTTATCATATTTATATTTTCTTAATTTCTAAGGACTGAATGGAAAAGAAAGGTAAGAATAAATAATATCAGAAAAGATCCCAGATGCAACAGGAATTATGCTGTGAAATTAGGTCCTGTCCACTCACAGGTCAAAGTTCCCTTCACCTAACTCCCAATTGCATTTTTTTGCTTATAATTTTCCGATGCCACATAGTCTGTTTCAAACCAATTTCCAGTTTTGATGCTATAAAATATCTGCTTTCTGCAGTTGATAGAAAGTAATCAGATATATGTATACTGGAGAGCACTTTAGTGCTCCTCTGGGTTAAAAGAAATGTGAATGATTGTTGGAACAAAGTAGCAAAGCAGCAAGTCACATCTTCCCCAGGAGTGATAGTCTGTCATTCTGGGTAAGAAAATATAGAGGCTTATTTTCTCCTGCTCATGTTATCATCAGCAGCATCAGTTTTCAGTGCCTCACACAAGATCCCTTTTTATGTAAAAGAAAAAAATAGATTAAAATCTGAAAAAAATGGTGTGATATCAAGGGGAAAATCTCAACACATCTTTGGAGTTTTAACCACAATGATAAACCTGATGTATTGAAGAAACATTCATCCTGGATTTCTGATTTCATCCTCCTATTAGCAGCCAGACATCCATGAAATGTAATTCTCACACAGCGCTGAAAATGAGGAAAACAGACAGAACACACAACTGTGGCAGGCACATGATTTCATTGGGCCATAAATAGCAAGTTGTGAAATGTTCTGTTCTCCTGCATTTGAATAAATATCACTGTGAAGCAGATGAACACAGGAGACCCAAGTATTTACACTCGTGTCATGAGGAAAACGCAGCCCTGTTTCCACCCTGATGGCAGAGCAGCTCCTGAGTGTCTCATGGTTTATAACAACTGAGCACCACACTGCCTGCTAGGCAAGAAAATCAGATTTGGGCCGGGACTGACATTTCACCTGGTCCAGAATCTCACTCTGATGCTGCAAAGGAGAGTCAGTGCTGACTGGAGCCAGGTCCTGCGTGCAGGGCTCAGCTCCTGCAGGATGAACACACTTTAGGCTGCTCCAGCACTCTTTACTTCGTATTTATATGCAGAAATGGGCCATCTGTGTGTCTTCTGAGATAAAATTTTGGCAGCAAAGACAACATCACACACTGAGTAATAGCCCAGTGATTCCTGGAATATACTGACTGCAGTAAAAGTAAGGATGTTGGGTAAAATTCTGGTTATGCTGGTGTCAACAGAACAGCTTTGTGAATGTTAAACAGCTATTTGGGGATATCAGAAAAATGAGGAAATAGGAACCTCTGTATCTGTCTTCTTATTCAAAGTTGCATCTGAGGTCACTGTTAAAAGTTTATCAACACCTCATACACTGGATAGACCAGAATACTATCATCATTTTCATGATCTAGATTCCCACACAAATTTGCTGTTGAACACCTGAAACATAAAGGGCACTTTGATAAGATACCTGTGAAGTTTAAAAGCAGCTTCAGGATTGTAGAAATAAAATCTTTGCAGGATGAACACATTTAATGTTGTACACCCTTGGCACAATGTAGACTTTCACATTTACCCCTCTTTCCAGTTGTCTCTCCCTTAGATAGAACTACTTTCAATAACTTATGTGCTAATTGCAATTCTTTTGTTTGTTTTTCAGGATAGAAAACTTATTTCTGTTTGCATGGTCAAAGTAAGGATATACTAAGATGTGATATGACTCTGCTGAAACCTACTCATTGCACAAAATCTTATTTTATGCCCATTCTAAGACAGAAAAAAAAAGTCTGTGTCTGTAAAAGTAAAAAATAACTGTAATTCTGCGTCTCACTTATGAAACATTACAAATTTGGCCATCAATAAAACTTTCTCCAGAAAAAGTTTCCCCTCTCGTCCAAAGCAGCAAAATGGCTATTTTCAAATTTTTTTGCATATGACTACATGTCACTTTTAAGATCAGGAGATACAAATGACTCTGAAAAATTACAAAGAGCGTTCTCACGAACCTGTCAAGCTGAATGGGGTCGTGGGCTGATCCTGTACAAAGAATATTAATTATCAAACAGCATGGAACCTGAACAACATGGCATCTGTAACATTTCTCATCAGTCAGGTGTTCAGGCAGTGAATATCAGTGCAATTTGACTGAGATCACGGGGGTTGGTACCTACTTATACCAGTGGAGGATGTTTCCCACTATATGTTTAAAATATCTTGTCCTTTTCTGTTCTTGTATAATAAGCCATTATTTCTGCAGCCAAGGCTTCTGAAAAACATGGTTTCTGTGTCAGAGGAATAAAAATACCCCTGACACATGCAGATTTCATTTAGAAAAGCATCAGAAAATTCACAGTTTGAGCTGGAATTTATTATTGATCCTTTCAGCTTGATGCCAATTTGAAATTGTGCTCTGAAACAATACACTTTCCTTAGTCAGATTCTTACAGCAGCGTTAAGAAAAGTATAAAAACACAATTTTTAAATGAACCACCATTTTTAAAGTATGTTATTGATCCACCATTAGACATATAGATGAAAAAATGGGCAGGAATTTGTATTGGATAAGAATTTGCAAAACATGCATTTTCATCTTTTTAGTCTGTATTTGTCTGAAAAAAATTTAATTTCTCTCTTGAGAGTACCAGGCTGCCATTGGAGACCAAATGTAATAAGGCCTATAGAGACAGAGTAACAATATGTAATTAATCCTTGAAACTTGACAAAAAATTTCCAAATCTGAAGCAAAAAAGATTTTCTTGTGAAGAAAAATTGATGTGAATTAACTTCTCTTCCATTCAGATTGATGTGAATAGAAACTTCTGCACAAAAACTAAACTTCAGCTTGTTTCTTATGGATTTCTTTTTTTTTTGGCATAACATAATGCCTAAATTTGTTATCCATTTAAAATTCAGAAGCCCAAAATTGCTTGGGTATTTAGAGCTAGCTACTACGCTAAAATAAAGCTCAGGAATGAGTCTACTTCCTTGTTTCCTTCCACAGCATCCAGTGCCTTACCTGAGGTTTTACCATCAGAGCTCCCTTGGCAGCTGCAATTCCAGATGAGGTTCCACAATTTTGGCTGGGCTGAGCACCTATGTTGCCATTTCTCAGTGGAATGGGAGAGGTCAACTTCAAAACAGGCAACCTGGATGTCCTTTGATTGTCCTAGTCTAAAAAACATCTTCTGGGCATGCTTAGAGCACGTGAAAAAGAGCAAACTACACCCCAAATACAGTGTCTAGGCATGGTTTCACCCCAAACCCAAAATGCTGGTTGCAGAGGCTGGAAAGGGAGAGGGTTTGGGGACTGAAGGAAACACCCTAAGGATCAGTGTGGAGTTATGTGGCTTAAACACAGTCAACACTCATTTATTACTATATGTCCTCACCTTATGCCTTGCCTGGCAGCTCCTAAATTTAAATTTATCCTTTTGGCTCTGACAGTTTAGCAGTCCTTGTCTGTCACTCTCAGCCCTCAAACAGAAGTTTGCCTGCTGGAGCACAGGCTGCAGAAGATATGTGTGCTATAAGTTTCAAACAAGCTTCTTTAGCAAAAAAATCACTTTCATCAGTATCTTGTCTAATAAACACAACTCTGAAGTGAACCACAGATACCTCCCAGCCTTACTCTCCTTGGCTGCTGGGGAAAGGCTTCCCCCAGAGGGAAAGAGGAGACATGAGCATGACTGTGTCTTTAACCCTCAGACATCTCACTACAGCCATTCAATTGTCAGGGACTTCCTCATCTGAAACTCCACCACCTTAGAAGCCAACAAAAATTCTTACTGGTACCCTTTATTTCTAAACTTTCTAAAATTTGGGTATTTTGAAAGAAAAACCACAAATGTGGAGAGGGTAGGACTTTCCTGGGGAGTGTCATTTTTGGCAGCAGGCACAGTTAGAAAGCTGCAGCTGCAAGTTCCAGTCTTTGTACACCTCATTTACGACACAGCCTTTCTCTGGAATAATCCTTTTAGTGATGTTACAGCTGTTAGGGTTGTAATTCTACAGAACCAGCATATCACAGACTCCCTCTGAAAGCACCAGCCATTTCAGAGGCATAAAAGAACACATTGGATTGCAGTGGGAATTCAGTACACTAGAAAGCTTGTGAGGAAGCCTGCTTTTTAACGAGTGTGTTTTCAAAGAGTCTGATTTTACAAGGCTAGTTTGTGAACTGCTGGCTAAGCAGCCGTGTGGTGCAGCTGATTCCAGATATAGCAGGTCTTAAAAATTACAACAGCACTGTATAAAAATAAGATGGGAAGAGTATAAACTCTGAAGAGGAGAAAAATTAGCTTCTATGCTTCAGATAATTTCGGAGATTGGTTAAAAAGACTCGGGAATCTGTCAGTAGCAACTGACCATGTGTGACCTCTTCTGAGCAAATTTATGAATGTTCATGCATAAAGACTCTCATAGAATCACAGAATTCTAGAATATCCTGACTTGGAAGGGAATCACAAGGATCATTGTGTCCAACTCCCAGCCTTACACAGGACAGCACTAAGAATCCCACCAATCCTGAGAGCATTGTCCAAATGCTTCTTGAGCTCTGTCAGGGTTGGTGCTGTGACCACTTCCCTGGGGAGCCTGTTCCAGTGTCCAGCCACCCTCTGGGTAAAGAAACTTTTCCTTATATCCAGTCTGAACTTCCCATGACCCAACTTCAGGCCATTCCCTCAAGTTGTGTCACTGTCACCAGAGAAAAGAGATCAGTGCCTGCCCCTCCTCTTCCCCCCATAAGGAAGTTGTAACTGCAATGAGGTCTCCCCTCAGTCTCATCCTGGTTGGAGAGACCAAGTGTCCTCAGCCATGTGTCACTTTAGAGCATTAGTTTTGTAAACTACTGAGGATTTTGAGGATATTTTTTTCCCTTGAGCATTTTTCCTCAAATGACACAGAAATTGTGCTTCTACAGAAAGGTTCATCTGAGCTTGACTTGACTTTAACTTAAATCAAGGGCAGGTTGAACATTAAACACAGCTTGTGTTTTGACAAGAGAGCATGTCAAACCAGGTGTCAGCAGAAAGGAAAATCCTCTCTTATTCCACAAGGAAGATATGATAGAGAAGCCAATATACAGCCTGGAAGTACATACCAGGCAGAGGATGATACTACAGTGATACCAACAACAATAACAAAGTACAATAATCTTTTAGAATCTAAAGGTGAGCACCTTTCAAAGAGCCATTTAGTGGATCATCCTAAAATCCTCACCGTCAGCATGCAGACCAGCTAATCCAGAGTTGGGGAAAGTCCCCAGGCACAAAAAGAAAAAGAAGTACCAAAATAAAGGGAAAGGAAAAAAAATAAGAGAGTAACAGAGAGCTGTAGAGGCACAGTACAAAAGCACACACAGGGACATGCATCACCTCTCTGTCCACAAAGCAAAACAGCTTCACCTCTGATCTTATTTCAACCACCAAAAGCAAATCTGATCTCAGAAGCATTCTGCAGTAGGAGCATAAGGATGATAATTGAAAGTTTATTACTTAACGCTTGGCAAAGCTATTTCCCATGGCAATTTGATAAATACCTTGACTTTTCTGCCCATCATAACCTCAGACGTTTATTGCCTCATTTACTATAACAAACGTTCAGTTATCTCCCGACAACCCAGCTTACATTTAACAGACTATGCAGTGGGAATGTTGCCACTGTAGGAAAAAGCCCAGATGAGACTGGAATTTCAGGTAGCAGGAGAGATATCAGCTTTTTGGAGAACTGCAACCCATCTTACACTTGAAAAGCTGCTGAGTTGAAGCAGAAGTCCTGCTTAAACAGGCTGGGAGAAACAGAGGGTCCTTTCTGCTGGTGGAGTCTCTCCTTGCTCTTTCCAAGTTGTAGGGAGAGCAGACCCACACCTCCACACAATGCCATAGGGCTGCCCGAAAAAATCATCATGGGTCACCTCACTGTGTGTGAACTGTTCACATTAAGCATTTATTGCTTTATTTACTGCAAGTCCTTGCTTAGGTAAGGTCATCTTAGACAGAAAGCCTGGTAATAAAAAATATTATTGGGGTGGGGGAAGCCAATCTCAGAGTAGATAATATGCCTCTAGAGCAGTGGGAGTTTGATGGCCAAAAGGATAAACAGAATGTGGGCTGACACTGCCACCAGTCTGAGTTCTCTCTGCTGTGATGAACTAATGAATTGATTGCTGGGAGGCATAGGGCTGTGGAGCAAGGCAGGATTCTCCTGCCCTCTGTGGGGCACCAGGCCCAGCATGTTCCCAGCCAGAAATGGAAAATATGTATTTTGAAGCCGAGGGCATCTTGGAGATGAGATAGAAAAATATCTTGATGTTTACTTGAGAATAATGGTGAAAATATTGGCATTAGCAAAGAGATCGAGCTTCAGTGAGATTGTGTACCTCACTCATTGCAGCTCACTCCGATCACCAGGTATTTGGGGTCACCAGGTGTATTGTGTTACCTGCCAAGGCACAACCTGCCCTTCTTGCAGGGTCTGCATGTGCAAGTGGTGATTGTGAGGCAAATCTGTCCCAGGACACTTCTCAGTGACAATAAGTGACACCTGTGGCATCCTTGCAGGTAGCACCCACAGCTCTAACATCCTCCACATCTGGAGAGGTTTCATCTTTTATATAAGGAAGTGAAATGAAACAAATTCCCTAGGTGATGAAAATTGAAACTGAATTTTCCAACAGAAAGCAGATAATACTCATAAAATCATCAAGGTTGGAAAAGACCTCCAAGATCATCATGTCCAGCCTTCAAGCAAGTACCACCATAGCCACTTAACCATATTGCAGAGTGCCAAGTCCACTCATTCTTCGAGCACTTCCCAAGATGGTGACTCCACCTCTTCCCTGGGTATCCTGTTCCAATGTTTCACAACTCTTTTGGTGAAAAAATGTTTCCTAATATCCAAACCGAACCTCTCCTGGTACAACATGAGATCATTTCCCTTTGTCCTATCACTAGTTGCATGTGAGAAAAGGGAAAACACACGTGGAAGATGATTGCAGTGGAAAATTTCAGGCCTGTTGTTTTCAGAGCTCACCTTGGTGCTTGGGTACTTCCAGCACCCAAGGAAAGATCAAAGGACCTCAAAGAAACCAACGGATTATAATTTCCTATGGAGCCAGTATTAGAAGTTAATTCTTTGGTCTGCATTTCTCTGATATTATTCTAATTAGCTGCATTATTATGGGGGTGCCTGGAGGCTCAATTATTTCAGTTCACCAGGGATGCCTGCTATATTAATTTTTAAACAATACATTTTAAATATTTACTGAAGTTGTTAAGAACCTGTAATAAGATGCCAAAGCCATCCTTAACAACAAGAAGGATTCAGCTGTTTTCTAAAAAGTTCTGCTTGTTTTATCATTCATCCAAAGTTCAAAACTTAAGGGGAAATGTTAACCTGTCCTTGTAACAACTCTCCATCCTGAAAAAATTTGTGATGTGTTTTTTTTTTTTTCATTTATTTTATCTGCACATTTCACCTGGAGACATTTCTGGTGAATTCATTCTTTTAGTGATAAATTACACACCCTGGATTAACAGACAAGAGAGAACAAAGTAAAAAAAAAAAAAANAAAGAAAAAAAAAAAAAAAAAAAAAAAAAAAAAAGTAAAATGGCGAAAATGTGATTAATTTCCAAATATTTTGCTCTTTTCTTGAAATTCCAGATCTCAGATGCTGGATATAGAAATGTTCCTCGTCTGGTATATAAATGCGAAACAGGAGGAAAAAGTAGATTTGTAAATTTCAAAGGTTATGTAAAACAAAAAATTATTTAATTCTAAAGTTCAAAACCAAGTAAGAGAAGTGTTTATATACTCCTATGTATATATTTTGATCAAAGATTTGAATTGGTGTTCAAAGAGGCTGTGGGATCTCCATCCATGGGGTTCCTTGGAGATCACCTGGAAATGTCCCTGAGCAATCTGACTTATTTTGAAGATGGCTTTGCTCTAAGCAGGAGGTTTTAGGTGACTTTTAGAAGTTATCTTAAATCAGTCTATGATTCTATGTCTATAAGTGATGAAGTATCTTGGAAGACCTTTGGTGAATTTACAAAGCATGGTGTACATCTCCAGGAAGGAAACCCATTTGGTCAATCCTTCCTGCAGGTCCAAATTTCTCTGTGGATTTAGAGATGCAGTGAGAGAAAGCCACATATGCAAGGACATGGCTGAATGGGGACCCCAAGCTGTCCTCATGGCCATGTTCTTCATAGCCTAGATCCCACAAAAGCCATATTAGGTCATTCTTCAGAGAAAAAGTTGTATTTTGAATCAAAATCAATGGCGATCAAAATCAATTGTTAGGAGATTGCTGTGGCAGACTTTCCCCAGAGCAATCTTAGACAAGGTCTTTCTTCTTTTTTGAGAGGTACAGAATATTTGATTTTGTTACTAGTTTTTTAAGAAATTATTTTGCCATTGCTGATGTGTTTCAGTAGGTTTCAATTCTACTGTTTATTTCCCCCTCTCAAACGAAAATTTAATCACAATCCACACTTACTTGTAATATTACTACCTTTTGTAGTAAAAGCAGCATTTTTCCAATAGGAAAATATCTCTTGACAATTTTTTCCTCCAGCTTGATCTGCAATATCTATTCAGCACATTTGTGGTGGTTGACCTTGGCTGGATGCAGGGGCACATCAAAGCCAGCCTGTCACTCCCCTCCTCAGCTGGACAGGGCAGGAAGGAATTAAGATGGAAGGCTCATGAGTTGAGATAAGGACAGAGAGAGATCACTCACCAGTGACCATCACAGGCAAAAGAGATTCTACTTGGGAAAAAATTTAATGTTTTACGAATCAAATCAAATCAGAGTAGGATAATAAGAAAAAACCTAAATCTTAAAACACCTTTGCCCCCACCCTTCCTTTACATCCAATTTCTCAGTGATGCAGGGTGATGGAGAATGGGAATTGTGGTCAGTTCATTACACTGTTTTAGCCATTCCTCACACTCTTCCCCTGCTGTCCCTCCCGGCAGAGACATCCTTCAGGACCTTCTCCACCCTGAGTCCTTTCCACATCTTTCATGAACTGCTGCAGGGTGAATCCCCCATGGGGTCACAAGTTCTGGCAGCAAACCTGCTCCAGCACAGGCTCTCCATGGGCTCACAGCCTCCTTTGGACGTGTCCACCTGCTCTGCAGTGCGGTCCCTCATGAGCTGCAGGTGCATCTCTGCTCCTTCCCCGTTGCTCCCCATGGGCTTCAGGGGCACAGCTGACTCACATCAGCACCACCAGCGTCAGGGGAATCTCTTCTCCAGCACCTGGAGCACCTCCTCCCTTCCTCCACTGACCCTGACGTTTGCAGAGCTCTTGCTCTCACGTATTATTATCACTCCTCTCCCTGGATGCAGTTGCATAGGGTTTTTCTCCACTTAAATACATTACCCCAAAGGTGTTTTCACCATCACTGGTGGACTCAGCCTTGGCCAGCTGTGGGTCCATCTTGGAGCTGCCAGAGCCTGGCTCTGTCAGACACAGAGGAAGCTTCTGGCAGCTCCTCGCAGAAGCCACCCCTGTAGCCCCCCCTGCTACCAAAACCTTACCACACAAACCCAATACAGCATTCTACTGCCTGCTCAGTAACTGAAATATCATTGCACAATTAAAGAAAATGAAAATAAACTAAGAAAAAAATCCTCATCTGGCCTGAAGCAGTGGAGATTAAACCAGTAGATGTATGCTCAATTACATATAAGAAGGGACAAACCTGTAATGTAATGTGCAATATTTCTAGCAACCCCTCAAAAACAGACACTTCTTTCCATTAAAGAATTCACACCTTAACCATTCACAGGAAAGTCTTCTTATCCTCTAACTGAGCTCTACTGAGTAATTTCTCACTTGTTTCCCTCTCTGCTTATCTAAGTATTTCTGTTCATATGCTTTTTTAATATCAACATGCTCAAGCTAATTTCGTGGGCTTTCTGGGTTCACAGATGAGGAATTAGATGGGTTTGGTAAGACTGAGCATTCAACAGTTCAAGTGACACTTCATGGTACCCTTATGGGCAAATCCAAAGACCTGCACCTGCTGCTGGAAGCAGCCCAGTGTGGGTCCAGTACAATTTTAGTCTAACTAAGGCTGTTGCTCAGAACACTCAGGATTTATATAAAAAGCAGGTTAAATCCTTGATGTAAGAGTTCTGTCACTTTTTCTGCAATAAGGAACTTCTCTACGATTTTCTCTGCTCACTGAGAACTCTGCAAAAATAACAGGGTATTGTCTTATACACGAGAAAAAAGTTGGCAATGTCAGCCAAAATATTTAGTTTAAATGACAATAGGCATAAAATGCAGCAAAGGAAATTATGATCAGCGGTGAGGGAAATATTTACTCTGGGTAGTTTCGCTTCAGTAACTTGCCCAGAGTTGATGGAATCTCAATCCCTAGAGATATTTTAAAACTCTTCAGGATGTAGGCCTGTGCAACTGGGTATATCTTCAAAGATACCCCTGCTATGGGATGGGCCAGTTCTCCAGGTGTGCTTTCCAACTCAAATTAGTAATGATATGATGAAGTTTTGCAGTCCTTTGCAGCCATGACATGCTGACAGACAGCTAAATCTAGTCACGGTGCCTGACTGTAAATCTACAGCATAAGGATGATCCCCTCCCAAGAGGCATAGCTAAATCAGGGCATTTAAAACTGCACATCTGTGTTGTTACAACTGGAAGAATAAAAGGGGAAAGGGTATTTGCGCTGTATTTTCTGGCATATGTAGAGAAATGTCATCAACTGTAGAGAAACTCACCAACTGTGGAGAAATTCCACAGCAGAGCTATTGTGGCCCTTTCTACGGGAGCAGGAATATTTCAGAGCAAAATTAAATTAATAACTCATCAGTCATAACTGTAAGAAAAAAAATCAGCAAGTGTTACACAAAGGCTCTCAGGTCCACCTCCTCAGTGTCCTTTCCTTATACTCCAGGACTCTGCAACATCCCAAATACAACCTGAGAACACTCAGACAAGCTAGATGGGCTGTAAGTACTGTCTCAAGAGGGAAGTAGGAGGAAGTGCTGCAGCTTTTTGAGCTTTCACAGCAGGGCCCTGGCAAACACCTACACAGAGCTGCTCCCGACTGTGAGACTCACAGCTGGTACAGACCCACCTGAATCTCTCAGAGCTCCTCAGCCCTGCAGGCCTGCGTGCAGGGGGGGAAATAAAGCAGTGCCCAGAGAGTGCCCTGGATGGAGATGACCCTCTACTGGAACAAGCACAGGGATATTTGGCCTGGGAGATGCAGGGGTCAGGCTGTAAAGGTGATGGACTGCAGGATGCACAATCCACAGTACATGACTTGTTCCTTGCCTCATATTGCCCATGTCACCCATGTTGCAATGTTAGGGGTTAGAGCAGGAGGGGAAGAAATGAGACTGAAAGTCCTGATGGCATTGGTGCAGGGCTGACTAAAGAAAAACACTGTTAGGGTTGCAAAATTAAATCCATTGCTTCTTACACACTGCAGCAATGTGTGAACAAATTAATAGACCAGGTCAGCCCTGAAAAAAACCTTCTTCACAGTATTCTAGAACTTTCTGTATTTAAATTTTGAGCCTAATTTAAAGAATATTGAGAGAAGATGAAACCTGAAAATACTGACTAGTGCCATTAATTTCCTTATTTGACAGAACTTTGCTTTGAATTGTAGGAAAGCATTATCTCTGGAATAAAAACTTAGATTAAATATGTTAATCATAAATTTACTATTTTCTCCACTGCTAACATCTATAGGCTGGCCTTTGCAGCAGAAAGATCAGCACCTTTCTCCTGGGTTCTCCTCAAAATTTGTGTTGTGAAAGAGATGAACAAAAGGAAAGAGTCTAAAGAGGGATGAATAAGAAGACTGGAAGGTGACATAAGTTTCCTGTCCAGGTAATATAAAGATCAACCTACATGAAAATGTTGTTCCTTTTGGCACCCTATCCTTCACCACTCTTAATGCACATAGGAATAGATATAAAACCTATCTCAATGTATTAAAAATACTAGCTGAAATTTTTTTCTCATCTCCAGGGAAGTTTTAATAGAAGCAAGGTCTCTATTTCATATAAAATACCACATTTGGAGAGGTTGCAAGATACATTGTTTCCAACTGCACTGTCATTAAGGTTTAATTTTTTAAATACAAAACAGGACAATTTTATTGAATCAATAAAAAGCCAGTCTAAGTCTTGAAGCCCTCTACAAACCTGGAAAACCTCTCTCCTGGGAGAAGGGAGATTAATTTATATTCCGGGTAGCCTTCTCTAGCAATCAAACCACTTGAATAGAGAATTTAAAATTCCCAAAATCTCATGGATGTCACTTGAGCTTTGATGTTAGTTAACTCTAAATGCGAGGGGAGGCGTGGGGGCTGCAGCTGTAAGAGCACTGCAGGCAGAGCTGAGTTTTTCTCTTTGCTCACCTCCCCTTTAGAGAGCTTCTGAACACCTGCAGCTCACATTAACTCCAATTTGTGGAAGGCAAACCAGTCTGGAAATCAGCCCCGATGCCCACACGACAGAGTGCATTAAAATGAAGCACTCTGGTACTTCAACATCAGCAAGTCACTAACAAACTAAATAACTAATAATTACTGAAAACCACCTGTATACAGCCCGCATGAAAGACTTCTATTGCTGAAATACCAAGCAAGCAAATGCCTCACTCTTTCAACATCTAATTTAGCTTAATATGCTATCTGCACATCTGCTTTTTCAAAAAGCTATTAAACAAATTATATTGTAGTTCATCCTATTTTTTTTTTTTTTAAACAACCCACCAATTCAGAACTTACTCACATCCCTCTGTATAATTTTTGTGCCAGGAATAGACTGAAATACCGATAAAGCCATTTTAGGAGCTATTCACTGTTGCTAAGAGGACATCAACACAACTGTTAGCCAGCACCAGTCATGGTAGAGAATAAGAGGATAATGTTTCAGTGGATTTTTGTCTAGCTTCATAGCCTAAATCAAAGGAACAATAGAAGCTATTTTGTTGTTAAAATCTCCCATTAGCAATTCGATGTTATTTAGTCGGCTGAACTGGCATTTGATCTAAACAAGTCCACCAATGAGCTGTTCTAGTGCAGTCAATAAATCACCATTACTCTCATTTAGGAAATAAAATATGACTTTCAAAATGCAGCACAAGCACTGATGTTCATTATAACGAGCATGTAGCTACATAACAAATGTGGGATTGCATGGGCCCTAACTTACACAAGATTACTGTGTCTGCAGAGGAGCAGGATGGGGCATAAATTTCTGTTCCAACTCATGTGTACCTGCACATGGCAAATGTTGGAAATTTCATAACATAGATTTACTTGTTGCATGTATCCCCACCTACCAAGGTCACTTAGCAATGCATTTTGGTTGTGCTTTAAGGAGATCTTCAGCACTTCAGATTTGTACAGTAATGTGTTTGTTCATTCTACCCAAGTTGAAAGCATCTGTGGCATTGTCAGGAGAAAGAAATTCCCCCAGATTTTCAAGCATACTAGCACTTTCCTATCAAAACTAACCATCAGACATTAAAATATTGAGAGTTGTACAATCCAAAGTGTTGAACTTGACTTTTCTTGCATAAAGCAAACATCATAGGGCTCATCTCTTTTAATATAGTCATGATCTATGATATAAAACCTTACTTCTTAGTAGATTACTTACCTAGGTGTGCAACGTTTATTTAAAAATAGGTGGGGTTTTTTTTTTCAGAAAAGGGTAAAGACAAAGAGATATTTATTCCTTTTATTAAAAGTCAGCAGTGAAGAATGCTAAAAGAGAAACTGAAAAGGCACAATGTGTCACCTGACACGTGGATGATTCCCCCATCTGTGAACTCAGATGGCCCAGGGAGGTCTTGGAGCTTCACTCTCTGGAGACATTCCGAACCCACCTGGATGTGTCACTGTGTCACCTGCTTCAGGTGACCCTGTCTTGGCAGGGGGGTTGGACTGGATGATCTCCAGAGGTCCCTTTCAACCCTAAAAATTCAGTGATTCTGTGATCTATAACCTATATGACTACATACTACCTGCATGACTACAAACAGGATTACAGAAGCTTTTTTTTTTCCTTGTTGTGAGATGCTGGCTCTATTGTTGTTATTGTTTCCTTATTGTTTAGTTGCCATCTGAATACCTAAAAAGATCTGGTTTAATGGAAGACATACAAACAAAAAAACTTGAAAAAGGAAAGAAAAGCCGATATTCCTAAGGCAAATGTCATGAGTGGGAAAAAAATTGTTAATTTTGGAAGTTTGTAATAAAAGCATTCCAATTTTAAGTCCTATTTTTTCTTTCCTACTTCTGCATGAACGATTAAAATAAACAACCACTTCCCTAATTAGAAATCAAAAATATTAAAAAAGATATGTGAAAGTAATACATTACAGAATCAAACTTTGAGAAATAGATTTTTCTTCCCTTCTTGACTTTCAGCTCAGAGCACTTTTATACTTTTCTTACCAGCATAGTAGAAATATTCTCAGGAAAATGGATGATTTCAGAGGGCAGGGACAGTTCCAGGACAAGAGAGACAGAAGGCTGCACACACAGCCTTGATAAACTGGTATCACAGAATAAA
Source organism: Vireo altiloquus (assembly GCA_013396875.1). Lineage (NCBI taxonomy): Eukaryota > Metazoa > Chordata > Aves > Passeriformes > Vireonidae > Vireo > Vireo altiloquus. The sequence goes on from VZRF01028484.1 coordinate 397,040, forward strand.
GGCATCACACCAAAAATGAGGAGTTTAAAGGAATTGATTCAACTCCCTTCAACCTTTCCCTTACATATGAATGCTATATTTTAAATGACAGGAAAATTGCTAGCTATCCACTTTAAAACCCTCAAACCAACAAGCCACGACAGTAGGCAACAGGAAATGTGAATATTGGCCCAGCCTGAGCTGCAGGAACAAGATCTGAAAGATATCATCCTTTTTTGACTCTGACACACATGAAAATTGACCTTAGGAGCTGTGCTTTATTGGCCTGCACACAAATGGCACAAATGGGTGAATAGGATCCTGTATAGGAGGAGAAATGGGTTGTTGGCTCTCCCTTTCTCCATGCTGAAATTCTCTCTCCACCCCTCGGTTTGCTGAGAAAGAGAGAAAGAAAGAGAGAGAAGAGAAGAGAAGAGAAGAGAAGAGAAGAGAAGAGAAGAGAAGAGAAGAGAAGAGAAGAGAAGAGAAGAGAAGAGAAGAGAAAAGAAAAGAAAAGAAAAGAAAAGAAAAGAAAAGAAAAGAAAAGAAAAGAAAAGAAAAGAAAAGAAAAGAAAAGAAAAAAGAAAAGAAAGATTCTTCCTTTTCAATGCATTTGGTTTGTGAGAAATCAATATTCAGCAATGGACTGCATCTGATCTGCAATCTCAAACCCAATAATCCACTCTTGATGCTTTGACCAAGATTTTAGTAAAGGAAGGCCAAGCTTAGCCCTGGCACCAGGTACTGTGTCAGCCTGGAATGTCAATATGGTGATATAAATTCCGCCATTTAACCAGCAAAGATGGGAGAAGAAACACCAGGGAGCTTGTCTTGAATTTTAAAGTACCCACTATAATTCTGTTTTAGGTAAATTCATAATTAAATACTTAACCTTTCCATACACATTCAACGTGTGAAAGCAACAAAGCAACTTCCATCCCCTGCTTCCTGGGATTTTCACGCTAAAATACATAAAGTTCTTATCTTTTGAAACATATAAAGTTCCAGCTATGTGGAGTGAGTGGATTATTACACTTTAATGCAGCAAGAAATGCACACAGGAGGGATCTATATGCTGCACTTTGTGAAATCCACATCTTCATTCCTCTCTCCCTGTCAACAGCCCAGAATGTTCTGTCACTACAAAAAGGTGGCTAAATGTTTTATTAGGAAACAGTGTTTACTTCTTCAGTCCTCGGGAGCGAGAAGGAATAGCCAGGTATTTAAAAATTGAAAGTAAGATGTAAAGATATATTATAATTTAAAGATTTCCTTAGTCAGTAGACCACAGGCACAAGAATACAAGAAGTGCTATGGCTCAGGATGAGGTTCATTCAAGATATATTTGTTACAGACTAAAGGAAGACATGTAGAATCACAGATTGGTTGGAAAGGACCTTCAAGTTCATCTTGTTCCAACCTCCTGCCATGGGCAGGGCCACCTTTCACCAGACCACATTACTCAAAGTCCCATCCAACCTGTCCTTGAACACTGCCAGAGTTGGGGCATCCACAGCTTCTCACACCATATTCCTACCAACACACGTGCATACAACCAAAAATACACCTACACAAAATTATACACCTATGCTGATTTATACAATGTGAGTGCAGGGGAATTCTTTATGTCATTTCCATGTTCATTGCTTTGATGATGATAACCAATGGTAAAATCTAAATGTTTTGAAGACCATATCCCTCTTGTTTATGACCATGGCTAGCAATCCCCATGACAGAAGTGATAATATTGAGCCACTGAGTCTGAAAACATCCCAAGTGCTTTCCCAAAGCATTGAGAGAAAGTGAATGAAGACTTGTAAAAACATGACAAACGTATGTCAACACTGAAAAGCAGACCTTTCAGTTTTAAGAATATTTTTTTCGTCATTTGCGCTGAAAATGTTTCAAACTGCAGCCAGTTGTCAGGCTGTTGTCTCATCTCTCACTTCACCAAGCTTTGGTACTTGCCACTGAGGGAGCAGCCCTTAAAATTGTGGTTCACATTCAACACCTTAAAAGGGCACCCTCAAGTTTAATGACCCTGACAAAAATGAACAATGTTGAAATGATTTATAGAAGAAAAATCAGTTAGAAATCAAAGTACAACTCTACTAAAGCTTGGGCTCCTGCAGCAAGCCTTGTCAGTACCAGACTCTCTGCCTTTCTCTACAAGAATTGTCTAAAACCAGCATAAATCTCACAAATGTGATTATTGTTCCAGAATCACAGGGAATATTTCTTGCTTTGGACTTTTTTTTTTAATGTTTCATTTAAGTAGCCCTTAACAGGCATTCATGTCACTATTTGAATTAAAGAGCATTAAAAGCAAATATTTCTCACAGACAGAACAGTGAGACTTATGTCAACCCTTTGCTGCCTCTGGAAGGTCAATGTGGAATTCCACTGAAAAATTCCTCTTACAATCATAAGAGCTTTTATTCCATAGAGTTCAAACAGATCAGAAGAGCTGTCCAACAAACTACATTTTTTATCATCATTAACTGATCTCCAAGGTGTCGTGTGGTTGTCTGATGCTACTGAAGACAGATATTCTTGGACAGAAGATATAAAGTATATGCATGGGGTTGGTTGCCAGATGTCTCTGAAGATACATGTTTCACTGTTCTGTATAATCTGGAGTTCCTAGGGTGTATGTACAGAAATATCACATTTTCATAATTCATCTGAGAAGAAATTAAATTAATATCTGTTCAATGCCTGTGAGTATAGAGCAGCTTTTCATTTGGCTTGGCGTAACTGCTCAAAGAATTAAATAGACTCATTTCCAACCAAACGAAACTACATAAAGGTTTAAATCCCCTATGAATTCTAAAAGAATTTTCCTATTATGAGTTCTACCTGTTTTCCTCAGACACTTCAGCCAGGGTAATTGGTCAAGAGACAGAGACCCACTGTAAGCATCATTTTTATTCACTAAACATCAGTGGATATTCTAGTCACTAAACATTTTGATGAAATTCCCTATCTAGTTAGGGAATCTTTCCACTATTTGTCTCTTGGCTGGATCCAGAGCAACCACGATCAGCTCTTCCAATCTGTTCTTGTAGGGGTCTCTGAATCCTTGCCAAAACTTCATTTCAGTCTCACTCATGCATAGACATTTGTTCAATACAAAATAGCCTGGCACCCTGCTGCTGTCTCAAGGTGGAAGAATGATTTCATGTACAGTGGGCAGCCTTGTGATTTTGTTGTGATCTGCATTTGTTTCTGTGTTGGGACACCTTTTAGTTTCTTAGTGTTTTACTCCCTTTATAGAAAAACAAAACCAAACCCACCACAAATCCACCGAATCAATACCACTCACTTGACTCAAGGGCTACAATTAAAGTTCACATCCCAGCAAATTACTTCACATACTGTTTTTTCATGCTATTTCAAATGCTTCCTTCTTCCTTCAGCACACCAGGCAATTTGTGCTTCAGCAGCTTCCAGGTATTGAACTGGTTTCCATAAAGGCTCACCAACCATTCCTACTTCATGCCACAAGTGGTCTTTTTTAGCCAGAGAGCTTTGGAATTGGCAGAGGAAACCCGGCTGAAGATCTTGACAAATGACTACAAACTCACATTTATCCTTACTGCAGTCTCATGATTTTTTTCTAGACCTGAAATCTTTCCTTGAATACTTTTGAAACGTTTTTTGCATAGCACTGATTACAGGTAGAAGAATCTTTCCAAATCTTTAATGCTTTGATCAAGGATTATCTCTTTTCTAAGCCTTCACAGTATCACATAATATTCTGAGTTGGAAGGGACCCACAAGGATCACTGATTCCAGCTCCTGGCCCTAAACATGATACCCCAACAGTCCCACCATGTGCCTGAGAGCATTGTCCAAATGTTTCTTGAACTTCTGCAGACTTGGTGCTGTGACCACTTGCCTAGGAGCCTGTCCCAGTGCTCAACCACCCTCTGAGTGAAGTACCTTTTCCTTATATCCAACCTGAACTTCCCATGACACAACTTCAGGCCATTCCCTCAAGTCCTGTCACTGTCACCAGAGAGAAGAGATCAGTGCCTGTCCCCCTGCCTGCTCCTGTGAAGGAGCTGTAGACCGACAGGAAGCTCTATGTCCCCTTCGTGAAATATACACAAAATATTGCACACAGCATGACTTTTCTGGGAAACATCCTGGACTTGGTCAGTTTATCACTTCAAAGGCAGATCTATGCTGGGATCTTAACAGTAACTTTTGCTACAATTGTAGTTTTTAAATAGATTCTGCCTGACAGCAGAGCCAAAGAGCCAGGGGTTTAACACAAAGAAACAAACAAAAAAACCAAGCCCAACTATATTAAAGAATGAAAGACAATTTTAATGGTTAAATGTGTTAAATTTTAATAAAGAATGATCAGCATAGAATGGCTTAATTTTGCACTGGCTCATGTCTATACAGCCTGACTAGCTCTAGTAGGAAGGGACAAAAAGCAGAACTTTATTTTCTGAAAGGCAGGGTGCCTTTGGAAAAAGGCAGGTTCCAGTGGCTCTGGGACAATAAACAATGAGTTTGAGCAGCAGTAGTTTCAAAGAAGAGTCACAAACTCCATTCCTATTAAGTGTTTTCAGCTATAAAAATCTATCAGGCTCTCAGAAAAACCAAAAAAAAAACCTGAATATGCATGTGCAGCACTGTGTTTGCAGTGATCTTTACATGTAGGAGTTTTGAAATTCTTTTATAATCCCTTAATTTCTCCAGTAACCTTTTTGAAACCAGAATAAAGTCTGCCAGTGTTGGTCTCTGAGCATCAGTGAAGAATTAATACTTACTCTCTTCTCATCAGTATTGGCAGTCCCCCTAAAACAAAGCACCACAGAATACAAAAACACTTATCAAATCCTGGATCTTTATATTAATATGTGAAAACATTTGTCTTCTTTTTAAAAAGAACATTATTAACTTTTCTTCAAATGCATTCAAACATCAGTTCCAACAAAAAAGTTATCATGTAAAGTGCTTTTAAAGTTATATAAGTCACAAATAATATTTGTTAACTTAGCTGACCCTGATGTGGTAATTAACATAGAATTAATTTCTCTTGACGAGATATAAAACATATGAAATCAAGACAATCTGGAATCTAGCCCAGCAAAAGGGTTATATAAAAAGGATGTACTGAACCATTTAGCCAACAACACTGCACTGATCTTTTGAAAGGAGATTCTAAATGCTAAATTTTAAAGTGATAGAATAAATAAAACCTTCAGGACTTTATTCCTAACCCCATGAAGCAGAATATTAATTACATCTTCAGAATGAGATAATTTCATAGGCATAAACATGGCTCACAGGTTAACCATCCTTTTTGCTAGAGGGTTTTGTCAGCTGGAGATATTAATTCATTAAAAGAAAAAAAAAAAAAAAACCCTAGACACTTGCTGTCAGTTTTATTGCAAGGACAAGGGACAAATTTGGCACCAAACATGTAGTGGCCAAATAATTGACTCAGTCTCTCTAGCAAAAAAACCTCCAGCTAGAACCTGGAGAACAGGGACATGCTATTAAAAAAGAGATTCATAAAAGAGATTCATTTGTGCTGTTTTTATTTAAAAATAAAACCAGCACAAATGATCCAAGAAAGGAGAATAAATTCACCAAGAAATGAGAGCAGTGAACAAAAGAATGGTTGAGGAAATAAAGAGTCCTCTTCAGGAGGTCCCACAGCCTCAAACAGTGAACCCACAATCTCAAAAGCAATGAAAATTAAGCAGGTATTTGCTATTCTCTAACTTCCATAACCTCCAGGTACTTTTCTGTCAGGGAAAAACATCTATCCCTTGTTCCTTTGCAAACTTTGAGTCTTCAGTTTCCTTGAGGGTCCCAAAATGTTGAAACATGATCCCGAGATGAGCATGAATAAACTATGAAAGAAAAACAAAGCTGAAGTCTGAAAGTGTCATGATAAAGGATTGTACCACCAAGAAGAATAAAATCATGTGAGCAGTATCAAATTGACAAGGCACCACCCAAATGCATTTGTCTTAGGAATCTTTGGAACTCAAAGCAATGGCTCACACAACATATTGGCAATAAACAAAACAAAACCAAGAAAAAGAGGGCAATTTTCAAACAGGGATGTGTTGTTTTCTCCTAGTGTCTTGGAGCTCAAACAGGCATAAAGGCAGTATATTTCTTTCATGAGATGTATGGTTGCACAACTCACAACTGGTGATTTCCAATGCCCTCACTTTATTAAGCCAAATCAGCTTGGACCTGTTGGACAACACAGCAAAGAAAAAAACCTACTGGACAGAGAAGCTGACTTTTCATGCCAACAGTCTAAATATACTTCCACGATTGCTCACAAAGACTAAACACATACCTGAATCCCCAAAAAGACTAAGCAAAGTTATCAAAGGAACACCTAAAGATACAATGTATACCACTTTTAAATTCAGGTTCAACATATTAAATGTATTTACTGTATTTAGGTAAGGAGGACACAAAAACTGAAGCTTTATTAGGCACTGAACAGTTCCCATGTCATTTAAATCTCTTCTTTGCCCTCAGCAAGCAACCCTTCCCCTTCCCTCTTTGTACAGCCTTGGCACTAGGGGTCCATCACTCCCAGTGTTTAGCTCTCGAGGCTCAGACAGCTGAACATATTTAGTCTTATAAATAGAAAAAACATTTGCGTCAGCCACTACACTGTTAATTCCCTAAATTGCCGTATTTTCATTACTCGTTATAAAACATCCCTTTACCCCCCTTCTCCCCCTGCCCCCCCATCAGAGAATGATCGCTTGTGTAAATGAGATAAATTTGGTTAAATGTTTAATTAATCCTCACATTAGATCATAGTTTCTCACAGGGAAATACTTACATTTGTAGAAGGTAATGAGAGAATATTGACAAAATGGAAGCTCCCCTTTCTCAAAAAAAAAGTTCAGATCTCTTCAGTTATAGTCCCACTAATTGCAATACTTCAAACATTATTCATTTCAACCACACTGGAACAGGCTTCCCAGAGAAATGGATGTCCCATCCCTGCAAGTGTCCAAGGTCAGGCTGGATTGGGCTTTGAGCACCCTGGTTTAGTGGAAGGTATCCCTGCCCATGGCAGTGGGGCTGGAGATAAACAGCCTTTAAGGACCATTCCAACCCAAACCACTCTATGATTCTGTGATATCATTTCCTTTCCCGTTTCTCAGGAGAAGCTTGCAGAAATTATAATCCTCTCTCTCTTAAATCACACTCCCACCACAGTGGATTCCCATAGGAACAAAAGAAGATTCTTTATTTCCATAACAGGACAAACTTCCTCTTCCTCTTCTCCCCATACAATCTGCCACAATACAGGAATTTTACTGTAGCACTGAATAGCCTTTGCAATAAATGAATTCATAATGGGTGGCTTCAGTGCCCTCACTTAGCAAAACTTCCTTTGAATTATACATATATAGGTCATATATATTACTATGTATACACACATATACAATATGTTGTCTTATAAGCAATATGGTTATTTTCATTTACTGGAGAACCAGATAATCAAATAACTATCATCATTTTTCACAGGGCAACGAGGTAGCAATTAATTTGTTAATAATTGTGCAGTGCTTTGAAAAGGTAAAGAGCTCGAAGTGCTGGGTACTATAATTAAGAAATTGCTAAATTTGATAAACTGAAAACCAAAATTTCCTATCTGAAATTGCTACAGAGCTATTCACCCTCCATCTGTGGATACTGTTCTTGCAGCAGCTATTGAATGCACACAGCAGTACACTTGAGAAGGCTTCGATCTGAAAAACTAGCAGGTGAAACACTGGTCTTATTCAAGGCGATAAACACGTTGCCCTGACATCAGAGGGTCTCTGTCTTCAGGCTATATGAGCTACTAGGGAGAAAATTACTCCATCTCAGCCAAAACAAGAGACTTGGTTCATGGTGAAATTTTTCGAGTTTAGGCACCAATAGATGATTTTAAGTAAACAGTTTGTTTTGGTTGTTGTTTTGTTACCTCAAGAAGCCACTTTGTCTGCACACAGTGATTGACTGCAATCATTGGCTATGTACAGAGAGGGTCACAGAGTGGTTTGGTTTGGAATGGACCTTAAAGACCATCCAGTTTGGAAACCCCTGCCATGGAAGGAAACACTTTCCACTATCTCATGTTGCTCAGAGCTCCATCCAACCTGGCCTCGAACACTTCCAGGGATGGGACAGCCACAGCTTCTCTGGGAAACCTGCACCAGTGCCTCACAGTGAAGAATGTTTTCCTAATATCTAACCCAAAGCTCCTCCATTTCAGTTTGAAGCCATTGCCCTTTGGCCCATCACAATCTGCTCATGTAAAATGTCCCTCTTCATGAGCTTCAGCAACCTTGTATGGGAAAGGCAGGTACCAAAAAAGGTTTCTCTGCTTCTGTGCTTGGAGAACAGCTTCAATAGCTTAAAATACCCAGAACTAGAGGAAACTCTTTAAAATTTCATCATCTTCATCAGAATATACTCATGTTTCAAATCAGGATGATTTTTTGCTTTGAAGCAGGCTCTGAAATTTTATGTCTCATAATCACTAATATCATTAGAGTTTCTTTGGTAATCAATTTGCTGCAAAGTTCTGTCACCTCATTCTGCATTGATCTAAGGAGGACAGTGACCTGCAGCAAGGAGTCACTTGGGAAGGGATCAGCCTGGTTTACCACAGTGTTAAACTGTTTGCACCACCAACAGAGGAAGAACAGCATTGTTGTAGCTCAAGTGTTGTAAAAAAATGTGTGAGGGAATTATTTACTGTTGTCTACTAGAAATCATGAAGAAACCAGCCTTTACCTCAAACCAGAGAGCTCAACTGATATGCTGTTTCTCTAGAAAGGGAATTAAGTAAAAACATCCTTCCACTAATGAAAAAATACTAAATTAAAGGCAGTATGATTTGCCTTCTATATTCTCTTTCAATACCACGTGCAAAAACTGATCTCAGTGATTGCATACAGAGGATTTATATAGTGAACCTGTTTGAAACACCTATAAAAACAAAATCTGCTTTTCCAGACAAAAGTTGATACTGAGGTCAAGGAGGATGCACAGCAGCTCAAGTCCATCTGCAGTCTATCCTGATTTTGAAGGCACAACAACCGGGGCAGAGAGAGTACAGGTTATGAGTGCAAACTCATGCCTAAATCCATAAAAACAAAGCTTCAGGGGATTAGAATTTTCTACCCACATCATCTTCCAAATCACTCTGCTTTGTTTTGTGGTATGTCTTCATGCTGTCTGTCAAACCTGGAGCTGGAACCACTGGATTGATTGCTCCCAAAACATGTTTCCTCACATTTCTAGCAAAATTAAACAAATTTAAGCAACAGCTCAGTTTGCTTTGCTTTCAAAAATATATACAGATCTATGACTTTGTTTGATTTTGTGGTAGTAGTCAAAAGATCTGCAGACTCTCCCCAGTCATGCAAACAAATCATTGAGCTGAAAAACAGCATTTGAGGCATTACAGTAAAACAGACACTTCTGGTAATAGAAGCATGGAGAGCACAGCCATGGAGGCTGGGTAAGTGGAAAGCCAAGACTCTCCAAGGCCCAATACAACAGTAGGGAGCTTCCTGAATAAGCAAGAAACTTTCAGCTTGCATGCAGTTAGGTGGGCAAAAAATAGAACTGGTTTGCTTAGCACAAGTCTCTTTTACGGTGGGAGAAAGCCACTACCAACTAGGAAAATGAAATGAAATTAAATTAAATAAAATTAGTCCACATGAGACTGAAGAAACACCCTGAAATGCAAAAAAAA
>VZRF01028484.1:406799-522361 GCA_013396875.1 Vireo altiloquus
AAAAAAAAAAAATCACTATTCCTCATTTTTTGATCAGCCATCACAATAAAATGGAGTATCCTGAGCAGCCTGAGACTGTGTCTCAAAATAACACAACTCAAACTGACACCATGGTGTCTTTGGAGATATAGGGTGGAAAGGCCCTGATTCTGCAGGAAAACAGCAGCATGGAGAAGTCATTCCTTATGTTGCAAATGTCCCGATAAAACAGAAGAAACTGGGTTATGAATGTTCTCCACAGTGTTATGAACACAGTCGAAGTATAGAAAACAATCAGTGGGTTTGGTTGTTGTTTTTTTTTTTTTTTTTAATCAGTCTTATATTACTGGAGATATGTTTCTTTTTCAGATTTGCTCTGGAAATTTCTTGTCTCAGAGCACCACAAAGGCAGGAGACTGTTTCAAAGCTACATATGTTCATGTTCATGTTATAGTTCCAAGACAGAATTATCATCATCAACTTCACTTGATAAAGGTTGCTATCAGTTCTTAACCAGTCTAATTAAGGCTGCTTTTTCCTGAGTGGAAAGATCGCAGTAAAAAAATAAACTTCTAGCACCTACGCCTCATCTCCCAGTTTTTTGTATAGTTTTCAGAAGCACACAATGCTGTGTAACACTTCATGTATTTGGAAAATTTGGAGACCTTCTGGGGAAATATTGGCTGAGGCACAATAAAAGATGAGAAACTATCTACCTGAGTATGGCTATCACTATCAAAAAAATAGAAATGTAATGTGGGTTTTTGGATTCAAGGTGACTCCTCCCCACAGATTCACTTTTACAAAACATAGCCATGTACCGTGTCCCTCTCTTTTCCTCTGGAACCCTTACCAGTCCATCTCTAGGCATTCAAAGACCTGCAGATGAAAGAATAAACAGATCCAAGACAGTGAATAACTGATCCCTCTTCTCCATTCGACACCAATCGTAGTAATGAGACCTTCCTTGGAAAATAAACAAGCGACATAATTAGTCTGCTATCCGGAGTCTCTTATATTCCTCATTTCAAGCAACATCAATCACCCGCATCCCACGTTATTTCTACTCAAGCACAGCATCCTTCTTACTGCTATCACAGAGCATTAGTTCAGTGAGAAATGCCAAATCACATAAGCAATGTGGAACAGAATATTGTTTACAACATTGTATGGAATCCCATAATGTTTTATATTTTCTGCCTAAATTTTATATATATATACACACATGTTTCCACTTCACATTTGAGCCTTGGCAGGCTCAGAATGATGCTTACTAGCTCAGTTAAGGCATCAGTTCACACTCTTAGAAAATGCTCATGTAACTCCCTAGTGAACCAGTCAGATGCTGGAAAATAGCTTCCAGATCACAACAGCACAAGCCAAGGAACACAGCACCCTTTATAAAAGCCGACTATTAAAGGATATAAGAGAAGAAAGGGACGGAAAGGAAAGATGTAATCTGGAACTTTAGGGGACTGCACACCATTTATCTATCACCGTCTCCTGACCATCAGCTTGCTGGCTGATGACAAGAGCTACAGATGGAAAAGGTGGGAGGGAGTTAAATGGAAAGCTGTCCAGCTTTTCAGACTGTCAACAGCTCTTCTCTGTTATTTTCTGTGAAGTTTTTTTTTTTTTAATTCCCCTGGGGAGAATTGTTCATAGCTTTAATTACTCTCAATTACTAAGAAAGAACATTGAAACAGAAAACAAAGACACAGCAGTTCTTCTCTGCTCCTGAATTTTGTAAGGATCATGTCACCCACTCCCACCATCTTCACAGGGACCCTCAGAGAACCATTGCAACAGGTCAGCACAATTTAGGAACAGCTTCTTTCAGGGTTTGGCTGTCTGGAGCTCAATTATGAGCCAGAGGGACTCATCTTCTAGCAAGAGCCACAGAGTTCCAAACTGATACCTGTTACTTTGAGCTTGAACAGTCATGTTTTGTCTAGTGATCTTTTCTCCCAGGTTGAAACTCAAAAAATTCTCTCAGAACAACCTGTAAAACTGGAAAAATATCACTAGAGCCAGGTTTAAAATTTATAAATATTTAAATTTAATATTTAAAATTATTGTTTTTCTTCCCTACCCTTTCCCTTCCTATTATCAAAAGCCTGCTCTGTGCAAAGCGAACTGAAGAGAGTAATAAAGTTTGACAGAGATCTGAAGCCTAAACAATATCTCACCAAGGCATAAAGTCTCCTGAGCCTTTTGTAATAAACAAATGGCAAACTGTAAAACACAAATGAGCATCACTGTGCCTCTGATTTCATTGCCCCGATGGGGAACTTGTGCCTGGCACAGAGCCAGCCATGTAATTCAATACTGAGACAGAGCACACAAATGGACCTCGGAAGGAGGATCAATTTTAATGTAATCCCATCTACTAATCAAAAGAGACTGAGGGATTAACATTCACTAGGAAATGTCTGCTCAAAGTTGTCATAGCTCATTGATAAAGATAGCTTTGTTTTAATTAAGATACAAAATGCCAATTCCAGGTCTAATTTTAGCTGCAAATAATCAGTTATTGATGATGTGCCTGGATGAATTGTTTTAACCTCTCCAGAATATTGTTTTTTTTAACTAGATCAGTCAGCACGGATTGTTTTTTCATACTGCCAGGAGAACACATTCTCATACTATCTTCATCTTCCCAGCATGAGTTGCCCACAGTTTCCTGTTTTCCCAACATTCATTGTTGGCTACATGCTAAAGCTGACTCACGACTCTCCATCCACCCCTGTCTATCCACCTGCAAGGCTGTATCCCATTTTGTCTAGCCTATGACATGCTGAAAGCAGTGAGTTGATCTGCACGCCTCAAAAGGCTAGATGATGTCTCAAAAACCTCAAGTAAGATGTGCCAAAAATAGTAATCTCCTGCAATATCTCATCAGAGAGAGTAGAAGACACCATGCCTGGTCTAGGATGGGTGAGTTTTCCAAAATAAGCAGCACTGACTTGCTTGTGTCAGCAATAATGTGGTCAGCAGGAGCAGGGCAGTGACCATTCCCCTGTACAGGGCACTGGTGAGGCCACACCTTGAGTCCTGCATTCAGTTTTGGACTCCTCATGACAAGAAGGACATTGAGGGGCTGGAGTGTGTCCAGAGAAGGGAATGGAGCTGGGGAAGGGTCTAAAGGGTCCTCACAAGTCTGGTGTGGAGCAGCTGAGGGAGCTGCAAGTGTTTAGTTTGGGAAAGGAGACTCAGGGGTCTCATCATTCAGGACCATATCACTCTTTACACCTACCTGAAAGGAAGGTGTAACCAGGAGAGGATTGCTTTTTTTTCCCAAGCAAAAAGTGATAGAATGAGAGGAAATGATCCCCAGGTTGTGCCAGGGGAAGTTTAGACGGCATATTAGGAAAAATGTCTTCATGGAAAGGGTGGTCAGGCATTGGAACAGGCTGGCCAGGGAAGTGGTAGAGTCACCATCCCTGGAAGTGTTCAGTAACTCCATGGATGTGTCACTTGGAGATGTGGTTCAGTGGTGGACTTGGCAGTGCTGGCTTGGTGGCTGGACACAAAGATCTTGGAGGTCTTTTCCAACCGGAATGACTCTGTGACTTTGTGACTCTAAGACTACATTCAAAGGCAAAGCATAAGATTTACATCTTCTGTGCCCTGTGCCACCCCTCTAACCCCTGCATCAATTTGCAATATTGCTATCTGTAAACACCAATCCTGTAAATCCTTTGGGCTGCACTCGTCTTTCAAAAACACCAATCACACAAATAGCCATTTTCAGTGGAACGTGGCGAACTGACACTTGCTTTTGTGACCCACAAGAAGCTTCACTCATCAGCAGGGCAGTGCCTGCAGAAGATGTTGTCCACACAGGTGGTACTTCATGCTCCATCTCAGAAAGCAACAAGAGGCCAAGGCTCATCTTTGCAGGGCTGACAAACTCTTTCTGACCTAGTGTTCTAACACACAAGCAGCAGTTGGACTGAGAAACAGTAGACAGAAAGGCAGGGGTTTTGGCTGCTGTGGAGTGCACAAAATAATTTCTCCATTTTCCCTCATTCTGGGTTTTCCTCACTCAAAGCTGCACAGTTTTGCTGCAAATCAGACACAACAAACTCTGCAACATCTTGGTGTTGAATGAGAAGCTTTTGACATAATTTCACCAAATCTTTGGCGCAAACCCAGGTTCAGAATTGAATTTTTCATCTGGAGCCTCTGTAACAGGCCACATATGCAGATAGTTTTGTAGATTCATAGAAATCATAGAATGGCTTGAGTTGAAAGGGATTGTTAAGACCATCCAGTTTCTACCCCGCTGCCATGGGCAGGGACACCTTCCACTAGGCCAGATTGCTCAGAGCCCCATCCAACCTGGACCTGAACACTTTCAGGAATGGGGCATCCACTGCTTCTCTGGAAAACCTGTACCAGTGACTCATCACCCTCACAGTGAAGAATTTCTTCCTAACATCTAATCTCTCCTCTTTTAGTTTAAAACTGTTACTCCTAGTAACAGATAGTCCTGTTACTATCTGCTCATGTTCCATCATATTGATCTTAAACACTGAAGCTTGAATGTGTTTTCTGATTTGACTCAAATCACAGAACATTCTTTTTCCTAATGGTGGTGTTCGAGGAGCTATATACAAGCAGTCAGATGAAGAAGCAGAGACTAAATCCTACACGGCATCTCACAGCCTGACCAATCCTCTGCTGATCTCCCACTTCCTTCATTCAGACAGAATGGTTTCAAGGTGTGATTTAACTTGAAAGCTCAGGCTTTACCTCTTTGACGAGCACGCTGTTGCCTCCATCTTACTGCTGCAGAGCTGTCAGTCGTAATTCACCCCAATCATATCCCAGGCCTGTGGATAGCTCTTTGTTCCTACTTTGCCAGTACAAAGTACAGGGCCTCTTCCCCTCCCACCCACTCATTTGCAGTCAGCTGGTGCAACTGTGACTCATCCCATTCTAGTACAGACTTCAGAAACCTGTTCAAGGCATTTAATAGCTCATCTCACAGTAGCTGTAGCCTGCATAATTAGTTGTGACCATTTAGAGAAGAACAATTTTAAATATTGCCATTTCCTCTCACTTCTTTTCCTGGCTTAGAAGAGGATGGGGTCCTCCCAAAAGACAGTGGGCAGCAGAGATAACATGTTCCTGACTGGCAAAATTGGTCCCCACCCGAGTACAGAATCAATCACAGAATTACAGAATGGGTCAGGCTGGAAGGAACCACAGTGGGGTCATCTGGTCAAGCCTCTCTGCTCAAGCAGGGCCATCCCAGAGCATAGGCACAGGATTGTGTCCAGACAGCTCTGGAATATCTCCCATGAGGGCGACTCCACACCCTCTCTGGGCAATCTCTCCCGTGCTTGGTCACTGCACAGGAAAGAAATAATTCCTCATATTCAGGTGGAACTTCCTGAGCATCAGTTCCTGCCCATTCCTCTTGTCCTGTTGCAGAGCACCAGGAGCAGAGCCTGGTCCATGCACTGAGCCCTTCCTGCAGACACTGACAGACAGGGATGAGGTCCCCTCTCAGTTATCTCTTCCTGAGCCTGAACATATCCAGCTCCCTCAGCCTTTCTTCATAAGAGTTGCTCCAGTCTCTTTATTATCTCCACTGGACCCACTCCAGGAGCTCCATGTCTCTCCTGTTCTGAGGAGCCCAGAATGGACACAGCATCCCAGATACCTCTCACTAAGGTTGAGTAGAGGGGCAGGATCATCTCCCTGACCTTCTGGCAATCAGTGCCCTTCCTAATGCACCCCAGGATCCCATTGGCCTTCTTGGTCAAGAGGGCAGTGCTGGCTCCAGGGGGTCTGGATGGTTAGAACTCTGCAGGGGAAGAGAGATGGATGGGAAAAAAGCCACCTTCCTAAGGAAAGATGATGAGATTTTGGAGAAACACTGATTGCTTATAGGTTGGAAGGTAAGGGAATGAAGGTGGGGAGAGGAAAGGCAGTGAATAAAAAGAAGAACATGGACAATCAAGCTTCTTTTTCCAGAAAATACAGCAACCTCAAGCACACCTAAGATGAAGGGGCTACCGATTTCAGGAAAGATATGATGTTTATTTCTGCATCACTTCAGAGTTGTTCAGCACTCAGAGCTGAGCATGCTTAAAGACAGACACATCAACCCACAGAGGGAAGGAGCTGAGCCTCTTATGACAAAGAAGAAAAGGATAGACCCACCTCAAGAACATCCTTCCCAAACTGAACAAAAGGGGAGAAGGTGATTTAATTTTGAAAGGGAAGAACCACCCTCCAAAACCAGAGACAGCTTTCTGTTCTTGACTATGGGAAAGAAGGGTAAAAGAAAAGGCAAATCCCTGGGAGCATTACCTGGCAGTCAGCACGGTGGTTTGCTGGGACTGACATCAAGTTGTAAGAGAAATGTGGCAGGTTCCTGTGCAGGGACAGCAGAGACAAGGACAGAGGAGATGAGTGCAAGACAGCAGGAGGTAATGGTCAGCACATGTTCAGGAAACTGGAGATGGGCAGGACAAACCTGCTGAAGCACTGAGGTCAGGACGTGCTCCAGTCAGGAATTATGCCTGGGCACATTAACACAAAGCAGCAATGGCACAGCGCAGTTCCAGGGAGTGGCTATGAAACAACTTCCCTTGTTTCTGCAGCAATCTGTTTATGGGACCTGGGCATAAGAACTGGCCCAAACCATACCAGAAGTCCATTATATGGAGAGGTGTTTTACACAACTCTGCCTACATTTTATATGTGACCTAGGGGAGGCCATGGGAGATGCTGGCAACGAGGGAGGACAAGCTGAAAGAAGAGGTGTTTCTAAGCTGAAAGAAAAAAATAAAGGAAAATGTCCATTGGAACTTTGCTACCTTTAGCCTTCCTGTTCTAAACCAGTCATCGTGAACACTGCAGGTTTTAAAAATTACCTTTTACAATCACAGCTACACGATAATGGAAAATATTAAATCCTATTATGGCACAATAGGGGTTTTTCTTGAGAGGGACACTGAATGTTTTAACCCACTGTGGCAATGCAGATGGGTATCCTTTGAGCCCTGAAGAAGAGATTGCTAATAATTGAATTATTATAAGACAATTTCACCATGCAGACAGAAGAGAAAAAAATGTTTCCAGTTTTGTTTTCGATTGTCAAAAGTATCTTTTTTTTCTGTGCATATACTGAGCCCTGGCATTTGGCAGTATTTCCTTTGTATTTCCTCCCCTCCATTTTTCACATAGAGTTCAACATTCTTATTTCTTACATATTGAATAAATGGAACTTTATTTTTACCAAAAAAAACCCCAAAGCCTAAAAATCCTAAGGAAGTTAATTAACAGGTTGGGTTGAGTATTTCCTTTTTTTTCCTAATCTTGCATAACACAGTATGCAGCACCAAACCCAGGCTTTCTGAATGCTTTTAGCAAGGAAGGCTCTGTGACATTTAAAAAGCAAAGCAGAATACAGATCATGTTCTATGTACTAAAGCCTAGGGTTATGTGCACCATGACCCAAGAATTTCAGTACTGATAGAAACAAACATAAAAAAAGAAAACCAACCTAGAAACATCTTTACATATGGATAGGGGCTCATGACCCAAGAAACAGATTCTGGAGTCCACCTTTTCATTTCAGAATACTGGAGACAAATACCACATTGCAGTACCAATGACAGAGGTTTCAGTGAAAAGGTGAAAATCATCCTTAAATTACAAATTAGACCAACTGCATCTATGGGACAAGCTGGCAAGACACTGAGTGGATGGGTGGTCTGCAAGATGGGAAGGAAATCAGCCAAAAGGCTGCACTCAGGGAGTGGAGATCAGAGTGTCCAGCTCTGGTCCCCACAGCTCAAGAAAGACACAGAAAGACTGGAGAGGCTCCAAAGGAGTGCTGTGACCTGACCTCTGAGGAATGACAGGAGATCCTCCCCCTGGAGAAGAGAAGCCTGAGGGGGAATCTCATCACATTATTCCAGTGACTATTCCTGGGGAACTACAAAGAGGACAGATTGTCTCTACATGAGGAACCACACTGAGAAGGAAAAGGGAAATGGTTACAATTTGCACCAGAAGAGGTTTCATCCCTGTGTAAGAGAAAGCTTTTACAGTGAGAATAATCATTCTCTGGAACAACCTCTGCATGGTCATGGCAGAGTCCCCATCTTTGGATGTTTTCAGATGCAACTGGGAAGGTTGCTACATGATCCCCTCTTGGCTCCCCTTCCCACAGAAGGCTGGGAGAATTGAACTTTGGACATCTCTTCCAGTCTGGGCTATTCTATGATAATGAAAAGTTATAAAATGTATTTCCCAGCAGGTACATTTTGTTATAATTTCCCTCAGGTATCGCTTCATGAAAAAATAAATCAGGTGGGAATCTTTCCATTTTCCCAGCCTCTGTGACCTCAGCCTCTATTTAAAATCTGATTTCAAATTCATCCTCTCATCCTCTAACCACAAATAGAGCACTTTTTCCTCTCTTCTCCATTTTTTTTAAATTTTCCTCCGATATTTTTTTCTAGTTTTTAGGGGGTTTGTTTAGGTTCAGTTTGATTTGGTTTTGTTTTTTGCAAGCTCCATGGTTTAAAAGTGTTGGGTTTTTTTTATTCTGCATTCAAAGTAGAGCCTTTGACTTTCACAGAATGCTATCTTTCTCCTATGTTTAGGAAAATAAGAGAGACAAAGGTAAATTGTTTCACCTTCTGTTATTCTAGGTACTCAGCAGTTAGTTCTGCAGAGCACAACTGCACCCAGCTTGCCACCTTGTTGATATCAAAACCAGGAGTGAAAAACTTTCCCATACAATGGGAAGTTTTTCCATTAACTTCACAGAAACTGAACATGAGTACCTCACCCTTCAGCTAAGCATTCCCTTAATTCTCAGCTGAAATAACATATTCATTTTACTCAAATCCAAAGCATAGGAAGCAGTGTGAATTCTGGTCACCTGCTTCTGCAGCCTCCTGTTTGTGCTATGGAGAGACATTGTGCATTGGGGAGACAATGACCAAATTAAAATGCAGAACTTTTGGAGAGGCTGTGCTTCTGGTGAGACATCGCAGCATTTTGGAGAACACACCTATGGGACCTGTAGCAAGAAATTTTCAGGCTGTGAGCAGGTGGGTGTTTGTGTTCAGACTCCAAATGAAAGTCCTATATTTCCCACAAAACTTTTTGACAGAAATAAAAATATTTTGATGGATCAGAAACACTGCATCTCATTGAATCAACACCTTTTTCTTTAAGATTTCTTTTTAATGTAAATAGCCTCTTTTTCTAAAACAATTGCATTTTGACATAAAAAAAAAGTGTTTTAAAACAAAACAAACCCTGAACTTTCCAAGTGGATCCCTTAATTTCCAGATTTTTCCCTAAACAAATTCTAGATCAATACTTCCCACAGGTTCATGTTAATTAAAGTGAAAAAATTTTAAATTGCCAAATATTTCACTGTAGGGAAAACAAAAAAACATTATTAATTTTTCTATTCACAAATAATCTTCATCCCAATTCTTATACACCAAATATTCTATTTATTCACAGCAGGTTTTATTTCCTAAGGTACCCATGCACATAGAAACATTTTTTGAAGGCTTTCCTTCCTCTCAAGTAGTCAGAATTTATTTTTAAGCCAGCAAGGGCTATGAATCATTTAAGTTAATTCTCTCCATCATACATTACTTTGTATTCAACAACAGAGAATTTAATCTTCTTTCAGACAGCTTTGTTAAGGTGCCACAAGTCTCACCTAAGCATAATAATTCTGCATTTCCAACCATCTTTATTACTTTGTTCATCATTAAATCAATGATCTGAAAAAAAAAAAGGATGTATTCAACACTGATTTGAGGCTTACAGTAGATGTGCTGAGACTTGACAAAGATTCATAAACAAAACAAGATTAATATTGCCCTTAAAATTAAAAGGGAGGAGTTTGTCTTCTGCCTCAGCAGTTCCAGCACTACAGACCAGAGCAGAAAAATGTTTAAATGAATAGTTCAGGTTCCTGGTGATAACCACCCTCTTGACCTGCAGATCCCGAGCAACCTGGTCTAGTGGAAGGTGTTGGGGGTTTGGAATGAGATGATCTTTACAATCCCTTCCAACTCAAGCTGTTGTAGGATTCTGTGGTTGATCCTACCAGAACAACCACAGAAACCAAGTGAACAGCAGTCATTGGGTGTGCTGTGTGTGGAGTGGTGCATTGCACAGGGGTGGAGAGAGAAGGAAACAACCATTCAAGTTGTCTTCTAAATGCATTGCCAGCAATGTCTAAGAGGACACAGGAGTGAAAATTTCTGGAACAAGTTTCCCGAACACATCATCCTCTACAGAGAGGAGTAACTGGATGATCAGCAGCACCAGCACAGCCATGCAGCAGGGCTGTCTAATCACAGGCTGGAGAAAGGTCACAAATTTCACTGACAGCTAAAGCCACTCATGTCAGCATGTGCAGCAGCAGAGCATCTCAGCACCCCTCTGCACCCCCAGCCACAGTCGGTGAGGGCACCGCAGGTGGGGCTGGCACAGCACATTCCCAGCTGGAGAGTGGCTGCCATCAGAGATGCTGCTGTGTGGCACTCAGGAGCTGGAGACAGAGTGACCATGTCTTACAGACACCAACCAGAGGGACAGGCCTGCGTGTGGAGTGGAGGAACACAGTCATGGGCCAGGGGCTTAGTTTACTCCCTTGATCTTTCAATATTTTTTCTCAATTCTACACACTTCAGGCTTTAGGCGTTCACCTGGCATCATGCTGCTGCTCTCCTTGACTTCAGCAAGAGTCAGAAAGACTTGCAGAGCACGAGGCAGGATAAATCTGCAACCACACTGGAGGTTCACGCTCTACGGTAACAAAAGGAACATTCTGGGACAGTCCTCATAGAGACAGTGATGGCTAAGCCTCATAGAAGCACAGAATCATAGAATGTCCTGAGTTGAAAGAGACCCACAAGGATAATCGAGTCCCACTCCTGGCCCTGTACCGGACAACCCAAAAATCTCACCATGTGCCTGAGAGAATTGTCCAGACACTTTTTGAATTCTGCCAGGCTTGGTGCTGTGACTGCTTCCCTGGGGAGCCTGTTCCAGCGGCCAACCACCCTCTGGGTAAAACTCTTTTCCTCAAATCCAAACTGAACCACCCCTGACAGCTTCACGCTGTTCTCTCAAGGCTTATTGCTGGTCACCACAGAGAAGAGATCAGTGCTTGTCCCTCATCTTCCCCTGATGAGGAAGGTGTGGATTGCAATGAGGTTTCCCCTCACCTTTCTCTTCTTCAGCCTGAACAAGCCAAGTGATCTCAGCCACTCCTTGTGTGGCTTCACCTCCAGGCCCTTCACCATCTTCATGGCCTTCCTTTGGACACTCTCCTCTGTATCCTTACATCCTCAGCCTCACTCATTGCCACTCTAGTAGCAGTTGTAGGAATTAGACCTTCAGGTGCAATTCTTTTCACAGGGTTGTTGATTTACTAAGTACCAGACATACTTTGTCCTTTTGGAAACCAGCTTCCAACTCCTCTTCTTTCCCCACACAGAATAAGCTATTAAGGTACAAATAAGAACTGCTGGTGAATAATGGAAATTTCCTCCACTAAATGTGTTTTGTTTTAGTTTTTTTCTCTTAATGTGCAGCCATAACCTCTGAAAATACCAGAAGTGTGCCTACTTCTTTAAGAGGATCTGTGTGTTCCCATAAATGCACCCACACAAAGCACTAAATTACTCTTCCAAACAAAGGGTACTGCATCTCTGAGCCACTGAAGAGGTGTGACTGAGCTGTCTCTGAACCAGCTCTGGCAGGGGCCAGGAACAGATGCTGTTCTGCTCGGGCTAAAGCACCTTTCCCAACAGCTGTGCATCCCAGTGATGTCCTGCTGCAGCTGGGCACCAGGCTAAGCAAGTTATAGTGCCTCAGTTATCTAAGCTGGCTCATGGATCTTTACATCTTTCAAGCTCAAATGCTGGTTCTGAACAGGATATATTTTTGCCAAATAGGCTATATCTTAGAACCAAAACCCTTTAGTATTCATAATTTGAAGCATTGCTAGAATATTGCTTCACCATTTTTCCCCTGTGCTAGTCCAGCAACCAGCCAGGAGTCTAGAGCAGGACATCACACAGAGGAATGTGATGGCAGATCACAGGAAAGGTGGTCTTGCCACACAAAATCCCAGGACAGACTGGAAACCTGAATGGCAAAGGCAGAAGGACTGTGTATGATCTCTTCTGCAAAAAAAAAAAAAAGATCACTATGCCATAAAGACAAGTGTGAAGGGTGTCTGGAAAAGAGGGATAAGGCTTGGGATATCTGTCCCCTGATCCATATTTTGACAATAAATAAGTCTACACTTGGTAAAAAGACAGACATCTACAGTGTAAATGGCTGTTCCTCAACTATTTGTCCAGGCTCCTGTTCAGACAGTGAAGACAAAGCTTAAACATGATTTTTCTGTCCTATAACATATATTTTTAAAAAGTTATCTGGGTAGTGCCTTAGAAATATCTATTTCTCTGCCCTGTCCACAAAAAGAAAGCTGGTGGCTACTTTGCATGAAGCTGACTCTACTAAAGTAAAGCAAAATAAATTCCATTCATGATGATGATCTCAGACAAAATGCACTTCTAGGCCTGCACATTATCATAGAAGAATTATCAACATCATTTCAGCATGGGGATCCTTGTGTAAAAAAGTGAGGGGAGATGAGCAGATCAAACTACTCCAAGATTATGTGAGGGGTCCCAAAAATTAAGGGGGACGGGGAGGGGCATGGTATTTATCCTCTGATGGTCTGGCTGCACAAACTAAAGTCTCACAGGAGGAGCTAGAGTCCATATCCCTCCAACTTTGTACCTGTGCAGCCATCAGAGGAAATATTCTCACCCAATGCAAGCCGGCATTCCACAGTGGGAGCAAACACAGGGGTATCACCTCCAGTTTAACTCCAAAGGTGGCATGAAGGCAGAAAAGAGGACTTCTGATAAGAACATTATCCCCATCACAAATGCACCATGGTTGAATAACCATCTTTGATTACGAGACGTATTGGAATGGACAGTATTTATAACAAAGATACTCTTCAGCACTCAAAGAGTATAGCTGGTGGTATACACAGATTTTAGATCATGTATCTCTCTTAAGACTAAGAAATACTGTTCTTTCTATCCAGAATAGGCTACAGGGATTCTGTTGCCAACCATAACATATAAAAGAACCTATGAAATTACAGTCACACACTAAGGCATATGTCTCACATTTAACTTAATGTTTATCTTGTCAGGAAATTCAGCTAGACCATGCCAACATTTTGTTTCATTCATGCTGTCTTCAAAATCATCTGTTGTTGAGGGAAGAAAAGGAAGGGGAGAGAAAAGAAAATGCAACAGAATCACCCAAATACATATATAAAAAGGAACAAAGTTCAAAACAATCTCACAAATAAGGTTCAAACCTGAAAGCATCGTACAAATGACTCCATAGTAACAGCATTCACCTTTACTTTACATGGATTGAAGCTGCTATCCTCAATTTCATCTGGAAAAAAACCAATGATTCTAAAATTCTAAGTTCCAAAATGTGCTCTTTGCACATCTACAACAGGAAGTGGTCTCCTTGATTTCTGATAAGCCTTATTCTGCTGAAAGGTTTTGTGGTTTTTGGTGCTGAGAAAGTCAGCTTCACACACTACAGAGCTGGAATCAGCCACTCCTGAAGAACATACTCATAAAAATCAATTGGAACAAAAAAAAAAAAAAAGGCAAAAGAGTGAAACAGCATCTACATATTTCAAAATTATCTAAAATAGCTTTATTTCCCTCCTATTAGAAAAAAATATTTCCTTACTTAAAATACAGCTTACACAACTAAATAATTCATCGTGATGAATTATTTAGAGATATGTGGACTTAATATGTTTACAAGTCCCAAGCTGTTTTACAAAAGAGGAAACATTTATAAAATTGGCCTTCAAACTCTTTTTAAAATGATCCTGTGATGCGAAGCTTCTGATTATCAGTGGCACTGGTCCTGAAAGCAAAGCTTTTATAAACAGAGCATTTGGTGGGAAGATGGGAGCAGTGGGAAATGACTAAGTGAGGTGCTCTTTTCTTAGTAATTGGTGATTATTGCTGCTGAACAAGATGATTCTTCCAAACACCACCCTGTAAGCCTGGAGTTATCTCAGGTATGGTAAAAGGTCTCCAAACCAGACATAATTAAATCACTGACCTGAGGCATTATCTCCCAGAACAGTCATCTACCATGTACAGGGGCAAGCCAGACCCACTTCACTGTGAACACCAGCACTTCCCCCCCGGCAGTGAGGATTCCACAACTCCCCAGAGGAAGCCACTTATGCTGAGGAATAAACCTGCCCTTGACAGCCCAAGAAAGCTTTTGATAAGTTCATTTTCACCTCTGTCATGCTCTGCACATCACTCTCAGGGTCCCTGGCAGTTTCCCCTGGATATCTCCACAGTCAGAAGCCCTCATGGAAATGCTCTTTGCATGGGCTGCCAAACCTCCCATCTCTCTCTCAAAACTCTCTCTGAAAGCTCCTGATGACCCTGATCTTGACAATTCAGAAAATTTTAGAGGTCACTCACTTTCTGTTAGAGATGGGTAAAAAGCTGGACTAGATAAAACCCTAAGAAGGCTGGTCTGATCCCACAGGTGACCCTGATTTTGGTGGGTGTTTGGAAAAGACGTTCATTCCAACCAGAATTATCCTATGAAATCTCTGTGAGCAAAAATAGCTTTTTGTTATTCACTTCATCCAAGAATGAGTACAGTACCAGTTCCAGAAAGAAGCTAAGACTGGCTAAGAAAGACAGGCAAGGAAGCTCATCATTCCTGGTATTCCCTTTAAGGTAACCTGAACCCAGAGAAGCTCACACAAGAAACACCTACCCCAAGAGAAATAACCTCTGTGCTTTGCCTGCTCTATCTCCAGCTGAGCTCTCAAACTCCAAAGAGTCCCAGAGGACACACAAAGGAGACTGATGTCCTTGGATTTCCTGGTTGCAATATAACCAAAAAAAACCCCAAAATTAAAAAAATAAAAAAAAGAGTAACAAACAAAACTAAACAACCCCCAAAAGGAACAAAACAACACAAACAAAAAACCAAAACAAAAAACAAACAATCAAACAAAAAAAGAAAAAAAAAAACAAAACAAAAGAAAAGAAAATCCCCCTCCCAAAAAACCCAAATCAAATCAAATCAAAAAACCCAAACCAAAAACCTCACAAAGAACAAAAATACCTCAGGTGCATTGAGGAAAGGGCTTACCTCTCTGCTGGATCTTACAAAACCACTTCTGTTAGCTGATATTTCTTCATGCAATATCCTGACACATTCTGCTCGTTCTGCTCTGAGGGAAGCACCTGTGCTTGTACAGGAAACAGGCACCTGACTTTGGGAGGGGAAGCAAGGCAGGAGTGATGATGCAGCCCCTAAATTCCTCCTGCCTGCAGGTGTGGTGACCACAGCAGCTACAGCCATATCCTCACCCTCTCCTATCCCAGCCACAGGTCTCTCTGAATCCAAACAAGTGAAGGAGTCACACCACATCTGGCTTTTCTTACACATAATGCAGGAATTTCAAATTAGAGCATTCAGGCCTTGCTTCCTGTCTTCACTCTCTCAGCACTTTGTGTCTGTACCCTCTGTCTGGAGACAATGTCTCATCACTTGTGCCCAACACAGTCAATTAACTCCCTCTTTTCACTGAGCACTTTTCCTCATCTCAGCAGTGCTGGGTTAGAGGTTGGACTTGATGATCTTAAAGGCCTTTTCTAACTGAAATTGTTCTATGATTCTATGATTCATCTACAAGGCGTTCCTCACCTTTGATCTACCATCTGACAGGGCAGCAGATATCCATGTTGCACTGCTGATTCTGGTATTATATGTGTCCTAATTTCATCTAACTAACCTATTTCAGGGTACCCTATCCCCTCTACATCTGGGCCACTTTTAGCTTATTGTCATGGAGATTTTCAAGCTCACAGCAGAAAAACAAGTACATGCTAAACTGAATTTCACCCTTGTAGAGCCCAAGTGAAGGGGCTGGGTATACCCTGGGAGGCTGTAGGAAAAAAATCAGATAAATCTCTTTGACCACATTGTGCAGCAATAACTCCAAAGCTCATAATTCAGCAGCGATCTTGACATCTGCTGTTTGTCCCCAAGCAGGAGCAGGGAGCAGAGGAGCAGAGTAGCCATGGTTACATCTCAGTCGCTGCTGCCGGTCACTCCCATGTCCTTGGGTGATTCCATGACCACAAAGTCCCACCCTGGGACAAACTGGCTTAACAGTTGTCTGATGCAGCCTGTTTCACCCTATATAGTCTGTTTATGACTCTGGATAATGATTAACTATCCAAGGATATTAATTAACTCGCTCTGGAGGGGCCTTGCACACCTAAGGTAGCCTTAGGGAGTCACACACACGAATCAGCACAGGGCACTGTTGATCCAGCAGCTGCCAAAAACGAAGGGAAGCCATTCCCCCCACTGCCAGAGCCCAAAGTGTGTTCAGCATGTGCTGCTGTAGGCAAGAGGGTTATGCTGGTGTGTATTTTTAGTTCAACTAGCAGAGACTATTTCTGCACTCCGATGCCTGATGCTGAGCCTATCCCACCTTCTGTTTCTCGATCAGGGTATTATTATTAGCTGCACCCAACCGATGAGCTCCTCAGCACGGCAAGTTTAATAAAGCACTAATGTCACCCACTACCAACGCAAGGCACCTAAAGAAAATAAGGCCGAATATACAAAGCTACTAAAAATTAGCAAGAGTCTGCTGATCATTCCTCACTAGTTTTTTCACTGGGCTTTTTTGTTTCTTTTTTCCCCAACAATCTTTCTTCCCTCTTCAGACAAAAGAATTGATGCAATCCAAAAGAATTGAAGCAATCCAAATGAATTGATGCAATCCAAAATCTATTCCTCCCTTCCCCACCATAAAAGAAGGAACACATCTATGGGCTTTTCATGTAAACTTCTGGAATTATTATTCATCTCCACTTCATCCATTCATCCATATGGACTTCTTTCAAAAAAGAGTAGCCTTGCTGACATAATGTCTCTCTACCTTTTCCGTCTTCTGTCTCCCAATGCCCCTGACTTTGCTGCTTGGTTCCCCAAACAAAGACAAGAAATGTTCAGGTGGTTTTGACATCCCAGGCTAAAACAGCAGCTTGACTTTGATCCACCCATGGCAGCCAACAAAAGCTTTTCGACCAAGAGGGTTCAGGCTTCCAGGCCTTTCTCAAACAACAATCTCTTCATAGCCTTGTGCATTATCTTTCCTTCTGAAAAGACTTTTGTGCACGGGGATGACTCCTGCTGTTCCTGAGGTCAGCGCCAAACATCCCACAGCCTCCAGTGGTGCAAGGGCTGGGTGGCTGCAGAGCAAAGCACTCTAGAACATCACACAATAAGACCTTATTTCCTCTAACATCTACCCTGGCAAACTGCACCCTCACCCAGTTCAGCCCAAACACAGCTGCAAAGGGAGAGGGAAACAGAGAGAAAACAGTGAGGCACGAACAGAAAAGATAAGTTTTCAGCTGAGATGTTAAACCAAGACAGGCAGGAAAAGAAAACAGTGCTGTGCTACTGCAAGGTGTAGAACAGATTTATGCAGGGCAGCGTACTCTGTAAGCCCCTGCAAGAAGAGTCACTTGCAGCAGCAGAGTGACTTGCTCAGCTCTAATGAAATCCATCTGCCTTGTCCCACAGAGATCCTCATGTCCTATGACATGGGATAGTTGGGCCCCAATGGCACAGAAGAGCTGTGCAGATGTGAGCCAGTACCTGTGGCACTCAGGTGCTCAATCACACAGATTGGGAGCAGTTGCTACAGGTGCTGGCAGACTGCCAGCTCAAAACCTGTAGCTCAGAGTCCTCTGAAGAAACCAAAACACCAGTAAGAACCTAAATTTTTTAGAGCACACAAATCCAGAAGAGTGGCATACAAACGGATGTGATCTTCCAAAAGTGGGTGTTCCCCTGTGCTGCCCCATCACCTCTGAAACAAATGGGAGACTTTTTCATGCAAATGAAATCAGTGGTTTCATGCAGACACCTCAAAGCTTACACTTACAAACCAAGGGCCTATTTAGCAATATGAGGTTCCATCATCTATGGGCATCATCTCCTGCAATGAGGTCAAGTCAAAGCCACTGAGTGCAACAAGAGGCTATGAGTGCAAAGGAGGAGATAATTTAACAGAGATGGAAGTTTTCTTACTGAAACACCTCTAATGTCTACGATTCAGTGGATGGAAATGCTGGTCCTTTTGCTTTGTTCTTTAAGAAATCATTCTCATACAATAGGATTGCTTTTCCTACTGCCACAATGGTTTTGGCAGTATGGGTTGACAAATTGACAGATACAAGCAACATTTCACTCAAGGCACATCCTCCAAGTAATACTCACATATTTTAGGGCCATGAAAAGGTAATGGGACTGTGCTTGCCAGCCTCAGAAACAAATACAATGTTAGCAATGAGAGAAACCAAAATTACACGTTAGAAGTCAGTGCAGAGCCGGATTCCCTCCCAGTCGTGCAGATCTGCACAGGAATACAACAGGGGAGATTTTTTTGCCCAACTAGCTGGACCAAGAAAGAGCCTGGTCCTCCCCAGGCTGCTAAATGGTGGCATCAGGGCCTTAATAGCCCAGGTGCTCCCTGCCAAGCCAGGTTACAATAAGAAAGTCCCACTTGCCATTGTGCTGCATTCTGTGACTCCTCAAAAGCCATGCTGCGGCCAGAGTTTGATGTTTCCATACAAATAAGACAAATATCAATTTACTGTCACACCACTGCTATGGTTAACAGCTGCAGTTTCACCTCTAAATTCCAACAGGGTGCACAAGGTTACCTATTCATGACAACACCACATAGCTAAGAACAAATAAAAAGAAATTATGATGAATGTAATGACTAGATATACATGTAATATATATATATACTAGATATACTACCATAAAATCAAGAATTTGGTAGGTATTTATACCAGGAAAAGGTCAAAGTACCGCTTAGGTTGTCTTATTCCCATGATCCGAAGGATGAGAAAACACAACATGTAGGAAGAGCATATCAAGATATTGCTTTTACCTAGAGTGCCTCATGTGCAGTAAGAAAAGTAAACTTTGTGGGTCTCTCTGTGACCACTGAAAATGATCTTTGTACTGAAACATACACACATCAGAGGTGTGGGGGCTACAGAAACAAAGAGTCCACACCAAGGCATGTCTGGACCCTAGGAGAAGCAGAAAAGCCATGAGATTTCTGTCAGATTTGTAGGAGGACTAGAGAGAGCACCCACCCCCCTCAAAGCTATTCTCTTTCAATATGGGACAGTCCATGGATGTCAGCAGCATCTGAGTGCACAAAAGAAAGAAATTCTTCCTTTTACACTTTGTTTGGATGCTCCATCTGCGGCAGTGGAATAGGGAAGAAATAAAACTGCTGAATAACAGAGTCTTAACATTGCAGGCACTAATAATAGGATAAGAGAGAGAATAAAATCATATCCTCTTGGATTTGGAACATTTGGAGGAAGCCAGCTTCTGACTCACTCTCCCAACAAGTTGAGATCAGGCATGTCATGGTGCTGACCTTCTGAAGGAGGACTCAGATCAGCCCAGCAGCCACAACTGCTCGGGTGGTTCCAGCCCATTCCCTCCTGGAGCACTGTTAGCAGAAGTCATTCTACATCACAGGCCTGAGGTTCTTGCAGCATGTCAGGCACTGCCAGCATGCAAGGGAGGGAACTGAGCATGGGGGAGACCACAAGAAATACACACAAAGTGAGACTCCTGCACTGTTTGTACATGTGGACACAGTTCTGTCAGAGCTGTGCCAGGGGGAAGCTCACTCAGACCATCTCACCATCTGTAGGGATGAAGGTGAGATGAAGAGTGAGAGAAGAAGGTTTCAAACAATGAGCAAGGAAGCTGATGGACCCCAGGGATTACAGAGAAAAGATACCCAAAGCTTACACCACCTGAGCCAACAGACCAGGAAGGAATTATAACCTTCCCAAGTGCTGATGGGGTATCTGCTCAGTGGACACAAAGGTTCCCATTGCATCATCATGGTTAGACTAAGAGAATCCGCCAAGACCAGTGTGACTCTGCAAGAAGATGAACATTGGCAAAAAAGGATTATTTCTGTATCAATTATGGATTGGGTACATAATTTTAAGGGAATCAAACAGACAGAGAAGTGTCCAGTTTCTATTGTAAAGATGTCATTGTCCCCCTCCTCACTGGGAAAACTTTTCCATGGTTAAGTGTCTGCCTCATTAAACAGGGAATCTAGCCAATCACAATAGGGTGTAAAAGGAAAAAATATTGCAAGAGAGAAATAATACTGATTATTGAATAGAATAATAAACAACAGTGTACACATAGGCTCAAATTAAAATGAATAATATTGTTAAACTAAAGGCAAGGTGCAACATTTTTCTTCCAATCATCTCTTGCTTCGGGTTACTACAGAGTAGGATCTGGAAAAAAATAATTTTCCTTATTTAAAAAAAAAAAAAAAACAAAACACCACAACAAAAAAAAACCAAAAAAAAAAAAACAAAAACAAAACACCACAACAAAAAAAAACCAATACAACAACAACAACAACAAAAACCCAAACCCCTGGCTGCAGCATTTCCAAAATTTCTGCCTAAACCTGTTGGCAAACACTGACTTTAGAACAGCAACTATTGTATAACTCTTCTTTTGTTCTGAGCTCCGAGAGCCACAGTGGGTGACTAACGAAAATAAGGAGCGAGATTTTAAAATATGCTTAGTTATATCATGAGATATAAATTTTTTCCCCTTAGAATGATGCTGTGAGCATTAAGTGAGCATTGAGGGAGCAGCTCTTAACAGCCGTGCACAAAACAAAAGAAAGACTGTGTTCCCTTCCATTACTAAACTAATAAAATATAATAGAAAAGCCATAAGGCAAAATGAAAATATCTCTCCTAAGCTTTCCAGGTTAAGCAATGGAAAGAGCTGCAAGGGTGGAGGACACTGAGTATTAAATACTGGATCTCTGAGGTGGGGAAGATCCTTGCTGTTTCCACTGATAACAGCCTCAGTGCCCTGACTTTCCCTGAGCAGCCCTCCATAGAGGGTTTCTATGGCCAAGCAGTGCTCATGAAAACATCAATATTCCCTGCCTTATCCAGAGTCCTTTCTAACAGAAGTTTTCAGCCCTGTAGCAATCAACAGTCCATGTATGAATTCTAGCATCTCGGTAATCCCACCGCTAGCAGCAAAGTGGGACTGTGCAGGAACACTTGCAGGGTGTTAATGTGTAATACCCTGAGCCCTTTGACCTTCAATCATCTGCTTGTGTTGATGAGAGGGTCACTGCTCTGTGCCTCTCTGAGCTGCCCCTGGATTATGCACTTTACATCTCTGCAACACATGTAAACAGGATTGTGGCTCTGTTACTGGTGTCTCTGTGTCAGACACAGACTCGGGTTTGTGCTCTTTTTACAGGCATTTTGACAGGCACTTTTATTACCTCTCTGTCATTACAAAGAAGTCTCAAGATTTAAATATTCTCTAGATTTGAAGCAAACACCAAATCTCATGCAGAAATACACCATGCAATGTGCCCAGTCTCTTAAGGACTGTAGCCCTACAGTGCTTTAGTTTAATTAATGTAAGTATCCAAAATCATCCTCTTCTGTTAAATTTGGTGTCTGTGAGCACTGTTATTACCACGGATCAAAGAGCCCCTTGCAGAGAAGACCTGTTGTGATGAGGTCAAGTTCCTCAAGAAATTATTTTTCAAATTGAAGCACTGATTCCAAAGAGCTGCCAATATTTTCTTTTTCTATCCCTTAACTTATCAATTTCCCTTGGGATGGAACATAATTCCCAAGTAATTTTTACAGCACTTCTGCATTAGAACTGGACATGAGGTTCTGCCTACCCAAATTCCTTGTTCTGTAGCTTGCAGGAGGAGAATGTTTATAAACATAAAGTGGGTGCAATTCTGCTGTCTGTTCTGTACCTATAAATTTAAATTATATTCCAGATCCTGCTGATTTTAGAAGGATCTACAGACATTGCAAAATGCAGGACTGGGACCAAAAACCATGCTGACTTTCAAATCAGGTTGAACAAGAGAGACAAGTGCTTCTTAACCTTTACTACATGTACAAGGATATACATACAAATATAAATAAATAAAATTTTATATATATATATGTACACAAGTATACCAGTACTTGTGTTGGGTCATACCCAGACCATCCCCATGTTATAATTAGGAAGCATTTCCAGCTAGACAGACAAGGGTGATTTGGGGAGGACAAGAGACACCGGAGAGGAAGAACAGGGTTTTAGAGAAGGAGACAGAGACAGCAGCAGCGTCAGATCTCTTTCTCCTTACGGCTGACAATAACAAACGAACAAAAATAGTTCTGTGGAAGTGGAAAGAGCTCTCTGCAGTCATTACATAGCAAACACTCACAGCCTAAACACTTGGCTTAAACTTCGTATCGTCCCCCCCCCTTCATGCTCCTCAGACCTACGCACTCATCCACATCTATTTGCCTGCACAAGGACACTCCACATCTTTGTATCTCTTCTGTTTATAAAAAGGCAAGGACTGTCCTCAGGTGCTTTCGGATCAGAACTATTCTTCCTACCTTTTGACATATATCCAGTACCTGCCTTCTCCCAACAGATGAAGCAAGCATCTTTGACTGTCAGCTCATCAGCCCCACATCTTTAAGATAATTTTTTTTTTTTTTTTTGCTTCTTAGGAGGTGTAAAGGTCTAAGAGCAGTACTTTGGCAATTCTATACATACATATATTCTCAGGTATGACTGCATTGATATTGCAATAATTTAGTCTGGTTTTAAAGCACTTAAGGTAAATCTGACAGTTGTGGACTACAGTGAGGTTTCTAGTCTTGACTATTCATATACCTCTCTGCTTTACAGCTCTCTGCTGAATATGAGAGAGATTTATTTGTAGAGTGAGCAGAGATAGAAGTCCGTTGTCGCATAATTTTTTTTCTTTAAGAGTTATTAATTACCACATCAACCTTTGCTCCACTGCTGCTGCCCACTTTTATTTTAGAAGCGCAGTCGTTCCCCACTCTGATCACACTGGGCCCCCCCATCATCCCATTTTCTAACAACCTTTTAGAACATTATTCATTATTCCTTACGTATCTGGGTGGAGGAGAGAGAGAGGGACAGTATGGCAGAGATGGGGAACATGAGCCGGAAAACATGCTTGCCTGTAATTGTCATCACACTGCTGTTGGAAGGAGCGAGCCGGAAAACTCACAGCCAACACTCGCACGCAAACACACACCAGGCACACAGCACATCGATCCCGGGGAGTTTGTGAGCAGCCCCACAGCTCTTACCTGGGTTGTCTGGGATCCCTCTGCAGTGCAGCTCCCTCAGCTCCCTCTGCCCTATTCCCCCCGGGAGCAGCGGGGCCGGGGCTGTGACCGGGTGCCGGTGCGGGTAGGGGTTGGCAGCAGCTGGCTGCAGCCTCGGCTGCCGGGCTCTGGCTCCTGCCAGGGCTGCTGCTGCTGCTGCCGCTCCTGATGATGCCGAGGAGGAGGAGAGCCGAGTGAGGAGGAGGAGGATGCTGGCGGTGATGCTGTTGCCATGGTTACCCAACTCGGCGGCGGCACCGCTCAGAGCAACAGCTGCCCCAGCACCCAGATCTGCTCGAACCCATGGCTGCCAAGCAGCCCTCGATGTACAGGCACAGGGATGTCACCCCAGAGCCCCTCTCCGCAGGGAAAGTGGCAGCCAAGAGGATGGAGGTCACTCCTTGGCACGGTTTTGGGGCTCTGGGAAAACAGATGGAGCGATGCATCCGAAATGTTTGCATTCTGCACTTGTCGGCAAAGAGCTCGCTGCCCTGCAAAGGTCAAACGCCAGCTTCCAGGAGGGAGAAATTCCCTTTTTTAGGGGGTTCTTGCATTTTTATAAAGAACTGAACAAAACAGAAAAGCTGAGGAAGGGAATGGCTTTCAAAGTTGCTGCTGCAATGCAATTTTAAACTTTTTCTTTTTTAAACTAAAGGCCAACCCTCTGCCTTTAAATTGTGACTTAAAAGTGAGATTTTACTGTCTTACTGTGTTAAGGTTTTTTTGCATAGAAAAATATCCCTAGAAGTGAGTTCCTTGTGTGAGAGAGAACTGCCTCTAACCACCAAACAGTGAGAAAAAAATCCTTCCAGAAAGAAACCTACTTACACAGCACAGGACACTAATTCTTTCATGCACAAAGCGAACAAGCTGAACTTTGCCTTTGTCTAATGATCTGAAAATAAAAAAGAAAAAAGACCTCAGGTGAATGGGCTGCCACATGATCAAAATAACGGAGTATTAACTAAGAGAGACGTGAAATCAAGGCATTAAGCTGCCATTTATCTATCAAAGAGGCATGTCGTGATGCTCTCATTTTGCACTGGAACATCACAAGACACAACAAGGTCACAACAATCAAATGTCACTTCCATCCCAAAATGTCAGTGCAAAGCTACGTAATGCTCATAAGCCATGACAGTTCTTTCAGGAGCTGGTACTGTTTGCATGACATTGTGAAACCCTGTCTAAAAAATACGGAAAAAAAATTAAAAACGCTGGTGGAAACTTTCTAAAGGGATTTGCTTCCTGCTGCCAGATCTCTGCTTGCAACCTGAATGCTGCAGATGACATGAATCTGTGAGCTCAAGACACCAAGAAAATGCCCTGGATGCTATTTCCTATTAAAGTATCAAACCTGGATAAATGGTCATAAAAGATGGGAGCATACAAGAATGATGGAGAAGGATTTTTTAAAAGAACAGGTAGTGACAGGACAAGGAGGAATGGCTTCAAACTGAAAGAAAGTGGGTTTGGATTAGATATTAGGGAAAAGTTCTTTACTGTGAAGGTGAT
This sequence comes from Vireo altiloquus, assembly GCA_013396875.1. NCBI lineage: Eukaryota > Metazoa > Chordata > Aves > Passeriformes > Vireonidae > Vireo > Vireo altiloquus. The sequence continues at coordinate 431,696 of VZRF01028484.1, forward strand.
GAGGCTCTGGAACAGGTTGCCCAGAGAAGCTGTGGATGCACCAGCCTCAGAAGTGTTCAAGGCAAGGCTGAATGGAGCTTGGAGCAACCTGGTTTGGTGGAACATGTTCTTGTCCCTAGCAGGAAGGCTAGAATGAAATGTTCTTTAAGGCCTCATCAAACCCAAGCAATTCTATGATTCCATGATGTGCTGTTGGCAGCATTTCTCAAGATATTCTAGAAGACAGTGTCTCTACACCATGTTCTTTTGCAGAGTCATAATCTGGTTCATATAAAATCATTTTCTATATATCTCATGACTGTGGGAGAACCTGGAACTACCTGACTGAGGAGGAAAAAGTGCCAGCCAGAACACACTATCAGACCTCCTTGAATTAGCTTCTGATTTCACAGCCTCCATGTGTCTTAGAAATCATTATCCCTGAAGATTTTTTAATTAATCTTCTTTTAGGCAACAATGTTGACGTCTGCTCAGAGATTATATGGAAGAGCTGACTCAAAGGGGCTTTCTAGCAGTCTAAAAAGAAATAAGAAATATGTTATCTATTTTAATCTTTAAAAATGTAATGCATGTAAAATTAAACAGGACCCTAAAACCCTTCTCAAGAGCTAAAAAATATTTGCTGCATGTGTGGCCCAGGAGATTCCCTGCTGTAATTTTGAATGCAGGGCAAGAAGATCTCATTACAGTAATGATGGTGAGCACATCTAAATCACCCACTCCATGATTAACTAGCTGACAGCAAAACCCATGGTTGTTCTGAATAGATCACTGAGACCACAGACAGATCTTATTTCTGCTAAATCAGGGTGTGCACTGCAAAATGCACCTGCTGAGGTGTGTATAACCAGTTTGCAAGATCATATTTTCCAACTTTGCTTATTGGGGATATTTTTTGAAAGCTGCATCTCTGATTTCAAGAAGACACATAAGAATAGCAGGAGAGAGGTGGCCTCTAGCTTCAGGTTATTTGGCTCAGCACGGCTGTGTTATACCACTGAGGAATTGCCCACCTTAATTCTCTTGTTGGTGCTAATCTGCGACACTGAGGAAAAATCCACCTCGAAGGAGATGCAGAGTCCACTAAAACAAATGGCTTTGATACCCCTCTCTCTGTACCCTGCAGAGTAGGCATCTTCAACTGTGCCAAGTGAGGACAAAGTGGATATCAAGGTCTAACAGAGCACAGAAATAAAAGTTTTTAAAAAAAGAGAAAGGTAAAATAGTTTCATTTTCCCTCAGCCATGCAGGAAGGTCCTGCATGGTGGGATAGATGACTTGTGTCATTCACTAGGGAGATTGGGGTGTTACAGTATGTAAACATGCTGATTTTGTAAGCAGATATGATTCAATAAAAAAAGGACACGCCACAGAGGCATTTGACGGAGCTGAGAGGAAAGGCTTGATTTTTAAGCACAGCATTAGTTTTTAATGTCATATCTATGTCATATCTTTTAGACCTGCTAAGGAATTGCAAACCCCTCTGGGCATCTCAGATTTAGGGGCACCTATGCTTAGTCACGTCTAGATTAACTTCTTGCTTTAAATACTAAAGACAGGCAAATCAACTTATCCTAACACAGATTTCTAAAACAAATCAGTTAAATTCTCCCTTGTGCCTCTTTTTCTCTCTCTGTTGTTTGGAAAACACAAGGGCTGACTTACTTAGCTGTATTTATCTACAATATCCTGAGGCAAAGGCAAATCCCATCCCAGTTTGGAAGAACTGTCCCACGAAATCAGCCATCTCAGCTCTGATGCCTGTGAACAAAGTTTTAAACCAAAACATATCTTCTGGAAATGTCTCTTAACTGTGGCCTTATCCTCACAGTAGACTGAAGTTTCTGTAATGAGGATATCCCAGTACCTGTTTAGCTGCTGAATGTTCCCAGACTGGCTGCAATCCCTATGGCACAGACATCCTTGGACATGCTTGGTGTCTTATATCCCATCACAGGCAGAAAAAATTATATTCTGGATTCTTTGTGTGGAGCCTTTGGGTTATTTAATAATAACCTGAAACAGATATTCCCATTAGGTATCAGGATAACTAATAGATGTTCAGTGGAGCAGTCCATGCTGCAGGGCACACATTGGGCTGGTAAAGATTTCTACAGGTTGTAGACACCACTTCAGTCTGTTACTCTACACTACCAGAGCCAGAGTGTAACTGTAATTGTACAAATTCTCATAAGAACAGGGTTATATAAAAAAAATCTTAAAATAACTGAAATAAGCTTAGAACTACAAACTTCTTACTGCCTGTTCATGCCTGACCAGTTCAGTGACCTTCCATGACAGAGCTGCAGTGTTGGTGGATGGGCCAGAGTGACTGACATAATTTATGTGGACTTCTGCAAAGCTGTCCCACACGACATCCTTGCCTTCGTATGGGAGAGACATGGATTGGATTGATGGATGGATGGATGGATGGATGGATGGATGGATGGATGGATGGATGCATGCATGCATGCATGCATGGATGGATGCATGGATGGATAAAGAACTGTCTGGATGGTGCTCACAGAGAGTTGTGGCCACCAGCAAATTGTCCCCATGGAAACCAGCAATGAGTGGGGTCCTGCAGGGGTCAGTACTGGGGCTGATGCTGTTCAACAGCTTTGTCAGTGACATGGGATCAAGGCACTCTCAGCAAACTCACCGACCACACCCAGCTCTGTGGTGCAGTCACAGGCTGGAGGGAAGGGATGGATCCAGAGGGACCTGGACAGGCTGGAGAGATGGGACTGTGCAAACCTCATGAAGGTCAATGAAGCAAAATACAAGGTCCTACACGTGGGTCATGACAACACCAGACACACTGACAGGTTGGGTGGGGAAGTGATTCAGAGCAGCCCTCAGGAGAAGGAGTTGGGGGTGATGGTTGACCAAAAACCAACAGAATCCTGGGCTGCATCCAAAGGAGTGCGGCCTGCAGGTCAAGGAGGTGATTCTGACCCTCTACTCTTCCCCTGTGAGATCCCACCTGGAGTGCTAGCATAGTTCTTGTGCTCCCAACATAAGAAGAACATGGAAGAGTTGGAGCAAGTCCAGAGGAGGACACAAAGTTGCTAAGAGGACTGGAGCACCTCTTCCATGAAGACAGGCTGTGAAAGTTGGCGCTGTTCAGCCTGAAGGAGAGAGGGTTGTGTGGGGAATTCATAACAATCTTCCACTATATGAAGGGGGCCTGCAAAGAGAGGGACTCTGTCAGGAACTGTAATGACAGGACAAGGAGTAAAAGGTACAAAGAGAGCAAATCTAGGTTAGACATTCGGAAGAAATTCTTTGCTGTGAGGGTGGTGAGACACTAGATCAGATTGCTCAGGGAGGCTGTGGATGTCTCAGCCCTGGGAGTATTCAAAGCCCATTTGGAGAAGACCTTGAGCAACCTGATCTAGTGGGAGATGTCCCTGGCATGGCAGAGGGCACTGGAACCAGATAATCTTTAAGGTTCCATCCAACCCCTTAACATTCTATGATTCTGTGATTCCTCTGACATCTCAGTGTCAGCACACAAAAGCTTACATGATAAGGCATAAGCTTGTGATTTAAACACATACACAGAGCGAGGAAGTGAGTGTGTCTCATGTAGCAGAAAAGACCAGAACCCTCAGCTTCCACCTGGAGCACAGGAGTAGTTACAGGCAGAGACCTCATCCTGGCTGCAACAGCTTTCCTCCAGCTCTGGGACACAGCTTGCTGCAGGAAACCTCTGTGAAAGCTCCCCGTGGATGTGTAACAGGTCACACTATGGGTGGGGAGAAGAAGGAAGGGCTAAATGTGTGCTACAGGCTAGCAGCAGGAACACAGCAGCTCTGTAGGTAATGTTAAGAGAGAGAAAGTGAAAGAAAAGTTAAAGAGATAAAGTTAAGCTTCTCTTTTAATGAACTGAGAAGCTGAATCTGCCTTTTGATTGCAACGCAGTTTCCAGGGGCTGTTTCTCTCTACTTTATAATTTCAGGAAAGGGTAAGGTTGAAAGGGAAGGTCTGACACACAAAAACAAATGGAACTCTCAGTCTTGGGGCTTTGATTACTTCTGGATCCTCTGTGTGTTCTAGGAGCATTCAGATGGCAAGATCCTTTTAGGAAGCAAATGCACCATATTGTTATAGCAGGATTTGAAAAACCCTCTAATATGAATTACACAGTCTCACATAATCCAGTTTCATGCTATGCAACAGAGAAGCAGCTAAAAGAAAGGAGAAAAACAGGAGAAGGGATCAAAAGATGCCTTTCCCACAGCTATTTGAGAAAAATATAACCAGAAGTGTCAACTAATATATATCAATATTTATTTTGATGCAGATGTTGACAGTCACTCATTGGAAGCATTCCAAGTCAGCTTGGAGGGACTTTGGGCAACTGAGCCAGCAAAAGTTATTGCTTTCCCTGGCAAGAAGTTTGGGACTAGATGGTCTCCAAACCATTTTATGATTCTAGTAAATATAACAGATTCTTAGGCAGCACCACAGTATAAAGGTGTTTTAAAATAATGCAGGTTTTTTTAAAATCATGCAACATTTAAAATCATGCAATATTCTCACATATAGTGGAGAACTAAAGGTAAAGTCTGCAGTACTAGAAAGAGTATAATTTATCATTTTACTAAGTATGTATTTCACACAAAACCCACACAGTATAATATAAAAAGGATCATAAAGACTTGGCTTGTTTTAATAGTTGCATCCAAGAAAAGCTTATTCCTCTTCTTGCAAGTCTTTACACTTATCCTGTCCTCGAGCCACAGAGTCCTTATTCAGCTGCCATCCATTCAATATTTTGTTCATTCTACCACTCAGTTTTAGTCCAGCATTTTGTTACAACCAGCCTGCCAACTAAACAGCTTTGCTTTAATTTAACAAAAATCTACTTTTCCCCACCAGTGCTACCCTTACCTGGAAGGCAGTGGGAAACCTCAGATTACAGTCCTCTCACTCAGGGCTCTGGAAGATTGCATACTGGATAAAAAATAGAGAGTAAATAAGCAAACTTCAAATGTTTAACATGATACAAACATCTGATAGGACTCGAAGGAACTACTGCAGTATTAGAAGTTCAGAAAACAAAACAAAACAAAACCAAAAAAAAAAGAAAAGAAGGATTTTGTGAGTAACACAGCCCAGCCCAAAACCTCATCTTGCAGACAGCCTTAGGAGCTGCAGAGCACTGCTCAGTACTGCAGTACCTCACAGAATCATGATCAATATTTTTCTAAACACTCCTCTGGAAAAAGAACTGCCACTGCCATCTGTTTTGGAAAACAAGTTCTGGATTTTTCAGAGGCACCCACACAAGCAGCTGAGATTTTCTGGAGGTCAATGCTGAACTCCCTAAACACTGGACTAGGCTGTCCAGCAGTGGAGTCATCATCACTAGAAATATTCAAAACTTGATTGAACATTGTCCTCTGTAACCTGCTCTAGCCGATCCTGCTTTGGGAAGGGCCAGGGATGATGGGATCTCAAAAGGTGGCTTCTGACATTACCCATTCTATGAAATCATGAACAAGTCCCATACCCCACTGCTCCCAGCATGCATTCAACAGATTCCTGATCTCTGCCCCCTTAGTTCAACAACTCCTAACCTCTTCCTTGGTTTTGTACACAACATCCTTCTTCCTCCACACACAGACATAGTGCCATAAACCTATAGTCACACCTTACACTCATCCATCCCGGTCAACCTACAATATTCTAAACCTAAATCACTCGATCTCTTCCTAAGCCCCTTGTTTTCTCCTATACCTCCCTCTGCCAATTTTGTGCAGTAAATCATAAGGGCAACTTCCTCCTCTATTTAGCTTGGGCAGAGTGCAAGCTGTCCTCTCACCTTGAGTGTGGCATCTCCCACCTTGTGTCTCACCTTAGATCTGGCCTAACCTACAGCATCACAGAAAAAGGGAGGAAAGTTGCAAAGAAATTCTGACACAGACTGGAAAATATCCAGTGCATTCATCATGTCAGAGGAACTCAAATGTTTATGCCTAGTTGCTGCTGAGCACCCCAAACCACCTTGTTTATTCAAATGTTTAAGGGCTGTCTTGTTATAGAAGTCCTGAGAGATGGACACAATGGAAAGACCATTTCTTTTCTCCTTGAAGTATCTGTTCCTAAGCACATAAGTGCAGTCTTCCAAAGAAGAGCATATGATCCATTTCTAATATAGGCAAAACTAATTATTTCTCCTAGATTCCTCTATGGAAATATCTAAACTATTTTGGCTGTAGTTTTCCCAAATTAATTCAGTCCAAGGAAGATACCCCTGCATAAAATGTTTCAGCCCAAGCAATTAAGATACAGCAAAATGATAAGCAATAAAATCTAGAGTGTTACTATAAGAAATGCTGGACAACCTTAACAACACTCACTGATATCACTCCCACCTAAAATACATATTAATTCACTAAACAGCCAGATGGGCTTGTTTGTTTAAGACTCTTCCCTAGAGGTTTTCAGATTCTTCTTTTTATATATATATGTCTTTTATAATGCAAAATACCAGCTGGCAGGCAGCACTAGTAGTACCTAACTACTAACTGAAGTTTGCATATAAAGATTATTTTAAAATATCCAAACCAAAGATTATTTTAAAATATCAGAACCAAACACTTGTCCGGCATTGCTTACGATAAGCACAACGTTTCAGCCTTGCAAGGAGAGGACAAACATCATTTCATTTGTGCCTAGGTAAACCATGGTGCAGAAAAGCTAAATATGCTTGAAGAAGAGTGTATTACAGGTTGGAAAAGGACAGGGGAACAGGCAGCTTACTCCTAGATATTCTTGAATGCAACAAATTATTCAGCCACAGGATGGCAAACTTTTGGCAAATCCCAAGCGAGTGGCAAACCAGCACTTTTAGCAGTGAGGGAGGTTTCATGGTTGAGATTTGAACACCTGCTTAAAGTTGCTCTAAGTGCTGACCTGTAACTTCCAACCACCATTCTGCTTTCTAGGTCAACGACACCCCAAAGCCATTTAAATGAGAACGACAGAAACTGCTGGAGACATTACAGTCTTCCCTGGCTCAAGGTTGAAGTGTAAGGGTATGAAGGAATAAGATGAGGGAAAAGTCAAGCTCTTAATAGTTTTTTTAAGTCGGGCAAAGCAAATTAAAAAGCAGTTTTCCAGGCTGATGAATCCCACCTTTTACTACAGCTCTGTGGCCTCTGTGACAACAAAACCAGAGTAGGATATTTTTCAGCACTTCTACCACTCTGCGTAATGATAGTGGTCGCCAGTGGACTCTTCCTCACCTCACATTCATGTTGGCTTTCAGCCAATAAGGCATTCATGAGAAGGAAGGAGCTTCATGTAGAAACTTTTGAGACATGTCTACATCGTTTTGGAAAGAACTTGAGTCTTACTGATCTCTGAAATCCCACAGATTGTGGCTACACAGGACCAGTTCCCACCTGTCTTCTGGTAGAAAAGTTAAGCAGAAGAAATTAACCAACCTTCTTCATAGAGTTAATGTCCAAAAAAACCCCTTCTCTCTTTGAATGAAAGGCCAAACAAAGTTTATGGAATACATGTGTTGAAACTTTAAAATAAACTGAGCATTAAGGATTTTCATAAAGGGGACTATGCCAGTTATATGATACTCCTTGGTTTATGGTAGTTCAAAGAAAGGTGAAAGATACTACACTGGATAAAAAGTCAAGGAATTCTGTCTTAGCACCTGAGTAGACATCTGCTGTTCTTCTTAAATCTTATTATTTATTGAAGAGACAGTGAGAATTACTACATATCTAAAGAGGTGAACCACAGGTGCAGAGAGCATCTGCAGGACTTCAGGGATTTGCAATAGAATAGGATTTATCTTGAAGATCACAGCTAAATAATTCAAAAACATTTCCTCCTCTTAATGCCTCGATTGAGCATATGACAACAAAAGTCAGTGATGACACAAGACACCAAATGGTTTCTCTCAATGGGGAGGACAAAGACTGAGTAGATGTGGAGTTAGAGCTGATCTGGGAGGATGACAATGGACTCATTGCATATCCCAGCCATGTAGGCATGTCTGTAACACTGAGACAAACCAGCCAGGATATAGATATAGATATCTGAATAACTAAAGATATAGATATCTTTAGATATCATTCAGATATAGATATCTGAATGACTAAAGATGGAAGGATTTGGGTCTTTGTGTTCAGTAGCTTCTCAGCTGGAGGCTTGACAGGAACAGAGAGGGATTTGGTTTCCCAGTGAACTGAACCCCACCAGCAAAACTCACATTCAGCATTCAATCAAAGAAGAATATCCTACATGCTCTTACCAAAAATGTTAAGAAAAGACATTATCCATCTCCAAAGGGAATAAAAACTGTTGAGGATTTTCCCTGTAGGTTGCCCCTGTTATTCTTGAGGAACAGATGCAGAGCACCTTATATAATTTAGCATGGTCAGAGTCCAGGGAATCATTGCAAAGGCTGGATGCACATATGACAGAAGGAAGGACACTCTCCTTTTCCTTCTCAGCTTTCTAGGTCTGGGGGAAGGAAGGGGAAATGTGTTTTTGTTTCCCTTCTCCCATTTCACTCTAGCAGAAGAAATTCCCACACGCATAATCAGCAACCAAGCCTTAAACAGAGCCAAAACCTGGGCACAGCTCCATCACCAGAGTGTATTTTATGGTCTTCCCTGCCACCTAAGTGCTAAAAGAAAACTCCACGTGCACACAGCACAGCCTACACAGACAGTGCAGATGGGAGCATGAGGCACCTGGCACTACCCACAGCAACATCATGGCAAAACATCCACAATATGGTTATATATAGATCCAGCAACCAGTGAGAACTGCAAAACATGGCTCTTACAGATACTGCTGTGCCCTTAGAATCCCTGATTCTGTGTAGGGGGTTTGGAAGGAAGAAACACTGGGGCTGATGGACTGCAGAAAAGGCTCAGGAGCCCTTGCTGGACAGTGAGACAGATGCAAGACTTGGCAGCAAAGACAATGGGCCTCCAAGGCTGTACCTGCAAGGCTACAGCCTGCAGATAAAGGAAAGAGATTATCCTTACATGCCATAGTGCTCTTCAGAGCACACCTGAATACTGAACCCAGCTTTGGTCCCCCCAATACAAGGGGAATCTGGATAAACCAGAGCATAGAAGACCACTGAGAAGAATAGATCTGACGAATTTTCTAAGTAAGGAGAGTGTGGAGGACCTGATTCTTCAGTCTTGATAAAGCACTGTTTTGGATGGACTGCTAAAGGGTCAGCAGCCCCCCACTATCTATTGGGAGAGATCACCCAGAAGATGGAAGAAGGTTCCTTATGGTGGTGCATGGCAGGGGAACCAGAAACAACAGGCATAAATTTAAATGAGAGAGATTCAAACCTTTTTCCCCTGAGGAGAGCAGTGGAGCACAATGTCCAGAGGGGTTGTGTGGTGTCCATCCTCAGAAATTTTCAAGACTGGACTGGATAAAGCTCTGAGCAATCTTAGCTGGCTCCAAAGCTGACCCTGCTTGGAGCAGGAAACTGAGCTAAAGACCCTCTGGATTATTCTGTGATACCTGTGACCTGTCTCACTACACAAGTCACTTCCCCAGTTTTCCAAATCTTCTCTTAGTAGCCTGCCTTGCACTCAGCCTGTGAAAGGAAAAGCAGAAATTATATATTTGTGTACTTCTCAGTGACGACATCCTGGCTAACAGATTGGCACAGCAGGTACATGTCAGGCCAATAAAAAGGAAAAGGAAAGGAGGCTAAAGATAATAATGAAATTTATCAGAGCATTACATCACATTCTTTTTATTACCCTTTCTTCTCCAGTCACAAACACAGCAATAGCATTGACTTCATTACCCAGCTCTGAAATTAAATGGGGCAAGAGAGAGGCTCAATCTCTTCAACACAAAGGGAAAAGCAAACATTTCCCTCCGCCTTGAAAGCCTGCATGACCCAGTTCCCTGCCAACACCCAGATATGAGAGATATGAAAGAAGGGATAGATTGAGGTGAAAAGCAGCAGAAGTTCTTCTCACAGACCTTATCTGTTGTTTTGTCTACTTCCCACCACAGAGCACGCCCTTGTTTGCCCTTCTTTCATGGAAGGAGGGTTGATAACAGCCCCTCTGTGTTAATTAGGTCTCAGCATCATCCTCTGCAATCTACAGAAACAACCCAAATCAGCACACGATGTTTGGATTTTAATGGGATCCTTATGTTTGAGTGGTCACGGCACAGACCACAACAAGCACTGCCCCTACCAGGAATCACAACACCCTGCGTGCATCATGTCACTGGACAAAGTGGGGAAAACCTTGAGAGATCATCCCAACCCTGCCCTGTTATGAACAACATTAGCTCCTCCAGGATCCCACTCCTCAGAAGGCAGCTGTACCTTTCCCTTCCAGGTAAAAGGTGGTTCATTCATTAATGTGGCCAGGTACCACCACCTGTATTTTTGTTTGAAATGGAGAAAAAAGTGATACCCTTTTGCTTAGCTCTGTTCTGTCACCAAGCACCACCATTACTCATTTCAGGGTGAATTTAAGTGGATCCTCTGCTGAGGTGTAGCTGTGACATAAGGAACAAACAGGGTCATGATGGGTGCAGAATAAAGATGTGTCACCCACAAGAAGCTGGAAGGGACTCTGCTCAGGTAGAGACTGAAAAGGGAGGATTTGTCAATATTGGCCCTGGACAGCAGGACTGTGTGCTGTGGTTAGTCCTGCTGCAAGATCTTTGCTCCAGCCCTGAGGAAAATAAAACCTGGCAGGGAATTCCATCTGCTTAGATAGGAGAGCCCTCTCTCCCCTGCAGAGACCTGGGGGTCTCCAAGATGCCACTCAAAGGACACTCATTTGAGTTTATCTCCAGCCTAGCGTCAGCAGTAGCTAGGAGAAATACCAGAACTGAGCTAAGAATCATATCAGAGACCACAACCAGTGCTCACCCAAGACACTGACCTCTCTGCCTGTTCAGGGACTGTCTGGCTGGGCAGGCTGCAGGCAAGGGGGATTGAGGCACTGTCAGCTCCAAAGCATCTCCCCTGGAATGGAGAGAGTAACATTGCACATCCCAGCTTCCAGGAGGTGCTGAGAGTCAATTAAATATTATTAAATATTATTTAAGTGCCAGAGTGGGAAACTCAGCTGAGCACCTGAAAGCAATGCAGAAGTGTCCTCACTCGTTATGTTTTAATGACCTAAAATCACACATGAATACATATATATATATATTCATATATACATCCAAAAATACATTATTTCTTTAAATATATATAAATTTATACAAATGTACACAGACATTAAATACGTGAGTATACACATGCACACTATGAATTAGTCCATAATCACATATTGGCAAGATATTTTATGTGTGTGTGCTTTTGCAAAAATAACTTTGGGTTTTACAGAACTAATCTAATTACACACAGGTTTAGCACACATTGAGCATAAATAAGGTTCAATCCAAGTTCCTGGAATAAGTTAATAATCTTTTATGTAAAGCCTCTTTTCCTCTTGAATTTGAAATTTAAAAAATATTTTGGGAAGATGACTAATACAATGCTGGCTCTAAGGGATAAGATCAGTTAAAAAAAAAAACAAAACAAAAATGTTGTTTTCTGAAATATTTTTCTATTTGTATTTTTCAAGTTCTGAATTACCATAAATTAACATCTTCAATTACCCAAAGAGCATTCCTGCAAAAGTTCAAAAAATCTTTTACAATCACAAAGAAAATGACCTTTGATTATATCAATATTTCCAGTTTCTCAGACTTGTAAAAACTTTGTCAGCTTCTAAAAAAGACTAAGAAATTTGAGATGAGACTGAAGATGAGATTGATTACTTATTTGGCCTCCTGTTTCTCTAATATGACAAATCAGTTAAATAAACTGAATTATTTGAACTCATATGGTGAAGAACATTAGAAAGTTTTTTTCCACTAACTCAACCGTTTTGCATATTTTTTTATTAACTTCCCATGCTCAAATAACTCCTTGGACATGAGCATGCACCAGAGGAAAAGGAATCCTGAACACTAGAGGGCAGATAAGAAACAAACCATCAAGATTATCCCTCATCATTCAGTCACTGAAATGAAAATTTTCTTCTAGTAAGTTTTACTATTTCTTTTTTCATTCCACAAGCAACTTGTGATTATTTTCACTTTAAATATCTGTGCCAATGGTCATAATTGCACAGCATTTTATTTTCTCCCTCATATTCCTTGAGAAACAAAGAGGAAACTTAATGAAAAGAAAAATCACATTGAGACTTCGAGATTGGAGGGTTGTTACTGAAACCAGTGGGAAATAAACCATGGCAATGATATATTTTCTATACAGAAAGGCATTTCTGGAGCAAACCAAACTGGTACATCCGCTGGTGATGCACACATATCTGAGTTATAGTGACCAGCATCCAGGGCTACCTGTTTGTACATTAAAAATGAGATTCACTTGCTTGGCTCTTATTTCCTTGCACTTTTCCCCACTGTCCTTTGTTTCTTCAACCCCTGTGAACACTCTGTGCAATTACCTGTCCCCTACACACTGATTTTCCTGCATTCAGGTGACAGAGATGAGATTTCTGTCACTCCCAGCCATTGGTAGTCTTTGGTAGAGAGGCAGAGCTCACACACACAGCAGAAGTGACACACACCTTTACAAACTTAAGAGGGGTTATCACAGAATCATAAAATAATAGAATGGTTTGTGTTGGAAGGGACCTTAAAGATCATCTAGCTTCAAACCCCTGCCCTGGGCAGGGACACCTTCCACTAGACCAGCTTGCTCAAAGTTCCATCCAGCCTTACCTTCAAAACTTCCAAGAGTGGGACATCCACAGCTTCTCTGGGCACCCTAGCTCAGGACCTCACCAACCTCACAGTAAAGAATTTCTTCCTAATATCAGCTAATCTAAATCTCTCCTCTTTTACTCTCCTCTTTAATTTAAAACCATTCTCCCTTGTCCTATTACTATCTGCTCATGCAAAAAGACTTTCTCTCTCTGTTTTATAAGCCTCCATCCCTCTGATCATCCCTCACGCTGCCAGGAACAGCCAGTCTCTAAACATTTGACACAATTCACCTCCTAGCTCAGGACAGCTTGAGAAAATGCTTTTTTGAAAAGCCAGTCACAGCCTCACATAAACCTCTGAATCACACCTGGGATGAAGCAACCCTGCTTAACTCCTTTGCACACCCTTAACATGTCTCTTCTCACCACCAGGAGCCTGGCAGACTTCTGTAATTCAGAGGGATGCTTCAGAACTATTTACAAACACACCTCCTTGTGCAGCATTGCTCTCTCAGCATAAATGCAAATACAGCCTCTGCAGTACCTCACACACACAACATTTACTGCTATGCAGATCATGCCTAGATGTTTTGGGAAGCTGTTTTCTCCTAAATGCTGAAATAAAAAACAAATCTGCTATTCTTCAAGACATTTTTTTCCTGCCAAGCCTCAGTCTAGGGTAATCTAGAATGTATTTTGTGGATTTTTGTTTCCCCCTTGGCAGAGGAAATAAAAATAGCCAGGCTCTGCTGCCTGAGTGTATAGACAGAGACATGCAGCTGCATTAGTGAGGCTCAAAGGCTGAACTTATACACAGCAGTGGCTTTCAGGACTTAGTAATTTGGGGTGAAGACACATGTACCCATGTTATACAGCCTCTGGCTCAGGGTGGGCTCTCACAGGCATGCAGAAATGCAGTCCACAGCTTTCATGCATCCTGTCTTCTGGAGAGCCAAGACACTTCTCTCAACCATACAAAATGGACATTGAGATCCTGAAAAAAAATCCCTTTGAGAAGCCTTAAAAGAACCAGACAAAACAGTCATTCCTGCTAAAGGGCCAAACATCCACCCAGCTGCACAGTCAGTCTCCCTCCTCAGAGGTACAAGGAGAGAAGGCACAATGAGAGAGCTCATGGACTGAGGTAAAGACAGGGAGATCATTTACCAGCTCCTGTCATGGGCTAAACAGGATTATATTGAGAAAATTAATTTAATTTATTCACTATTAAAATATATTCCAGTATTGAGAAAGAAAAACAAGCAGCACAAAAAATACCTTCCACCCAGCTTTTCTCCAGACCTTCTTTCCCCACTTCACTCCTGACTCCTCTCCCCCAGCAGGGTGGGGATGGGGCACTGGCTGGTCCCTCCCAGCCTCTCCGGGCTGCTCCTCCTTCCTCCCCTGTCTCTCTGCTCCAGGCCAGGCCTTTCCCCAGGCTGCAGCCCTTCAGGGACAGATGCTCCTGCTGGGGCTCTCCAAGGCTGTGAATTTGCTGTGGATTTGCTGTGAATTCAGCAGAGCTCTTATTGTGACATATCTGAGGAAAGCAACTCCATCTCATGACCTAAATGCAAGGGGATACTAAATCATGTACTGATAAGGACAAAACTGCATCCCCCAGAGATGAGATAATGAACAATTTGTGTCTTCAAAAGTTAACTTATCTCCTCAGTGCTCTACCTCATTACCACATTCCAATGGGTTGTGCCTCACCTTCGCTCCTCCCTGCCGAGCTCCATTTCTGCACTTGGGAGAGCTCAGCCCATGAGTGAGTTCCCTACAGCATGATATAAGAAAGCTATAAAGCCATTAGAGAGTGTCTAAAGGAGGGCTATGATGGTAAAAGGTCTAGAGGGGAAGCTGTATGAATTGTGGCTGAGGTCACTTGGCTCGCTCAGCCTGGAGGAGACTGTGGGGAGACCTCACTGCACTCTACAACTTCCTCACGAGGAGAACCAGAGGGGCAGACACCGATCTCTTTGGTGAAGGGGTTGGCAATGAAGCTGTGTCAGGTTTAGGCTGGACATTAGCTAAAGTTCCTTCACCCAGGGGGTGCTTGGGCACTGAACAGGCTCCCCAAGGAAGAGGTCACAGCCCTAAGACTGACAGAGATCAAGTATTTGGACAACACACTCAGTCACTTGGGGTGATTCTTGAGGCTGCCTTGCACAGGGCCACGAGTTGGACTCGTGGGTACCTTTGCACTCAGAATATTCTATGGATCTATGGACACAGTACAAGTACGAATTTGGTTCAGTAGAGGTAGGGAATTACCCATCCAGGTGTAAAAAATGCCTGCTTGTAGCATCAGATGGAATTGCGTTTAGCATTTCTGAGCACCTTGTTTTCAAGAGAAAAGAAGGGAATGTAAGGAGGAATCAAAAAGGTGACTATGATTGTTGTGGACAAGGATACACAAAAAGCTCAACTTGGCACAGGAATATAAAGGTTGTGGGAGGATATGGTGACTCATATTTGTAAAGGCTGAATGTCAAGATAGTGGAAGAGAGCTAACTTTAAGTATGATACTGGCACAAGATCTATGGGATATGTAATGTTCAGAAATAGACTTAGGTTGGAAAATTACAAGATGATTTCTAGCAATCCATGGATGGTAGTTTTGCCCAGGCAAGATTGATAAGGTTTGTCATGGACTGAAGAAAGAAAAAAATTGCTTCTCTTTATACTACCTGACTTCATCTTCTTCCTTAGATCTCAGAGGGGGTTTGTTAGATTGAATTTCTACTTCTGCAGGAGGGTAGGTAAGTGCTAACAGCCATGTCTCCTACTTCTTGTGGAATCACATCATAGCAGCTCCAGGTTTCACAGTGGGAGGTAGGAAGGTTAGTATTATTTATCAGGCATCAAATTTCCCAGTGATTGTGCTAAAAAATGGGTTTGTTTTGGAATAGGTGTCAGCAAACTTAAGGGTATTTTATGCCTCTGGCCAAGACCTGGTATAATTTGGAGTTTTAGAGATCACTGTCAGCCAGTCTTTTAGGCATCAATTTGATACTTAATTCCCATTTATTTAAATGGAACTGAGGCAACCAAACACCTCAGTAAAACTGGCCCCAATTTTTTTTCATACTTAAATCTCTGGTCAATAAATATAACATAGAAAATCTGTGCTGCTGTTCTTTGGCCTTTCTCTAGACTCAACTTTGAGCTCTGTGGTTTGCTGAAGACACCTTTGTCAGAGGATGTGCTTGCACTTTATTGTGCGATAAATAACAACAGGAGCTGGGAATGCATAAGTAATTCACATGTGCCAGCACATGTGAATCCTCCACCCTCTTTAATAAAAGAATACTCTGCAAAAGTACCTCTAAACTTCTGCAAGGAACTTTATGGAGAGGAGAAAATAAATCCCAGCACATTCATTTGTACTGGTTTTTTAACACTCAAGCAAATCTTGCCCATCTATTAATTTTGCATGCATTATGCACTCGGGCTAAGTACTAACTGAACATTTATACTTACCTAGAAGAAAGGAGGTCAATGCTAGAAGTGTCCTGTTTGGCAAACTGCTTTGCTTTAAACTTAATCAAATAGTGAAAGAATTAAAAGTGATAATGAACCTAGAATAAAGCAAGGAAACGTTACGTAATCAGGCCCACTCATATAAATGGATCTGAAATTCTTGCTTATTTAACATTTTAAGATTCCTCTGATGAATAATACATAATCTATTGAACGATTTAAGTTAGAACACTGAGCTGAATGTTACATATTAAATATTAAGTGTAGAGCAAGGAAAACAGTTGAGGTTCTTGCGGGCATACAACTCTGGGCTCAGTGGTTCAGAGGGAAGGAGGAGGGCATAGTCCCCATGTGGGGAACCCTGGTGGAAAATAAGGATGGAAGGAAGCAAAGGGAAGATTTCTGTGACTGGAGGGCTTTTTTTCTGCAATTTTAATGAATCTATACTGATGTGTGTCATAAAAATAAGATGTAACTAAATCTCCTCACATCTCTCCTACTCTACAAAATATTTTTCATGGAACAGTTCCTTTAGCAGCAAAAGGAGTTGTAAGAGACTGATAAATCACATCAGTCATGTGGGTTGCATAATGTTAGAGTGTAGTGCAGTATTTTTCATTCTTGTCATTATTTATTTAATGTTTTCAATGGGATAAAAAGGTCTCTTTATGGTCTATTATCCCTTGAAATGCAGAACTTCACAAAATTGAAAGGATTTTGACAAGACAAACTAAATAGAATTGATGCAATTACTTTGGTACAAAAATTTATTTGACTATGTTGCCCTCCTCTGACCCCCTAAAGAAGGAGCCACAGCAGCAGAAGATGTTCAAGAACATGGTGAACTTTGAAAATTTGTGAACTACTCAAAACAGTCAAAGAAACTGGACAGCATATGATGTAGTACAAAGCAGGGACATCCTATTTATGTGAACGGCTAAAAGAAAATAGATGGTCGAATGAATGACAAACCCATATCATGGCTATAAATGAGAAGTTTGGGAACTTCTTATAAAGTTTGTACCTCTAAATACTTTTGATTGGTGTTTAAATGCTTAGCAGTGCACACAGCATCTGGTGTGGTCTAGTTGGACAAATTCAATTAGTTATTCTCTGGTCATCTAAACTGGAAAAAGTTGGCTAATACCTGGAGACAGGCCAGAGATTGATTTTTCTAAGAGCTGGTCATGGTAAATTTCATGTTCCTGTGTAACTGCAGTTGAAATTTCAGCTGGCTTTAGGACCAAGCACAGGGTAACTGTGCTGACTGACACTAGGCAGTTGTGCTAAAAAGTACAAGGATGTATTTCAACCTTAATTTTCTCAAGTGGAAACTTCCCTGCTTGCTTTGTATGAAACGTGTGACCTGCTGTTCCACTGAGAGTGAACAGTGATGGATGCTTGTCTGGGCAGTGTGAGAAATAGGGCTCTCATTCTTTATCTGAAGCAACTGTTGTTTCTTTCATAAACCTAATTATTATTCACTGTGCCAACGACTTTTATTGAATTATTTATCAAGATTTAGACGCTGGGAAAGGCTGAAACAACACTGCTACCATCCCTTTACGAATACATTAAAAAGGGAGCATACACCTTGCTCTTGAGCAAAAACACATCAAGGATTTTTTCTTGTCCACAATATTTACCTGAAGTTGAAATTAAACTATAAAATATCAGAGAAATTAATTGCGCATCCAGAAATATACTTTCAACACACAGTGCCTCCTATGTGTTGTCTCCTCTTTATACTTTTCTAGAGAAAGGGTATAGGTATACTTGTACATTCTTCAGCTTGCAGCTGTGCTGTATTAAATGCTATATGAACAGGAAAAGAAACCCCACGTCTCTCAAAAGGCACATATCAACCTAGAGCAGTTTAAACTGTTCTTTACTGCCCCACAGAATCCACACAGCACCAAACTCCAGGCACCAGGTTAATTGAACACCTGAGCTTCCTTATTGTTCACTGCTATTTCCATAAAGGCAACGCACATACAGATAGAGATGGGTCAGCAGGACTACGTAAAGCTAGTTAGACACAAAAAATCCTCACTTTGGATTAAGTTTGCCAAGTTTTAATTGCACCCAAAAGAGCAAGAGGTATTCACAAGTCACTTGAAGGTTTTGTTTTGGTTTTGTTACAGACACAGGCAGATTTATTTAGAAAGTAGCTCCTGAATGTGAGAACAACTGTGATAAAAAAGAATTAGGCATACAACCAGCCAGTTGTGATGGAGAGGCTATTGCAGCAGTGAAAACATTTTACTAAGCAGAAGAAACCTGAGGCTTGCCTGAAATATTCTCTAAAACCATTAGGGCTGAATATGCAGTTTAAAACATTCAGTGGAAAACTTCAATTTCATGCTGACTTCGTTCATTTTTTTACAGTTTCCTCCTATAGCATTTTATGAAGAGGAAGATTTTCTAGGCAGTAAACATTCCTATGCAACGACACATTTGGATAAGTGTTTAATTTCAAGTATACTCTTATTTCCTGTGGTTTGCTGAACCATGTGCCAACTCAGCTGGAAGCCTCAGGTACTGCACTGAGCTTGTGTGGGCAGGTTTGGGGCAAAGCACAGCTCTGGGAGCAGAATTCTGAAATTTCCCGTGTCCTACAGAGCCAATGCCATCCAGGACCAAGGGATGATGCACTTAAAACCCACAAGGGGGAAATTTGATCCATCTCACCTGCTCTTTATCAGCCTTCTATATGGCAAAACACAAGATTTAGGATCCACTTCAGAAAACTGACCAGCAACATTACTGAGCCTCTTGTTATCCATTTACAAACATCTCATCCCTTTCTAATTGACTTTCACTGCTGTTCTCAGGACTTTGCACATCCTAATCACAATTTTTTGGGGGAAAAACCCTTTTTTGTTGATTGAATTTGAACTCCTCACTGTTTAGTTTCAGTGACTGTGCTTAGTTCCAAATGTTCAGATATAGGGAAAACAGAGAAACTCTTGATCTACTTCCTCAAAAATACTGGGTTTTTTTAATATTATTAAAATTCATAGCTTTGCTTCAAAAATGACCTCTCACAGTACTTTATATTAGAGACATCACCCTTCTTTGCACTCATTCGAGGTCTAAAATATCCTTTTTGAGATAAGACATCAGTTGTATACATAGTATCTGAAGTAAAATGCACTTTTTTCTTAGAAGCCTCTTGCATACTCCATATATTTCACTACATATTTTTCTGCTTTGCTGTTTAACTCTGCAGTGAGTTAAAAACCAAACCTAATTGGGGTTTTTAGTTCAATGAAATTTTGAAGCAATTAAAACTGTAAAGGTAGTCTCATTTTTCTCTCCAAATAATGATAACCATCCCACTTTGGACCAAATGGTTGTTTGATATGTTTTTCAAGAAAGTAAAAGATATTGTTTATACATTTATATACATGTAAAAGTTGATTTATAATGCTCCCTACATGAACTATGATTCCAGTTACAGTGGACATAAAAGGAAACTTTAAAATTCAGCCTCCTTGGAAAAAAAAAAAAGTTTACCACTCTGAGTTCTACTTCTGTCTGCACATTTTCTCTGATAATCTTTATGCTCTCATAATCATATTATCTGGCTTTTGAAATACCTTCCCCCTTTGGTATGAAAGCCTGAGCTATTGCAAAAGAAACCATGAATCTGCCACTCATCAGTGTATTGCTGAATGTGAATAATGGAAGCCAATGGAAGAAAAGAAGTGATTTTTTCCTCCCATCTTATCTTTTATAATCTCTTTTAGGTTTGTATTTTGGACAGTGCCTTTAAACAGCACTCAGAGAAAGGTGGGGAGCAAAGACCAACTGCCAGGAGTAGAGCACCAAATTTTTTTATTTCTGTTTTTATTTCCTCTCTGCACAGTTCTAATTTTTTATTTTTTTTTTTTACTTCCTTTTCAAGTATAAAATAGCAATAGTGTGGATGCAACAGAGATCCTTTTAGAGATGTGAGTGAGTTCATTTGTGGAAGTGGAAGGGAACAGTGAGGAATTACTCAAAGTTAAAACACAAAATCAACACAGACATGATCTCTTCCAGAGTAAAGCAGATCTCCATCAACAACAAAATAAAGAAATCACAACTCTTTTTTTTTTTTTTTTAATTATTTGGTATATTTTAACTGCAAATTGATGGAAGAGCCAGGATGAAGTGGACTTTTGGGATGTGCCAAAGATCTCTGCAGCAGGGCACTAGCAATGAGTCTTACCCCATGCTCAGCAGAATTTATCTGTGTGGGAAAAGACACACACCCTCCAACATGGTTGTAAGCCCATTAGAAGCAATGTTAAGAACCATGGGAGGAATGGATAGTTTTTGATGTAAGCCAGAAGAGCTAAATTGCAATTATGGAAGTTCTGCTACATAATTAGACAGAAACATGCCCTTCTCATCACCAAAAAGTACCAAGAGAAATTAATTTTCATATGAAAGAGAATGAAAATTTAATCTCTTCTCCTAGGTCTTTTTTTTCTTTTTTCATTGGTCCAATTAAATGGCAAATACATCCCTATTACAAGTATGGCCTGCAAACCAGACTGTCCTCAGAAAGTTCACAGTACCATGATTGGCCTAAGCCTTCAGGCACTGCAGAGAAACAAAACTGAACAGCAGTACGGTCTTGCTCAAAGTAAAAGCTTTTCTTACCCACTTGTCATATAACATGGTTAAAACACTCATGGAAATTTTCAGAACTCAAGTTTAAAGCCCAGGTTGTTGAAAGTTGCTAATATAGTTTGTGGTGCTGGTGGGATATTCAGGGCTGAGAGACAATAAATTAACACAGACAACTGGATGTCCTTGGGTATCAAATTTCACCAGGCATAGAAAACAACAATAAAATGTGAGATGAGGAGGAGTGTTGCTGCAGCCCAGCTTGGGAGCAAGCTGGAAAATTGTCAAGAAATTCAGAGAGCTCCTTGTTTCGGTTAAATTGCAATTCAAAACTCTGCACCCCAGTTGCCATAGTTACCCTTCCCAGGTTCTGTTCTTCCCCTCTATGTTGGCTCTTCCCATTCCCGCACCCCCTGGGCGGAGATCCCTCACCACTCTCCACCCCCTGGGCGGAGGCACCACGCCACTCTACCCCAGACACGCCTTTTCCCCTAGAAACTTCCACCCTATTCGATGCATTATTGGTTCTTTTCACCTGGACCCTCCTCTGTTACCCTATAATTGGTTAGTTTGTTGTAACTCCTCCCATGTAACACCCCCTGGCCCTCATCCTATTGGTTTCTGGGTCTCCCCTCCCCTAGCATAAAAACCTTTGCAACGATGTCCTGAGGATCTTTCCTCTCTGGGTCTGCGGGTGCTGGGTAACTCTCTTGGTACCCACACAAAAGATCCCTGAGGAACCTTCCAGACCACATATTTCATCAGCAGATATGAAAATAAAAATGCCACAGTGAACACAAGGAGGTATCCAAAGTGGACGCTCACAAAAGCCACAGGATATTGTCTGGAGCAAACCTGGGGAAACACATACCACAGAAATTAAAGCAGTCACGTTCCACCTCTGGACAGATACAAGCAAAAGATTAGGGGCTGATGAAGATGGGGACTAGGATATTCTGAGGCAGGTAAGGAAAGAGCCACCTTCCAGCCATGGCATGACAAACAGGAGAGAAATCTGACTTTGTTTTTATCAGCATCTCCTGTGGTTGCATCTCTGCTTTTATCACACCAGAGCCTGAAGTGACAAGCATCATTCTTCATGTTTGCAGTGCCACCATCAATAAAGGTCTGGATCCCTTTCCCTAATGTTGCCATGAGAAGTTGTGGATGCCCCATCTCTGGAAATGCTCCAAATGTTGGACTTGATTCTGAGTAGCCTGCTCTGTGGAAGGTGTCCTTGCCCATGGCAGGGGGTTGGAACAAGATGATCTTTAAGGTCCCTTCCAGTCCAAGGCTTTCTATGACTCTAGAACAGGTTATCTAGGTTATTCATTTGTATCTCTGCTTCAGTAAGTATGTTCAATTTCTGTATATATATATAATTTATTACTATTTTCTAGAAAAAAATGTACACAAGTACAAATGTTTGAGACAATACAAAGCTATAGTGTGAGGGTTTCAGAACTGTGTGGCAAGGAAGCAGGTCAGGGAAATATCAAAGACAAAAATTTTAAGATATTTTCTAAACATAAATTTCAAAAGCTACAAATAAAATTGGTAGAGGATTTTAAAATTCCCATTTTTAAATGTAGTTTTCACAGTAACAGAATGAAAATTCTACCTGCTTACAGCACTGTCACAGTATTTTCCCTATGCTGTTTTTCCCCCATTTTGGCTGCAAAAATATTTATCACTAATTCTACTTCCCATGGTGTTCTCATAAAGATTCTGAAATCATGTTAAGAGTGAAGAATTGCAAGGATTTTGATCTTTGTTGCAGTAGATAAGCACTTGGAATTTCTGGAGCTGTGTTGTGAGAGCACAAAGCCAAAAAGCCAAACTTATGAAAAGGTCAGTGAGAGTTGGGTAAGCAAAGACCATTTGCAGTAGTGTCTTTGGTGCAGGCAGATACATCTGCAATATCGGTGCAGGCAGATACATCAATATTGATACATCTGCAATTCGGTAAGAAGGAGACTGGTCAGTCTTCCCAGAGCAAATCTTTATGGCATAGCAAAGGAAAAGGAGGAAGAGAAAGGGGAAACTGCTAAAATTCACCTGCTTCAGTCATCAAACGTTTTCCAGCAGCTGACTTTTAAGTGTTCAACCTCGTGGAAGCCTGTAAATGCTTTCCTGAAAAATTTTGAACCCAGAGGACTGATTATCAAATATCAGGCATAATCAGTTCTTCCAGAAGAGCCAGAACCAGGATCTTTGCCTGGGCTTATCTTTCCTGAGCTAACTCACTCTACACAGACAACCGACTGCCATTGTCCCACTTCTTTCTGCATTCTTCCCAAGTCAGTGCTAACACCACTATCAGTACAACTCAACATCAGCCAGAGATAAGAAAAACAAAGTGATTGTAAACATATTCCCGTTACAAAAATGAGATTGTCCTGATCATCTCAGAGACAAAAGCTGCTTTTTCAGAGTAATGGCAGAGCATTTAACACTGCTGATGGCAGAGGAAACTGTTCAGTGCAGCTCAGGCCACCTCCAAATTGCAAAATGTGCCTGTGGCAGCTTTGAACACAATCCATCTGGGAGAGTTCTGCCAGCCAATGCACATGGGATGTAATAAAAAAGCTATTAAACACTTCTTCAGTTGCATTCTCAACCCTGAGCTCCTTTTTAAGGGACTTAATACAGCGACATTGTCTTGCCTGAAAATACATTCAAAGAATCATCGTGGATCTTTCAAATAGGTATTTCAGCTATCAGAGGAATGTTACTTGGGAAGGTCATCTTGGCTTTCTGTCTCTAAATGAGATCTTCAGACAGAATTCTTTGCAACCCCACCACCACCATCACTTGTAAGTTTTAGTCTTTTTTTCTGTGATATGTCTTGTAGCCTGGTTCCAATTGCTTTGAAAGAAATAGAAGTATCAAGGTATTTCTATCTTCCTGACATAGAGAGCACTTCTGTTGACTGATTAGAAGATCCTTGCCCTGAACCTAGTGCCCTGAACTCCATGACTTCTACACAATGTTCTGTGAAAGCAAACATTTTTCTTTTTCTTTTGCATGCTCCCCCAAAATCAAATGACTGTCAATTTAAACTGGTAGGAAAAAAAGCAGTTATTGTAAAAGGCTGTGTTTGATTACATGGGAATTAGGGGAGTTGTTTGGTTTTTACTCTTTTTAATTACAAATTTCGTGTTCAAAAACATGTGATAAGTTTTTTTATTTTCAGAATCCCTTCCAAATGTTTTTTTGTTAAAATAAAAAATCATAAAATGCATTTAGAAACAGTTTTTATGTATGTACCATTTTGTATTAAATTATGATATGGCTGTTACATTACATGTCAACAGCTATAAAGCTTCTGCTGAATTATGGGCAAACTCCTCCTAAAAGTTTGACTTTTCTTTGCTTTCTTCATCACTATGGACTTAATAATTTCTCTTCTGGCAACACAAGGTTTAATCTTGCAAGGTCTTAAGCTCAAACACAAACATTCAGGTCCTTACATTTAGTCTGTATGTTGGCAGGTTCGTTTCACAAGAATTTTGCTATCCCTGCACACATCCTAGAGCTCATCCCCTGCCCCCTTATCCCTCTCTTGACTATCCCTGTCCCTGATGAATGCAGTCCTGCCATGTTCATTGTCTGCTCGGCATGAGATCTCAAAGGACATTTTCCTGGCCTGCCATGGGTTTATTTTGTATTTCATTAACCTAGTTTGAACACTACTCTTTCACCTCACTTCCCTCACTTCACCCCTCAATCAGAGCTAGTGAAAATTGCAAAAGTAGTTCCTGCCTTCGGGGAAACTTCCAGAAACATGCAGTGGGCTACCTTATTATTTTCCTTCAAATACCTGCTTTTCCATCAAGCACTTCACAAACATCGCATGATTTAGAAGAAAAAGCATAGGACTTGAGGACACCTGAATCCTAAAAGCAGGACTTAGAGAATTACAGGAAAATGGACTCTAAAACAAATATGGTGGAAAATTCTGCCATCTGCTCTTTGGAAAGTGTGGGGTTAAATAGGTGTGATGAACCTTTACAGCCCCATTGCTCATGGATCAGAGGCTTCATATCTTCCCAACTTTTTTTCCTTCCTAAGCCACAGGAAACACAAAAGTAATCCACTTTTCCATGACAGTCTTTAACAAGTCTGTATCACATGGGCTATTGTCACACTTTATGCTTTTCCAATTAACCTTGAAGTCTTTCACTCCAAGGAAAATTTTTATTTTGCAGGACAAAGCAAAACACCAGAATTTCTTGATAAATAGGAGTCATGTGGAGTAAGTGAGGTTGGCTCTCTAGAGAATTCCCTTTTAGTCATTTGAAAAACAAAAGAGAAGAACTAAAGAGACAAATTTAACCCAAAAATATCTGGAATTATGTTAAAAGCAAAGGAATGTGCAGTAGTATTACACACTATCCTGTTTCAGTCCCAAGTAGGACCAAACCCCCTGCCATTTTCAGGCACACAGGTTCAGTCTAAGTTTTAGTAGGCATTCATCAGAAGATCAGGTTTCTGTCTCACTGGGAAAAGCTAGCAAGGTCTGTTGTTTCTGGTTAGGCAATAAACCCTGGATGCAGAATCTCAATGCCACGCTTTCCTCTCTAAAATAATTTTTAGCACTGATTGCTGGAGAAGAAAAATAAGCAGTGGGGTGTTCTTAACATAAAACCACAGTTACTGTTGTAATAAAGCTTTTCTATGTCCGGTGAAGCTGAGTAGGACAAATGAATGGATGTTCTCCACATGGAATTTTCCAGGATAGCAAAGCTCATGTTGATTTGCAGTCAACACTTCCTCCCATTTTACTCAAACATTGAATCAAACAAGGATGGAATTAAATCATGCATTTTCACTTCATCACCCACTGAATATACTTTCACATAGAGAATCCTTCCAAGTATATCACTGGGAGCCAGACACCATCTACCCCACACTGAGTCTATGCAATCAAGTCTCCATTGAAAACACAAATATAGAGCTGGCTGAGTGACTGATAGGCAAATTAGTTCCTGGGCTAAGCCCTGCAGGATGGGCTTAGGAAACTGAGGGAGTATTTGATATCTTCTAGAAAACCAAGGAAAACACTGAAAAAGAAAAATAATTAAAACTCTCAATTTAAGAATTACAGCTTCATACTACTCTTCAGTAAATATAGATGTCAGAAATAGAAGGTTGCCTTGATGTCTTTGCCAGAGAAGGTGAGAAGCCATATTCATTCTTTGGAAACACAAAGACTCTAGCTTTTTTTTGCATAGTCTTCATTGTTCTTTCACATAGCTAAGGCACATTCCAAACTATTTGGCTCACTGAAGGTGTAATGCTCTTAAAAATTTTCCAGAAACCCAACCCCACAGCTCTAAACCAACATTCAGATATGTGCTGGTCTCATCAGCTCTCATTGGGTTCATCCTCGGTACCTTTGGCTCAGTGTAAAGGCTTACAAAATCTTTCAGAGCCTATTCCTGAGAGTGTATTGAATATAGAGCTATGGTTCATACATCACTAGTTTGAAAACTATAAAGAGTCAAGCAACACCTCCACCAGGTACTTTTTACTAACAGCTATCATTACTATCAATTACAATCATTATCGATTCCATGAAGCAAGGTGGATAGGAAAGAGAGTAATTCAAATTTACTGTGTGATTGGACAACCAGGTGTCAGCACAGTTGACAGTTTGTTCAATATAGTAGACACCTCTGAGGTCAAAAGAAAACAACATATGGTTCACCAGCTTCCTGTAGATTTGAAGTATCACCAGTCTTAGCCACTTAACTATCAATGTACTTACTTTCTTTTTATGTAAATGAGGAGAGGAGACAAATTTGCTAATGGCACATCCAACTCCTGCATCTAGATCATTGATAAAGATATTGGACTGGACTGGACCTAGGCTTGAACTCAGAGAAACACCCTCTGAGCTCTGCCTTTCAGCCAATTTTCCATGGACCCGCACATCCCACAGCTGGACAATTCATCCACAAAACTGTTCTATGAGAGACAGTATCAAAAGCCTCACTAAAACCCAAAAACACCTCCTTCCCCTCAACCACTTGGAGGGTGACTGACATAGAAAGGTATCAAATTATTTAAATAGGACTTTCCTTTTATGAACCCATGTTGACTGTTCCTGGTGACTGTATTATTCTTTAAATGCCTCTCAACAGTACTTAGTATCATCTTCTCCATAAATTTTTACAGGAATTGAGGTTAGAAAAGCACATTTGTAGTTCTCTGGGTCTTTCCTCCTGCCTTTTTGTAGATTGGAATAGCACTGGCAAGTGTCCAGTCAGCAGGGATTCTCCAGACTCCCAAGACCTTTCATAGATGAATGTTATGTCCTGCCATTAAGTTTGTTAGCTCCCTCAGAACTCTGGGATGAATCCCATCCGTCCCCATGGACTTGGGAATGTTCAGCTGATACAGTTGGTCCCTTACAATTTCAGTGTCCACAAAGGAAAAGTTGCTGTTTCACATGGGTGGTCCTCCAGCTGGAGGGAGCAGGCAGCTCAGAAAGGAACAGTGACCAAATGGTATGTGGAGGTTTCATTTTGCCTTTTCTGGTCTTTTGAGCTTTTCACAGTCATCCTGTGATGTGACAACAAAAATTCAGGAAGTGTCATCAATTTCAAACGTACAAAAAACCAACCCCAGAGACACACAAGCTAACAACAGAGTATGGAAGAGATGATAAGGCTGGAAAAGGTTCAGAGCAGGTGGAAAACATCTCCATGCAAGAGTAGTAAAACCAGCTCATATGGATGCTTTTGTTTTGGAGCAGTATCCCAAGTGCCAGAGGCTTGAGTTTAGAAAGCTGGTGAGAAGCAGTAGAGGAGTTCTTAAGAGAATAAAAGGGAAGCTACTGTTTAAAAATTCCTGAGAATGCTATAACATCCAAAAATCATTGAAATAAAATGGAGAACAGTTTTGGAGATGCTGATTTTGTTTCAGCCAATTTGATTACTTGATACTTTTCCTGAGGGCTCACCGAGATAAAAAACTCTTCCACTGGAATCAAGTTCTTCAGTCAAAAAAGCCATGGAGTCAATCAGATTTTACCTGTACCTACTCCTCACTTATAATACTTGGGATTTTTTTGTAATGCCCTATATGTGCCAGAAAAGTTAGAACATTCCCAGTTAAATGTATGTGGGAAATTAGGACAGACCTACCTAAAACTTTGCTAAGGAACTATCAAATTGGTAAAACTTGACAGAAAGGTACAATTCCTTCTGATCCCACAAAAAGTAATCTGCTACTGCCACAGTTCCTTATCAATGAAGAAATTTTATCCCGTCTTCCTTGGTATCTGTGGCCATGTAGGACACTGAGAATGGAAAAGACAAAGCTTCACCAACCCTTGCAGCTGAGTGGTGCTGGGGCCTCCTCCAGACACTCTCTCTGAAATGGACAAGATTTGTTTCTTCTTACTCTTTGCTATTTTCTAAAACAACCCAATGGGGAGAGTTAAGGGAACATCTCTCTCCTTTCTCACCACCAGCCTGGCCACCATCTGCCCTCTGCTTCCAGGAAACAAAGTGGGGAGAAACACAGCATCAATGGACGTTTTGTAATATATCACTTTCACCCCTTAGGTAAACAGCTCCTGGAAGTTTCCAAGGTGTTGATTTAAAACACCTACAGCTCTAAAGATTTCTTTTTCCATAAAAATCCCTCCTAGGCTGCAAAAATCCAGGCTTTTATAGATCTGTTAGGAAACCTGTTGCTTTGTCTCTGCAAAGAATTGTGGGTTTGGGGTTTGGGATTTTGGTTTGTTGTGTTCTGGGGGGAGTTTTGAGGGCATCGTTGGGTTTTTGGTTTTTTGGTTTTTTTGTGAGATAGTGTTGAATTAGGACTGAACAGGGGCACTGGGCACTGCAGAGAAAGAATGAGTAATTCTCAGTGCACAAGTCTGCATGGTGTCAAAGTGAGATAAGTCCATTGAAAAGAAGTGCATTGAGGAGACACAGCAACAAATTGTGACTCAGGAAGTCTCTGAAGGGGAAAGAAGTGGAACACTGGGAGGGAAACCACAGGGAAGAACTTCACGAGGATACTCACCCCTTTTTATTCTCCCTTGGATATCCACTTCAAACCCAGGCCAGCAGAACCTTTGATCTTGCACAGCTTGGCTATGAGGGTCTAGTGAATGGTTGATACTTCAACATATGGAGTGAAAAAAACAGGGCTGATGCACCTACTGAAGAAAAATTGGTTCTGAATGAACCATTCACAAAAGAGGATGGAACACTGAAGGTGTGTTTGAGCCAACTGGTTGTGTAAAAAGTCCCTTTGGAATAAAGGGACAGAGCTGGTTTTGCACTGTGGGGTCTTCCCTGATCTGAGCCTCCAGGATTTACAGCACTTTTGCCAGTGAGGAGGTAAAACACCTTTGCATTGTCAAAGGCAAGCAGGTTGTACAATGCATTGCTGGGTCCCTTGAAGGTTATTACAACTGACAGAAAGGCATGGACCCCTATCCCAGGGTGTGGGTGATGCCCTGAAGACATCCCTAAGGGTTCTTGCTTAGCCATAAAAGAGCCTCATCTTTATGTCGAATCCAGTGCCCCATTCAATCCATCCACACACTTGTATCCTCACAGCTCGGCAGGAAGCTCTTCAGAACAAATTTATGTTTAGTCACATTTTTAAAGGAATTCTGTGCCTGGAGGGCTGTCTGTATTGGTAAGTATTGCTAATTCATCTTCCTCTCTTTGTATAAAATATTTTCCAATCTTAAGAGAAGAGTTCCCATAGCAGAACCATAATCTAAATGAATGATCTCATTATAACAATCACTCCTAGAATCATGGAATCATTTATGTTGGAAAAGACCTTTAAGATCATTGAGTCCAACTGCTGACCCAGAACTGCCAAGATCAGCATTAAACCATGTCCCTAAAGTCTTTACAAATGAACACAATTCATTTCTAGCTATGAAGTAGGACTGATATTCTCTGTTCTGACACTAGACATTTTTGGATTTCATAAATGTTGCTTCATGTTTGATATCTGAATGGGGAACAACCCATCCTCCATGAGAAATCAACCTCCTAAAGTTTGAGTTTGAACAAGCCCTTGGCAGTGCTTTTAGCTCTGAGTACTTTCTTTTAATATGAACAATTCAGTATAATCTCTCTGTTGTTACCTGGCTGAGCTTCAAGAGTGGGGCAGCCACTTAACAAATGAGATATTTCTAAAAAGAAAGAAAGAGGGAGCAAGAAATCAGTTATGAGAGACAGCTCTGCATTGCCTTGGGAATTAAAAAACTAATGACCCCATAGCTGGAGGAAAATACTTTATAGTCTTCTCCTATTATAAATCAGCCAAGCCAAATTCAGTCCAACTAATTATTATGCCAACCACCTACAGCAGAATGTGCCTTACGAAGTTACTGGCAGTGGAAGGTAATCACTCACTCTTTGGAGCCTCACATCAGAGCTTGGAAAGGGACTTTGCAAAGCTTCCTTTACACCATGTCAGATTATGAACCTATAGATCTGAGCTAGCAGGTGCATCTATAGGTCCTGGCCAAAGCCTGGTGCCATCACGGAAGGGTTATGACGCAGGATCAGCAAGGAAAGTGAACTGCAAAATGATGTCAAGAATGCAGACAGTAACAAGCAGAGGAATCAGATGAATCTTCATTTATACTGCCTCTACAGACTCACCTAAGCCTTCATCCTGAATCGTCCCCTCTTTACCAATGTTTCCAAGTTTTGGTGATGTTGGAACCCTGAAAGTTGAGAATTTTAAATTCTCTGTGCTGGAAGGCACTGTTCCACAAGAAAACACTACATTTGATCTGAGGCCTTGGGATAGGCTTCCAAAACTGAGTGAGAGCATTAAAATCAAGTGTGTGTAGTTTGAATAGAAGGTGTGGTGTCACAGGGTGAAAAATTTGAGATTTAAGGTTTTGAATATAGTAATACACATTTGCAAAGATGGAGGTTTTAGGGTGTTGGCCAGATACTTCTTTTTCACTTTCTTCTTTCTTCTTCTTAATGGGTTTAGATGGTGTCTTATAATTGGATATGAAAATCTGAACTGCTGAACTTATGGGTTGGAATATTGTGTTAGAAATCAAAATAATTTAGTTGGGAAATCATTCTTGGACCAAATGTCCTTGAAAAGCTCTGCAGAGCCAGAGAATCACCATTATTAGCCTTGTTTCACCTTGCTAGTAGAACTCACAGCTTCTGAGGATGTAACCTAGATAAGAATTGATAAACCACTGAGTCCGAACAGGAAAATCCCACATCTCCTGTGTTTTCATCCCAGCTACAGGAAGTGAGGGTGAGAGGTTGGGAAAGAAGCCCTCTTCCCAACAGGTATTACTTGACCAGTTTGTTCTCAGCTCCCTTTTTAGCAATTCTGCAGTGCTGCTGTCATTTTCCCTTCAGTGACACATGAACTGAAACTCCATCAATCTTGCATCAGCCAAAAAACATGTTTGATAAGTTCACCCCCTTCTGAGAAAGCCCAGCTACCTCTGCTTCAGCCTGATATGGAATTGTCTACAGAGTTTCTTTGCCATGGAGATCAGGCATTGACCCTGTAGGAATGGCATTCAAATAGAAATGCTTATTCCAGTTTCACTGTGCACTCCAACCTTTCCTTACACAGTGAATTTTTCCATTAAAATTTTTGCAATCCCATTCAACAGAGATGTGTCTATCTGTCAAAATAAAAATCTTCATTTTCTTCTAAAAATTTACCTTTTACTCCCATAACATTTGACAAAGACAAATTTTATTATTTCCCCCCAGGGTCTTAACTTTTCAGTATTTTTTAAAATCATATTTTTAGATGCCAATTGTGGAAGTTTTGTCAAAATGTCTGCAAGAGGCAAGGGGAAGACTTAAAAAAAGTAGACCATTCCTGCTGACATCATCCCTTCAATCCATTTCTGTGAGATCTCTTTGCTATCACAGAGCATTCTCTAGGGAAACACCTCCTGAGGAAGGGGATTTCTGTGGGTTCAGGAAAACTGAGGGGAAAATAAATTTTGCAGTGACCTACACAGCCATGCAAACGTGACAGCGTGGAGGTTAATGAGCTGCTGTAAAAGTCCCTAAAGACTGTTCTGGCCACGGTGTCCAGAGCTCCAATTTCAGAAAAAATGACTGTGTCTTACTCCTGCTCTTGACCTCAGCAGAGAGATGAGGGTGAGAGGCACCAATCGCAGCTTCCTTCACCCCACAGCTTCCAGGACTGACCCTACAGTCTCCCCTTACCCCATCTGAATTTGCAAGTAATTCCCCATACACACTCTTGCCCTCCATTTGAGGTTTCAGAGTGACCCCGAGAAAGAAATAAGCTGCACATTAATTAAATCCACATCTGCTACAGCAAATATTGCTGCTGCTAGCACTGCAGAGAAATGATATGAAAGGACCCTGGGCCATAAGAGAGAAATTCACTTGATTTCCTTCCAGTGCTGCTGACTCAGAGCTGTCTCCCCTGTCCTTGATCTCTATCTCTTTGACTTGCCCTCTTGACCTCATCACTCCAGGATTTCTGACTGGCTCATTTTCAGCCTAATTCTCTTCTTATTCAGTGCCTGTTTGTATTCCTGCCTGTCTCCCAGGTACAGCAGGAACATGCTCTTCACTCCCTCTCTTTGGATATATGAGCCCCTCTTCCTACATTCAGTCTTTGATGGCACGGCCTGTTTCGCATTTTTAATGTCCTCGATGTCCTGTTCCATTGGGTGAGATGTGTTAGTACATAAAAATATGGACTTAAATGTCAACGGTAATTCTTGGCTTTTAATTGTTAGCACAGGCTAGCTGGGGTGTATTTAGAATGCCAATTAGCAGCTTTTCAGGCAGGTTTAGGATGAGCACTTGCCAGGGCCCATTCCCTGGGGCAGTGTGAGCTGAGGGAAGGGGAGGAGAAGCAGCCCCTTGCCATTTGACCTCTAGGCTGGAGATTGATGCCTAACCTGTTTTATTTAGCAATCCAGCAGCACCTTTGCAGTCTAGCTCCTTCTGTCACCATTGACAATCAACTTGGTGAGTCCATTTGCTGGTGGTTGGGTCTTGTTTGCCTGTTGTGACAATTCCTTCAGCTACTGCACTGGGCCACAATTCAGTAGTTTTGTGTTGTTACTCCTGTGTCTTCTTGTACACATCACCACTGGATCTGCCCTCCTTTCACCCCTTTATTTAACATGTTTGGGCTTTCCTTTGATGACAAGCAATCACTCAGCATCCATTTCTGCCTCCCAAACCTGCCGGTTCCCAAAAGCTGAACTAGTCTCTGCCCAGTTTTGCTGCCCCATCTCCATGGGACTATCCAGCAGCCAAATCAAACGAGAGGTACACTTTTCATTCATGTCTGGCAGATTAATTTAAAGCTTTGTATGGCAAGATCAGAGAAATCAAATATAATTTTCAGTAGAAATTTCCAACAAGATTGCATAAAATTTTTTTTAAAAAAACATGCCTCCCAACTATTTTTTCCAACCTTCTTTCATCATCAGTTGCTATCTCCATCTAAGATGTGTACTGCAGCTCAGACAGAAACAGGGTATTACAGTTATTGATTAGGATCAAGGGCATTTCTTTGCATGAAATTTAAATTTGTACATTAATGGCTTTTTCCTCCCTAATGATGTCTGTTAATTATCTTTTTTCTTCCACAGCCATGGTGGAATATCCTCTGTGTTTCCTTCCCAATGTCTGAGGCATATCTCAATGCTCTGATTTTTTTGCAGTATCTGGCAACATGGACCTTCCATCTTAAGCATTTGGCCAGGTGTTCTCCATCACTGCAGCTACTGCAGGCTTTGCTTCTTTCTGGGGTTTTAAATCTCAGCTCAATAGTTTTGGAATAATCATTTAGGTAAGAATCATTTCTCCTGCCCAAAGCTCAGTATTTGCCATCCAAACTCTATAATAACTTTTATGGTCTTCCTTTTGCTTGCATCACCTCTTTATCTTCTTCCCCAAACTTTTGCTCCCGCAGCTCTGAGCCTGCCTTTCTTTCTTCACTGCTCCTTTATGAATCATTATCATGACATCCCACTGTGTTTTACCACAGGGAGCTTTCTGGCAGTGTATACCTATCTATCTTCTTCATTAAAAACACAAGACATTGCATGGAAACACACACTCAATAAACATTGTTATATTGTAAACTGAACCTGATTTGATTGAAAATCAAATCCAAAGACACAGCACACTTGACAACTTTGTGTCAAAGAAGAAATATATGTTTATGTTTTTAAATAGATACCCTGAAACTCACAGTATTTTGACCTTCAGAGAGATTCTACATTAGCAACAAACTCACATAACGGAATTTTCTAGGGTCTTTTAAAATTGAAAACACAAGCTTTTATTTTTCCTATATTGCTACTTCTATCTCAGAAGCTGCATGACCTAACTTTCCATGTTTTGTGCTTGGTTTTCATTCCATATTGTAATGGCAATTCAAATGACACTGCAAGGCTTTTTTGTGAAGATAGAGAATGATTAAGATAAAGCTACTTTCTTTATTAATTGCATCAAACTATTTAATGATGCTCACTGTGATTAGGGACAGAAAGGAAAACAACCTTCTGGTGCTGTTGTTTCAGAAAAGGAGGTATGGTAGGCAATATACAGATTAATACACTCACATAATCTCAGAGGATTTATATATTTTTTATTCTTCTTATCTCTGCTCTTGTCCTTCAAGGAAATGAAAGTTTCGTCAATGATAAATTCACCATTAAGTTTACCCTGTGCTGTTGTTTAATTATATTCAAACATTAATTAAAGAAGAGGTTAGTTATATTGGCACTAGTAATAGCTGAAGGTATGTTAGCCTTAGTATTGCAGTAATTTCAGTTTCCTGAGTATGCTTGCAACAAAGGGATTCTTCAGACTTAATACATATGTATAAGTCTCATTTTTAGAAAAGGTAAGCAATTATTCCATCAAAATTCAACTGCTCAATCTTTGCAAAGCCTCTGCTCTTCTGCCCACGTTTACTTCACCCTAGACATCCTACCTTTGAAGCAATATCCACAATAATAGCAACAAAACATGTTTTCTTTACCTGTTTGAGCAGAAACCAGCATCAGTATTACAATCATTCTTGGTACGTACTTAAAAAATTCTATGGTGCCATGCAGCAATGCTGCTTTAGAGGGCTCAGATAAAATGAGCATGGATTTGAGCATCAAGGTTAGTCTCATTTCTGGGAGTAGTGGGAACAGTTCATGCTAAAACTAACTGTTGAAATACCTTGTAGGACACTGCAGGATAGAGCATGGATTAGAGTACACAGTGAACTTCAGCTGGAGACACATCTACATGGACTTCTGTAAAATTTCAGCAGAGGAATCACCCTTTGAAAGTGCCAGCAAATCTGGATGCCTGAGGCACATGGCACCACCTCACCAGAGTGGTCTTCTCCTAGGCTTTAAGCCATTCCAGCCATCTCTCACAAATACAATTATCCTCCAGGTTTTCTACTTACTTTGAATCTTTGTGGATGACAGTGGTACAGTAACATCTTCAGCAGGGACAACCTGTCAGGCACACACCCACCACTATTCTAATTTGGGTGTCATGAAGAGCTGCATCAAATGCTGTGCCTATTTTAGGGATGCACAGTCCCCTCCACCCCTCCAAGATGCATCCGTTCACCATGCCCAAGTTCCTGCTGTG
This sequence comes from Vireo altiloquus, assembly GCA_013396875.1. NCBI lineage: Eukaryota > Metazoa > Chordata > Aves > Passeriformes > Vireonidae > Vireo > Vireo altiloquus. Next base: position 467,214 of record VZRF01028484.1, read on the forward strand.
ATCCGGTCTTTTAATAGCTATACAGCACCAGCCAGTGAAGTCTGTCTAACACTGTGCTTCTTCTCTCCTCCAAAGCACTGCTGCTCAGAAAGTACGACTTCCTGATTTACAAGTTGCTCAGAACTTAAAAAAAAATAGATAACCGAATAGGAATCATCAGGTGTCCCAGTTCCCCTGTGAGCAGGCCTTCTCCTCAGCCAGCCAATGACCCAGGGACAGGCACAGCCAGCCTGCAATGCTGCAGAGAGCCTGACACTGATGCAGTTGGATGTTCCCTTTGAACAAAACTTGGCTGCTGGCATGCATTCTGCTTTTGAGACAGCACCAAGATGACAGCTCTGACAAATGCCTTGAAATTCAGTGCCCGTGGCCCTGCCCTTGCTGTGCTGCAGCCTGTAGCAAAGAACGGTGACAGTTCAAATGGCTGGCTGGCAGATACATTCACAATACATTAACATTTTGTTAGAATCCTGCCAAGTGTGTCTCTGGTCTCAGTGGGAGCTAACCAACTGCTTCAGCTACATTTGGACGGGACAGCTGCTTCATCAAAATATCCCATCTGTGAATGCTTTTGCAGGGTGCACTACACAGTAATAGCCTTTTTCACCCCTTTCAAAATGTATTTTTCCTGTTAGAAAATCTGGTTTAATCTGCATTTGTGCAGTGTTCGACTATCTTATGTCCAGTTCACGAGAAACAAAAAAAATTCTCAATTTCAAAAAGTCCAGCACAGAGATCATAACTCTGTTCAACAGTCTTAGGGCAGCTCCACCAAGCCCTGGTTCATGCCTACATTCTGTCTCCAGTAGTATGTAGGGATTTCATCGATGGAAGGTCAAATTACCCTGGCACATCTAAAGTCCAGCTGCCTCTTTGCACCCTTGCAGAGCCTGTGAGGTAGCCCCTGAATTACCCAAAAGGTGAATTATCTCACCTTGATTAGTTTCACAGAAGGTCTGTGTCTGCAGAGAGGCTCCTGCTTTCCTGCAGGGAGCTCCTGACACAGCCTCAGATGTGGCATAAACAGGAAAGTCAGCAAGAACTTCAATGCTTAAGTGCATCCTCCTCACTCATTTGGAAAAACAGTGCAGTCTGGATGTATTTGAAATCATCACCTCTCTAGTCTGTTATGTAGAAACTCCACTTTTCATTTTACAGCTCTGGGTCCTCCACTCCTGTTAAGACTTCTTGACTCAGGACAGCAATGAAAAGGTTTGAATTTTAGCTCAACGTGGTAGCTCTAAACCCTTTGCCAACTCACCAAACTCATTTAAAGCCACAAAATTTGGTTTCCAATTCTGAGATGCAGAAACAGGATTACAGGTATCAAAACATCTGTTTCCCACTGTGAAAATGGTGTTCTTGGCTTTGGAGTTACTGCTTTGGAGCTGATAGAAGCTGCTCTCTGGAAGCCAAGAGTCCCACTCTGAAAGTGCTGTATCAACCCTAATGCCAACCTCCAAACCATGGGTATGGAAGGTGTCCCTGCCCATAGCAGGGAGGTTGGGATGACATGATTTTTGAAGTCCCTTCCAGTTCAAACCATTATAGGATACCGTGGACCCTACTCCTCTTTAATTCATGGTACACTGAGTGTAGCTTTCTGGACTCAAATAGCCATAGGAACAGCCAAGAATCAAGGCACTAAGTTCCTGTTCACGTCATAGTCAAGGCTTCAGAAGTGAAGGTAAGTGAAAAAAATAGAGAAAAAGAAGATCAGGGTGCAACTGGGCCTGCTGTTTTGCCAGGCATCATATCTGCATGGTTGCTTACAAATTACAGTGAGTCCATTCCCAGCTAATATATGTTGAACTGAAAACAGAGAGGAAGAGGAGAGGGGCAGAGATTCAGAGATCAGCCTTCAGCTGCAGACAAGTTCTGTTTGTTTTTTACAGTATATTTTCAAAGATCAAATCAGATGTCATCTTAGGCAATCAATACAGTAACTCCAAGCATAAATCCAAGTCAGCAAAGCAGCAAGGATTTATGCATACAGCTATGAGATCCATAGTGTTTACTCCAAGTGTAACACAAAGAGTATTTTAGATTGTTGTCAAGAAGACAGATGGTATAGGAGAAAGGAGCAAGTTGAAAATTATCTTTTCAACTGGAAACCAGTCCTAAACTCTGTAAGTTCCAATTTCAAAGAGTTCTGAGTGAACAGAAACAGCTGAAATGGATCACAGGGTATTACAGGTACAACCCTAAAAGCAGTCTATTAGCAAATTGATTGTGGCAAGAATGGCCCATAAAGCCGTGTTCACACACAAAACATTAAAATAAATTAGAGTTCACTGACCAGATATTGTCTTCTGCACCTCCAATAGTAGCAGGTTATAAATCTGTCCATAACCTATTCTTAAATACTGTTATACAAAATCATATAATTATAGAATCATAGACTCTTTAGAAAGGGTCTTTAAAGAGCATCCAGTTCCAACCCCCTGCCATGGCAGGGACACCTTCCACTAGACCAGTGTCAGAGCTCCATCCAGTCTGGCCTTGAACACTTCCAGGGACTGAGCATCCATACTTTCTCTGGGCAACCTGTTTGAGTGCCTCTCCACTAGATAATAGTAGTATCTATTCTAAACCTACGCTCTTTCAGTTATCCAAAATCTCCTGCAGCCTTGAGAGCTATTAGAAGATTTTGTAGAAACTTACCCATTCTAATTTATGAATTAGCCTGTTTTTTACTTTTTTCCTGATGGCTCTGATTGCCCTTGGCTGAAGGACTCAGCTATTTGTTAACCAAGACCCATCTTGGTGCAGAACAGCTGCGTAACCCTGGTTCTGTGTTCCTAACAAAAGTGCTGGCAGGTGGTAGTGAATAAGTCCATCCTCATGGTGGGAACACCCAAGAGTTAAAACCATGCAAGACCAGAAAGGTGAAAACAAAGACGGAGAAATAAAAGCTAATTAGCTAGCAGTGCTAGCAGTCAAGAGGGAAAAAGTATTGACACCAAAAAGGTACGAGACCCTAATTAAAAAACCGGGCAATCAGAAGATGGCAGCAGCAGGGACCAGGCTGTTCCGGGGAGCAATGGAGATGAGTCCTTCCCGCCTGATTGATGAGCGCCTGGCCAACAGGAGCACTGTGGTGAGCATATTAATGCTTAGCCTGCCAGCTCATTAAACAGGTGTCTGCTGTGTATATTAGCCAACAAAGAATTGCTGTGCACTCCTTCAGTTGCCCACAGCCTCCTTGGAGAATCTCTGTGTGCACACTGAACTTGTAAGAGTCAAATGTGCTGGAGAACGAGAGGTACAGTCCGCCAAGAAAACCATCCCCAAAACCAAGTCTCCACAGTAGGTCAAGAATCCTTCTCTCTGTGCCTTCTCCCACTTGAAATCACCCTTCTCTGTGCTCTGACCAAGAGGTCAGCTAATTCTGGCTCTGAGGCAAAGCAAAAGGAGGAGTTAGGGCAGCAGTGATTTCTGGATCACTGCTGCTGTATTTCCTCCTCCCATAACAGCTCTCACGCTACTGCTCAGGTATAGCTTTAAAGGGATAGATCTTCCCTTGGCCTAAAGGATCACTGAGCAGTAAATAACATTCCCCAGTTCTGACACAGCTAGACATCCTCAAGCACCTTGCAGCAGAATTTCATGTTTTCTATTGGAGTCAAATCAAATTATTTGTTGCTGCACTTCTCAAAAATCTGCGGAAAAAGGAAGAAAAAAACCAGGAAGCTTTAGAAAAATAATCACTGTGATGAAAACTGAAAGAATATAAAGCAACATGTGGAAATCTCTAAGCCAGAAAAAGAATCTGAAAAATAACACAACCAAATAATAAGAGGCATTGAGAGGTCAGATGGTTTAAACACTACTGTAGTGTTAGTAGTATTGAAACTTGGCTATCAAAAATTATAAAAATCACACTTCTTTTTATTTTTGTACTGAAATAAAGGTGCTTAAGCCTGAAACAAAGAAAATAATCTTTGAAAATCAAGATCTATTGATTTCCACCTGGCTCTGAATTTATCTCCTTTCTCTAATTAACAGGCTGTGTCACTGGAAGAGAAGAACACTAATGGCACAAGACAACAGTGTCACCTCCTACTACAGAGTAAATCTTGGAGGAAAAAATCAAAGCAGTTGTTTGAAATAAATCAACAGCCGTGGCAGAGTTGGCAGATATTTATTGCCTTTCATAGTCCTTATAGAGGGACAATATCTGACACCAACTGGTTAAAATAAATTAAGGAAGATGCATCCAGTGAAATAAACAATACCATTTACTTTTGGGGTTTTTTTTCTGGTTAAGGCAGAAACAGTCTCTTGAACAGAGAGAGCACAGCACAAAGATGTTTAAATCACAGCCCTCGGTTGTGAATTTCACCCTGAGTCAACTCTAGCGTCAATTTAACAATATGTACTGCTATTTCATTTTTATTTATTTTCATGTTTCTTGTTATTCAGGAACTACACTATATAATTTAAAAGGGCCAGTCATATGGAATCTCCTTTTCCAGGCAGAGAGTGCCCAGCTGTGCCTGAGCTCCAGTTAAAGCCACCTCAGACATGATCCCACAGCCACCATGAGCACTAGAAACCATAAAGCACTGATGGTTTCCTGCCATAAGGCTCAAATCCAAGAGGACAAGCAGCACTTTGGGATACCTCCCAGCTCCTGCTCTTCACACAGGAGGCCCAGCACACCCAGAAAGCTCAGATGTTTTCCAGTTTAGGCAAAAGTGTCTCCTGCTGCAGGTACCATCTCCCAGCCTAGACTTGCTGGCAAGCATGTCTTTAGTGCTGGGCACGCAAGCCTGGCAGACAGTCCAAAGTCAACCTTCATGTAAACATTCACATTTACTTTTAAAGTTTGGTGTCACTGGATTATCAAAAGACTGCATTTTTAACCTTTACAAGAGTTAACACAAGGATTTTGCAATCTGTTAAAAATATATTTTTCATTGACACAGACTTAGTTTTTTGATGGGAATTGAGTGCAATATTAACAAATACGACAGAGTAGTGGCTAGACTCAGGCTACATTTAAGAGAGGATTACAAAGTTTAGCAAAGGTCACAGATCTCCCACTGCAGGCATATGTGGTTTCCAAGATAAGACCAGCAGGAACAATGCAATCATCTATTCTTAGCTACTCCATGACGTTAGACCCTTTCACTCGGTGCAGCAGGGAAAACCCTTTTGCTTTAATGTGTTCCTACCTCTCAATTCTTCAAACTGTCATTGAACTAGGTCAAATATTTTCTAAGAGATGTGGTACTGACCCTATTTAAGATTGCATCTGGGCCAGCTGAGTCTGGTGTTTCACACAAAGAGCTTTCTAAAATAAATGTTCATGATCTTCTCAGTTTGTGTGGCAGTTTTCAGGAAGACTAAAGATCAGCACCTTCAAGCTGAATAAAAATTCAGCTTTTTTGTCACAAGATCTTGCCCTGTCTTTGACCAAAATGCCATCTTCTTTCTTTGAGAATAATGAAGTTTCTGAGTTTTCAAATCTGAGTGCCAAGCATCTCTCATAACAGTCAGAACAATTCTTGATGCCTGTGGTGACTCCTTCCTTCCATGCTGTACAGAGGCTGGAAGACTGAAACAAAGGATTACAGTCTCAGAAATCAGTCCAGATTTCATGGAAGAAGAAAATTAACTTTTTAATATATATTTTATACTTTTTATACTTTTATATGTATATACCTATGTGAGAGATCCAGATATATAATGTACAGAGATGAGTCTAAGTGCACCTAACAGGAACTTGTGCTATTATCTCTCTCCTGGCAGCTGCTGGGCAGTTGCATCTCATGGCATCCTGATTAAGCATGGATGAAGAAGCCTTTGACACAAATCTGCTGCCAAAATCTCTTTCTGGTTGAAGGTAATTAAGCCATTGTCCTCAGCAGGAGGGCCTGGGTGATAAGCCAGGGGTCATGGCAGAAGCCCATGACAGAAATGAGTCAAACTCCCATTTTTCCACACAGCACTGGACTGTGTTTCCTATGAAAGTCTACAGAAGGTAGAAAATCAGCAGTGGGCATGAGAGCAGAGAAGGTTTAATTTTCTCATGAACCTGACATGCAGTATTGCTACTGAAATTTCTGCATTTTCATTTTCCCTCTGACTTTGTATTTCTTTTGTTCACCTGCTTTTCAATGTGCATTATTGCAGAGGAACTGCTGACAGTCACTACTTCAGATGTGGGACTTCATCACAGCAGGATTAACTAAACCACAAAGGCAGAGTCCGTACAGCATCAGCCCCCTTCCTCTTCACATCCCAGAAGCAGATGGCAATACAAAATGAATTTTCTCATATTGTTAAAGCTTATGCTTTTTCACCTGTGAGAAGGATTTTAGCTTCGGTTCAAGGAGGGAGGTGATTTTACAATCACAATAGTAAAGATTAATAGGCTCTACAGCAAGGGACTAATATGTTCTGTAAATTTGTGAAGAGGGAATTTTTTTTTTACTTAAAGTTTCAAGAACTGCTTTTGCTTTTCACACAGCCTTGTGCTAAGACACCTGTATATTATTAGTGTGAGTTCTTGCAACACACACGTATAATGATACAATCCCATTTTGGACCTGCTCTTTATCCCACACACAGACTTGGAACTCCCATGCTTTTTGGATATGTTAGGCTGGTGCATGACAGATTTATGAATTTCAGGCTATCACAGGATTATCGCCTCTGGCAAGGCACTGAGAGTGATACAGCCAGAACTAAATTTCTCAAGATCTTTGAGATATAGTAGTAAAAGAACCTCTGCCAGAATAATGCAATGAAAAAATTGTGCAAGAAATATGAGTTCTTACAAAAGATTTTCCCCTGCAAAGATGCTTCTTTAGAGTGAAGGAGTATATCACATGCAAGCTATTAGTCTGAGGGTGAGGTTAAACCCACTGGTACTTCACTCAGGATACACCTACAGCTGAATGATTTCAAAGAGGCCCAAAAAATGCAGAAAACTCATTTTTAATTCTGATAAATATAGAAACTAATTAAGTTCTTGCTGCCTTTAGATACAATGCAATGAAACAGAAGATTGCAGGTTGGTGTCCACAGAAGCTGTGAACACTCTTTCCCTGGAAGTGTTCAAGGTCAGGCTGGACAGGGCTTTGAGCAACCTGGTCTGTGGAAGGTGCTCCCACCCATGGCAGGGGAGTTGGAATGAGAGGATCTTTAAGGTCCCTTTCAACCCAAACCATTCAGTGATTCTATGAAGAGACATGGAAAACTGCATCCTCCTTGTGCCTGCAATGGTAAAAGCATATTTCTCCCAGACAACCTACTTTTGTCCATGGGCAGATCTTGGGCTGTATAGGAAAGTTGTTTCAAGGTGAAAGCCAGCATGGACACCAGTACATCACTCCCAACCTCCTCTACTCATGCTCTACCTGCTCCAATTTTTTTTTGGTGCTTCTCCAAGTTCAGTCCTAAGCAGACATTTGCTAACTAACACAAAAAAAACTGTTCTGAAGAAACTGCTTGGGGAAAAGCCATTCCAGGTAACTTTCTGAGACAGATTAGCTCTGAAAAAGGTACTTAGTCAGCATTTTCCTTAGTCTTTGAGCTTTGCAAAATAATGTTTTCAAGGCGAATGCTGTGGTTCTAATAATGACTTCTTCCCAACACAAGAAGATCAAGTTTTTGAGGCTTTTTCTGATATGTCCTGGAACTGAACCATGATCCCCACTCTTCTTCCTCAAAGATATAAGATGATAAAACCTTTTCCTCACTCCAAAATGATTATAGAATACTAAGTCTTCCAAGTCATATTCAAGTCCCTCAAGTAGGTTTTTTTTCTATTTTTTTTGTCTAGAGAACTCTGAAGGATGCTTCCATAATAAATTGGAATTTGATCACGCAAAATAAACGGACACCTGCAACCTCCATTTTTGTGGCTATTTTTTTCATTAACATGGTCATTAATAATTGGTTTCCTTTTACTTTGTATTGATTATGTACTAGATCTTTACAGCAGTAATGGAAATGTGGAAATCATCTTCCATTATTGAGACATTTAATATAAAAGAATGTCTGGAACAGATTAGATAGCCATATCAAACTTGTATGAAGGTGTAGATATCAAAAAAGCACTGTTATTTATGTGGCTTTTCTAATTTTTATCTTTATGAAGTTCCAAACTGGTGCCTTTATCACAATGACAAATTTTGTGTAGAAGACTGTCTTCCTCATTCACACACTTGTTCACATAGTCATATGTTCAACCAAGCTTTCAGCTTTTGACTTGCTTTTCTACCATAAATGATAAATCTGTACCAATTCTTACTATTTAAATGCAGGTTGAGCTCACCACAGGCACAGCTCGTGTGTTGGTCATTACTGTGACACAGATGGTCTCCGGGGCACATGGCTGTACATGCACATAGCCTCTTTAAGAGCTATTTTTCTGCATCATTAATAGCTGGAATTGATGAAACATATAGTTTAGCATTATTTCGTAATTATTTTCTTGAAATTCAAGTACTAATATTCAGTGCTACTATCACACATTAGCTATATTCTTTTAGAATCTGACAATATTCACTATTTTTCTTAAAATACCCCACTGTAGAAACAGAGGTCTGAAGTGAAAATTCTGTTTTCATGTAGCATATTTAATACTTATTTTTAGAGAAAAATCTTTCAAATGTAATCTCTAAAAAAATAGAAAAAGAACCCAGAATAATCAGGCTCTGATAATTTTTAACACTTTAGATTGACAACTCTGAAATTAGAGCATTTGATTATAGCTGCTTCTAAAAAGAAATTCTCCCCCAGACAAACACAGGTGTCTGTGTGCTCATTGATTTCTGTCCCATTTCAATGTGTCTGTCTTCACCTCCACTAGCTGATCTTTGTTACTAATGAACTCTGAAGAACAACTCTCAAGTTTTTCTTGGAATGGTTTAAGTTTCAGTTCAGCCCCAAATTGAGGATGCACAACACACCATGGAAAGCATTTTTATAAGATCCATCTCTTTACAAAATATACATCATTTAGTGTGTGAACAGGCTGAATTGAACACAAAGATAAAGAGGAAGGAGATTTAGAAATAAATGTTTGAAATGAAGGACTCAAAGAGCTTAAAAATTTGGTTTACTACATCTGTCATAAAAAGGTTGCTTTCTACAAACACTCAGAAGAAAAATAAGTCTATTTATGCATTTCTCACAAAAAGATTCATCTGTGTATGGTGAGAAGTCATGGTGCACACCACTGGAATATTTCTACATCCCAGGTGGGAAAAAGAAACTCTTGTTTAAGTGGTTCCCAGTTTTTTGAAAGAAAATCTCCCCGACAGTCCATTATTTCCATCGGTCTGAAGTCCATCCCAATTCTTCCCACCATCTCTGTCTCAGCAGGTTCATCTCCTGATCTACATCCTCTCCCCAGAACACCAACTCTCTCCCACCTTTTGTTTTCTTCTCACCTCCAAAACAAGTAGGTGATGGTGGATGTCAGTGGAGATGAGGGCAGAGGGACAGAAAGCACAGAACTGCAGGTACCTCCAGCTCACCTGATTTGGGCTGGCTCTGACTGGGGGCTGTGTGAGGACATGGCACAGCTGCCATAGCAAATCATTCCCAGTCCCAGTCCCACGTCTCCCTGGAGAAATGAAGACAACAGTGGAGGTAGAACAGGAAGAAAAAGCAGGGAGAAGCAAACAGAGCTATCGAGCCACCCCCGCCTACATTGTACCTGCAAGATTTCTTACTTTTATTGGTTGGGTACTCTGGGTTAGACCAAGCACATTACTGAAAAAAGCAGAAAATTAAGACCAGGGTAGAAGAACAAATCATCATAATTCCAAATGCTTCCAAAAGCACCAATGCTTTTAACACCTCTTCACGTGAATTATGATTGTCTTCTTGGAGTAACACCAAGAGCAATGCTGTAAGTGCTATTTAAGATACTTTAACTGGACTGAAAATATTTACAGCTTCTGCATTAGTGCTTATATTAATTGCTTTTGTAGCTTTATAGTCCTATAAAACTCTTAAGTACTGGTAGAGACAACAGTGGCAGATGTTTTGTTTTGAAGTTCTAATAAAACCCAATCGGAACAAATTTAACAAGATCAGTTTTCAGTAAACATCAGGAAGCTTCCCCATTAAAATCAAGTATCTTTCAGGAAGGTTGTGCTGGACAAACAGGAGCTCAGTATCACTGATCACACATCAGATCTTAAAGCTTTTCTGACTCTACCAACTAGTCCAAGTCTATTTCTCCCTAACAGACCCCACCAGTTTAGCCATTATCTCTTCCCACTGCTGCTCTAACAACTCCAGTCTTTCTCCACTGCTAGCTCTGCAGTAACTTTCCAAAAATTTACTCTACATAGCTCCACCTTGGACAGGAAAAAGTTTCATTTAATGCCTTCTGAGCAACATGAACCTGTTGGCTTCTATACCTGAAAGATATTAAAGATCAAAACGAGCTTTCCTGTCCCAGCAAGAACACATGAGATATGCCTCAAATGACCCTCACTTTATCTGCCCCAGTGTCCCATCATGATGTCTGTAATCTGTTCTCAGATAGCACTGTGACAGATAGCACTACCTACAGCTCTAATTCCAGATTGTTGCTAATAAAAACAAGAGTGGTAATAATATCTAGAGTTTTCCCACTGGCTGTGATTGTGCTGGAGTACAAATGACGCCTGGAGACTGTGCAGAAGGAGATGGGAATTTCATTTTCTTCTTATGATTCACACTATCTCCTTTTGCCTTTAGGATTGCTCCCCTCTGGTGACAGCAGAGACAAGCATAGCTGATTTTCTTTATGGCTACCACTTGGTGACACATAAGTGCCAGTTGCTTTACCCAGAGAAGGATATCAAATGCAAAACAAGTCACAGCATGGAGTGTGAAAGAACAAGCAGAATCCATGGGTCTCATCCTTAGCAAGCTGAGCGTTTTGCTGATACTATGTACAACAACTGAAGATCTCCATCAGCAGAAAAAAAAAAAAAACAGCACTATCTGAGCAGCATACTGATGTCCACCTCATGTCCTGGGTGACAAGTTCTGTGCAAGGCATTTTCAGACTCAGTGGCTGAGATAAGGATAGCTTCAGGGTCTCAGCATGAGCCAGATTGCACCTTTTTTGAAGATATTTTGACATACTGGAGTACTTCAGATACATTATACAAAATCCTTCTACAGCATGTTGGCTGACTGAATTCATGTTTCCAGACACAGACTATTTAGATATGTACAGTGGAGATATACAAATAGAACTGAAAGCCTAAACTTTTCTAGTTACAACCTATGTCAAAACTCATATTGCTCTAAAAAAAGAGCCCAAACCAGCCAGGGATATTGTGGCAAAAGAACTCATTTATTTACCCTGGCTAGAGAGGGAGGTTAAGTGGATGACTCAGATCTTGAGCACAGCAAGGTAAGCATTTGAACCAAAAAAACCCCAAAAACCACAAACAAACAAACAAACAAACAAACAAAAAGGAAGCAGAATTATTCCCAATTTCTGGTTCTGTATCTGTCTAACACTCAGAATTTCCTTGCTTCGTGCGAGACAGCTTCTTGCGTCAATGAAGGCCCTGCCTTTGGGGAGAATCTCTTCAAGTTCATAAGTTACACTGTGCTTGCAGAGTGCAACAGAAAGTGATTGTACTAGACTCTGGTTTTATTTTTTGTTTCACCCATTTTCCAGATTATGATAGACTTTTTATTTATAATAATATTTTGCCGTCTGCAGTACCTTGCCTCTCAGCATGGCACAATACACTGCAAGCATTTAATTAAGCCTTATGATGTCCCATTGATGTTGGCAGGTAGGTGTTTCATAATAGCATCAGATACTTAAAACAACTTGGACAGACACACAAAAACCTGATCATTAGGTTAGGGGCATCAGTGGGACCACAGAAATGTCATTGCCACTTCTCCAGGGTGACTGCCTGAGAGCTGTCTGACTTTGAAGTGTCTTGTGTGCTACGTCAGGCAGCAGTAAAGCCGACTGCTAGAAAGGAAGATGAAACAGTGTGTTGTGGCAATCTTCCCAGCATTTCAGGTAACAGAAGCCAGAGTGTCTGGCCTTTGGCTTCATTCACCAAAGGACAGAAGGGTATAAGATTATTCTCCATCTCTGAAGAGGCTGTGGATGATCACAGTACCCAGGTGTTCTGTTCTGGCATCCAGAATGGCATCTCAAAACAGAAGGTCAAACCCTCGCCCACATGAGCTGGCAGAGCTGGCTTTGGAGCTGTAAGCTGGTATTTTAAATGCAATTCTAAGACTTTCCTTGGGCTGCCATAATCTATGGCAGCACAGCACTTGTCTCAGTAAATTACAGATATATGTTCATCCTTGGAATACAGAAGGAAGAAAAGGACAGAAGTCAACACTGTGATCTTACATATGCTCTATAGTGAAGTCTCAGACCACTGGCTAATAAAATCAAAACAATACATCCCCCTACTCATTTTAGGGATTCATCCACACATTCCCATCCTGATAATCTTTGTGTCTGAAATTAACTCTTCAAATCCTGCCTGAAGCTGTCCTTTTCCTTCTGCTTGAGATTTCTGGTAACACTGGTTTGCAAAGGTGGCTTAAGAGAGCCACAGGACTTGTGTCTGCTCACAGTGGGTTTCTAAGCATCTTTGGCTGGTATCTTTAGCTTTGATTACCATATTCCATGACATGAAGTCAGAGCTGGCAATCTGCTAGGTTGCAGTTTCCTGTTCACTGCTCAAGAGACAGCTCTGAATCCCAGCCCAGGCCAAACTTCTTTGCTCATGTGAGCCAAGCCACTTCTCTGTCACACACTATGACACCCAGTCTTTAAAAATGTGGCAACAGAATTTCTCTTCCATGCTCTGAAGTAGAGTGTACATCAAACTAATGAGTTTTGCATAGGTACTGATGATCTAAACATCACCTAAATTTTGCATTTAGATAAACAAGTCTGAGTGCAAAATAATTGTTTCATTCTTGTGGTCTGAATTTCTCCACCTCAGCTTTCCTCTCAAGCAAGGAGTTCAGCAGCAGCTGAAGGTCAGATGTTCAGGGCTCCTTGTGTACCTTCCACACTGATGTGCTGGTACAGAGCACTCAAGCATCATACACATTTCTTTTATTTACTCCTTTTTTTCTATAAGCCTTGATTAACAGTACAGGGAACAAGAAGTCCAAAGGACAGAGAGGAAAGGAACACCTGCCAAATAAATATAACTGGTACATATGCACCCATCTGAGCCAAGTAGGGTAGGCAATTAACAAAATCATTTAATCCATTCTTTCCAAGCTCTTTGCAGGCAAAAGCGATTGGGACATTCTAGTCAATAACTACATACAAGAGATTTAAAGATCTCTTAAAGAAACAAATCACTGCAGGATTTTATACATTTTAAGGGGGGTTTTATCTCTGCTTGCAGAGGAATGGTGTTAGGGGTTATGAAATATCTCTGCCTATTCCATAAGTACACCTTGCATTAGTAGAATAATTTGGTTGATAATGCTGCATTTGAAGAAGACCAGCAAGGGTCAGGCAAAGAGCCACATGAGGTAGCTTTTCTGTCACTTCTTAAAAGTGTCTTCTTAAAAGCAGTCTGGTTCATTGTGTCCATATTTTACAAACGTGTATGCTGGCATTTCTAAGTAAGTTTTATGGCAGCTTGCTAAATGCAGAAGATTGCTTAAAATAACCATCAAACACTTAGCCCAGCCTATCTTTCCTGAGACCTGGAAGCATTTTAGTGGGACAAAGGACTGGCAACACATTTGAAATTCAAAGCATTTAAAATCAGAATGCTTTTTTCAACAGTATCATATCAAAAGGCCTTCAATAATCTGCCTAGGGTCTTGTAGTGAGACCATTAGCAGTTGTTATGGTTTCTCTTGTTGCTGTGTATCTGGTTCTTTGGCTTTGGGAAAACCACTGCCTTAGACATGTGACAGCAAAGCAGCAACTGAAACACTTTCTGCTGGAAAATCCCTGCATATATCACAAAAAAAAAAAAAAAAAAGCATAAGAGCTTTTGCATCCTACTACTGAGTGAACACACAGTACCTGGGTTTCTCTTTGGTTACTTTTGAGAAGAAATGCAGAGATCCATCCTCTGTAGGAACGCTCACTACCTCAGAGCCCAACACACTTGCAAGTCAGGACAGATATCAAATACTTCCCTTCCTACCTCATTGTATTTATCGAAGCTGAACACTGATGTAAAGATGAATGGGATGAGGCTGTTCAGCAGAACATGACATTCTCCGGGATCTGTTCCCAGGAAAAGTAAATTGACAGGTATCTGCTGACTTAAGCTGGGAGAAGCCAAGGTGATCTACAAAAGCAATCAGTGTGACAGTGTATGCCTGACTCTCCTTCCCATGGAGGTGACCTCCTCTAGGAATTTGGTGCCATTTCAAACTTGTGGGAAACTATGTTTCAGAATACCAGCAGCAGATCCCAGAAGACTTAATAGTAGTTTGTCAGTTCCTGGGAGATTCCCAAGTCAAGATTCAAGAATGGCAGGGTCTTCCTAGATCCTTCTGTGAAGTATGATGTTTCCCTCAGCATTGCCAATGCATCCAGCACCAGGGGATGAAGCAAAGAAAGAACTACAGGGAGACTCACAAAATTTATAATCTCTTTAGCAGGCAAAATTTGCCCTTATTTCCTTAGCCCTAAACAGTGAAGATTTGGGTGTTATTCCAACCTCAGCAATCACAACCAACCCACAAAGAACCCACCCTCCATCTTACATCATAGTGTGTTGGGATGCTGGAAAATCCAAAGGAGGATTAAACATTTGGGGAAATGTTTGAAAGAGAAGACCAGAAGACAAAAAAAGAAGGGAAGAGCCTTTGCCCATTGGAGAAACTTCTCTCTCTACAGCCAGTTGGGGTTTTATTCGTTCCCCCTTAATTGATTAACATGGAAGAAAATACTATTCAGATTGGAAAAGCAGAGGTATTTTTTTATCAAGTAGATAAAAAAAGTGTAACACTTTTGCTCCATGAAACAGGAAGGTAGGGGTGTCTTATATAGTCCTGAGATCAACTGACTTGGAAAAATGAGATGGGGATGTGCACTGACAATTTACTACAGTCCAGAAACATTTTAATTTGCCTCTAGGTGAGGACAGGAAGAAAAGAAACAAAGAAACAACAACAAAAAAGCAACCCCCCCCCAAAAAAAAAAAAGGCAGCAGTCATAGGGACAAACAGTCCTTTCAGGACATCAGCCTGAAATAGGTTTCATGCAATCTTTATATCCTACAAAGGTGAAATAAATCTGAGGGACAGCAGACAGGACACAGCAACCCAGACAACCAGAGGTCCATTTTCTTCCCACACTGTCTGTCTGAAATAGCCTTGTGAGGGCTTCATGTCATTTGCCACCTCCACCTACACATACTTCCTGGGGAAGGGCAGAGATAGAGACTGACATCCCTGCAAATTCTTCATACCTGTCTAATACCAGCAGCATCTGATAACCTCCATGGCTTCCTGCAGAAGGGAGATGACAGGCAAAACAGAAAGAGAGAGAGAAGCAAGAGCATCATGCAGGTTTGAGGGGGTATGAAGTTGGAGCAGGGAAAGCTGGGGATGAAGTGAGAAAAGATTGATAAATACCTAAAAA
This sequence comes from Vireo altiloquus, assembly GCA_013396875.1. NCBI lineage: Eukaryota > Metazoa > Chordata > Aves > Passeriformes > Vireonidae > Vireo > Vireo altiloquus. Next base: position 482,800 of record VZRF01028484.1, read on the forward strand.
TGAGGGTTGGGGTGGATGTTACAGCAGCCTTGAGGTGAGGGGAGTTGAAAAGTGGAGAGGCAAGTCAGAGCAAAAATCATGCTTGGAAGCTGCTTGTGGCAGTTAGATGTTGATTTTCTCTTAAACCCTTTTAGGTGGGCAGAGCTGCCTGAGGCCAACCCTGCAGACACCAGGAGTAAAATCCATTTTGCCACATAACTGCAGGCAAATCCCAGCTGAAGAAGAGGTAGGCAGAGAGCAGAAAAAGCCCAATACACACAAACCACTTTGCAACAGAATGCATTCAAATTCATCATTTCCAGTGTCAGCTGGAGATCCTTTGTTCACAGTATTGAAGCTGGACTCAGCACAGAGGGAAATAATGATGCTATCCAGGTTTTAGCTTAGACATCACATATACAGTGTCTGGATGCTTCTTCTCCAGGCTCTGGGCACTCAGTGCCACCCAGCAGAGTAAACAGTCCAGCAGCTTTCTGACGATGGCAGTGCAAATTTCTCCCTTCCTCAGACTGAAGTCCTTCCGCAGGCTTTTCTCAGCCTGGCCATAAATCCCTCTTCACACTAATTTATTGTGCTGTGCACTGTGAATTCACATGAAGACAGCTTCATGAAAGAACATGCAATCCCTCTTATGCTTGCAATGGCATAAACAAGATTTAGTATAAACAAAGATGAGGACTGACGGCATAGAACCAGTGGGAAGTCAGGTCTCGTGACTAAATTACAATGACAGCCACTCTGAAATTTGTCCTTTCTAGCAAAATGATGAGGTAACCTGAAAGTCTCCATGACAACTCAGCCCAACCTTGCATTACAAGATGCTTATGCAAGAAAGCATCTAAAAGTATAGTGCCTGGGGAAAGCCTTCCAACAAACTCCACAAGGTTTTAGCTGCTTCCCCTACTTTATTCATATTCTTTTCCATGTGTTCGGGGTTTTTTTTCCTTTTCTGAAACTTCACATAAGAAAGGAATTTTACACAGTCTTCTGATTATATGATTGCTTGCTATTTTAAATTAAAAAGGCATGCACAGAAATGTCAAATAACACAGAATCATAGAATCATCATAGAATTGTTTGGGTTGGACAGAACCTTAAGGATCATCCAGTTTTAAACCTCTGCCAGGGACAGGGTTGACACTCACCAGATCAGGTTGCTCAGGGTCCCATCCAACCTGGCCTTGAACACTTCCAGGGATGGGGCAGCTTTTCTGGGCAACTTGTGCCAGTGCCTCACCACCCTCACAGTAAAGAACTTCCTCCTAATACCTAACCTGAATCTCTCCTCTTCTACTTTAAAACCAGCCTCCCTTGTACCTATCACTATCTGCCTGTGTAAAAAGTCATTCTCTCTCCTTTTTGTAAGCCCCTTTTAATACTGGAACATAACACATTTTATTCTGGTCGAAGTATTAAAACCTCAGAGCTCAATACATTTTTGTTTTTCCAGAAGAGCTGTGTTGGTTTTTAGTCCCCACAAAAGTGCCATCAAAAGCACTGTTCTTCACAGTGTATGTAATCTAAAATATAAGCTACCAAATTTAGATAGAATTTGCTTTAATACAAGATTCTTCTATGGCAAAAGAAGGAATGCTTTTACATCAGAGGGGTTCTCAGCCATGGCAGGATACAGCTGCCTACATGAAGATGTTTGATACCACTGAAGATGCACCAGGCTTCTCTGATGGCCTCCAGCTGTTACTCCAGAGGAGACCAGGGCTCCTACAGGTCTTGTGTCATATCCAGCTCTGCGTGAATAACTCAGACAACAGAACAATCAACCCCCAAGTGAGGGCCCTGAGAGCTAGTGGTATCTGCCACTACCAGAGTCAACAAATAGTCTTTAGATGCCAGGATTTCATCCTGTAAATCTTATCTAGTGCATATCCTGAACAAAAATAAGCAATAAAAAAAAATTATCCAAGTGCTTAGTGTAGATCCCATCTCTTGGAAACACCTGGACCTTTCCAATGTCAGGGTCCATTCCACTGATTTCAGTGTTTCAGGGAAATTGCAGAGGGTCTGAAAAAAGTGCAAGAATCTGGGGCTTGAAGCAGTCTCTTTTCCTACAGGTTGGCTGAGTTTCCCAGCAGAGCCTTCCACTAGGATCACAAAAACACAGGAGGAGTGGAATATTAAAAGATGTCTTATTAAGTTAACATGACTGGAGAATTATCCTGCAAACAAATAAGCCAGGCAGGGATTATATAAACTTTAATACAATTTTCCATCAGAGCTGAGCAATCCCCAATCAAACTAACTATGGAAAATAGTACTTAATGAATCTGTAAATAAATATCAGCAGGAGAGATGGCAGGGCTAAAGAATACCTTATCGGGCCAGGTCTTATCTCCAGAGGAGAGTCAAAAAGAGCAAGGCAAGATTAGAACTGCCAGAGCATATCAGCTCATTAATGGACATCCCAAACACCCAGGAGGGTACCCACAACCTTCTACCTTCCTTCAGTAGCTCTCACCATGCCCCTTCATTTCTGGCAGTTTCTACGGAGGGTAACATCAGTAAATATTCAAACTATTCATCAGTTCCAACATGCTTTGAGTCTCTCACACACATTTCACTGTGTTTAAACCACCACAGACACTCCAGCAAGTTCTCCCTGACATTGCCTTTGATTAGAAGGGTGTGTGCCAAGTCCAGCAAACAAGAGCTATGCACATTGAAGGATCTGTGGAAAAAGTCACCTGAGATCACAGCAGCAAGGAGCTCACCCAGAATGAGTGAACCATTAAACTGCAGCCAAGCCAGATAAAGGGTATGCAAAAGCTCTACACAGGACAAGACTTGAGGTGAGTCAAACAGGATGTAAAGTTTAGTCATTCTGCTGCAGGGGAAGGTGAGCAGATGTGTTTCCTGGGAGCAGAGTTGGTCATCTTGCTCTCGTGGGACAACCCTCCACAATAAGAGTATTTTAATAGTCTGTTGTGGATACCACCCATTCCTCTGCCCACATCCTGTTCCTCTGAGAGCATTGCTGACACAACCAGCCTGTACAACCATCCAAGTACCTGCTCTCAATTCTGTTCCTTCTGGAAATGATTCTGCCATGGCTGTCCCAGCATCAGTCCAGGAAATTCAAATGAGCCATACAATAACACCCTAAAAAACCTCAACCACCAAGACAAACAACCTACACCCCCACAGATTTTATCTTTATTCCTCCCTTAGTTCTTCACTACAACAATCTACCACTACAGCAGTCCTCCTTTTCCAGCTACTTTCTGGAATAACTTCTGCTACTCCAGAAGCAGCAGACATATAGATAATTTTCCCAGGAAAAGGGATAAAACCTCCCAAACAAATCTGAATAGTCTCATATTAGAAAGTCTAATTCCATTTCTATGATTAGCATAAAACAATTGTGTACAAACCCATAACTTACAGGGCAACTTTACACAAGCCACTGAGCTGGAAAGTCAAGCAGGGAATCAGCAAATAAACAAACAGATTACTATTTTCATTTTGTTTGAATAATTTGTTTCAACAAGGCTTTATTACATCACGCCTCATTATGGATACTAATATACCAGGGTCCTCAAGGAAAGCTCATAGACTAACATCGCAATTTCCACATGCAGTACAAAAGAAATAATACTTTGCAAGCTCCCTACAGCCCTTAGTTATCAGTAAATATCTTACACTTTTACCTTTGTCTCAACTAGACAATTAAACAACAGGATGGTGAGAACACAATGCCATCATCACAGGGAAGACAGTACATTAATGAAGTTACCGATTATGTGGTATTTCACCTCCTTTTTGTCAGCTTTTGACAGCTGATCTTGACACCTCACTCAAAGAAGAGTCTTCAATGCATTTCAATTACAGGAAGACAAAAACCAAAATTTTGCACAATAATGAGCTAATGTCAAGACTGACAGACAGCTTGGAGATTTGAGATGTCTCCTTGCACAGAGAACAATATTGATCTGCAACATCTATTTCCAACCCTTACTTTATCCCTTTATCCTATTCTGATGCAAAATAACTTTTTCCTTCCTACATCTCTTTTTTTTCTATCTTCACCCTTTCCTAGTTCAAATAACTTACCAGTTTCAGTGAGCTTGCTCTTCTGGGTAGCACGTCCTAAAAATAAAAATACGTGCCTTAGGAGACAGAGTGTTTATAGGAGAAGCTCCACCACAATCTAGATTATGTTAAGTGGTGGGAAGGACTAAGATCCCAAACATGTGCATGCATATTCATTTACACCCACAGCATCACTGGCAGCTTTAGGTGAGCTCGTCCTGCTGCAGGTGCTGGCTCACATCAAAGCAGTTTGTTTATGTGTATCATACTGAAGCTTGGATTTGTTTTGTTTCTTCTTCTGAAATCACAACAAGGGGGAGAGCAGCTGAATAAAATTTTGTTTTGGGATAACTACATTTTGCAATAACGAGATTCTGGTAAAACATATAAATGACCACAGTGACTGTCACCCTGAGTTAGATCTGGAAAAATGGCATGCAGGTGTGTTTGGGGTTTTTTTTCTTCTTTCCCTTATGTGGAATAGAACTATTCTCCTTTCTGTTTATGTGTCAGATCTGATATTTGAGAAGCTGAGTCTAACATCTGAAGTTGGAGCTATAAGTGATTAATTTCTATGGAAAAGCAAAAAACAAACCAACTGTCAAACAATACACTGGGCTTTTGGTGTCTTTATAATATTTTTTGCATTTTCGGCAATATGCAGAAGTTTTGGGGAATAAAACGAGCACCAGAGCTGCTTGTTGCACCTGCATCAGGAGAGCTGCTCTGTTTCCTGAAATCAAAGGGATGCGATACCTTTTGCCAGCTGAAGTCCTTTCTAATTCAGAAATCTTCTGTTTAGGAAAAAAAAAACCAGCACCGTGGTGACAGGGCTGCGTCCAGCCCTTCTCTCCAGCCCTGAAACAAGACAGCACCTGGCAAGAACCTGCTGGAGTTAATGAGGTGATGTGCAAACACCAATGGTATCAGCTGCTCTGCTCCCGGGCAATGTGACTTTTCCTCTTGCCCTCTCTGCACAGAACCACGCAAGAGCCTCGTGTCAGGACTTGCCATTTGTTGTGTTTCTCCTGCATTTTCCAGTCTCAGGTGCTGAGCTTTTCTTTTCTGCTCCCTGCTGTGAGGGCAGGTCATATTTCCAAAGAAACGCATTTCAAACGTTTTTTTTTTTTCAAAACACCTTTAGCTCTTCTATTTTTACTCCTGAAACAATTTCTTGTCCCCTCCTTATTATCCCTGTCCTAGCTTTTCAATTTGTAGTCACATAGAAGCAGATTGGTTTGAGTTTGGTTTTTTGGAGGTTTTTTTGCTTGTTTTGTGGGTTTTTTTTCCCTTTTTATCAAACAGAATTACAGAGAAGATGAATCTGTCAATTTTTATTCCCCTGCAGCATTTAATTTCTTCCTTACTATACTCTTCTTGATCATTTCAGAGAGGGTTACCTGTGTTTACTTTCACTGGTTAAAAAAAAAACCCCATCCTTCTAACTTTCAACATTTATTTACTAATGTGTGTTATTACCTAGCTTAAATACCTCTGTTCCCTCTGTGGTGCTACCTTTCTTTTCTTCCAAGTATATTTATAGGCAGTTATCTCTACCCTAATTTCATTAAGCAAGGTCTCAGACTCTCAATTGTCTTAGCGTATTTGCACATCCTATTCTTCATAGCTCCATAATTGAGGTCTGAAGCATGGCTCTCCATCTAACATGAGATCTGGGAAGAGTGTGGAAGAGCTCTCCCTATTTAGGAGAGCAGCCATGCAGTCTCCTTCTCATGTTCTTGATCCATCGGCAGGCACAGCCCAGACTCACAATCTGCTTTCAAAGGAAAGCACAAAACTGGTGCTCTGTATCCCACAGCTGCAGAACCACAGCAATTCCACTCACAGTCCCAAATCAGCTGGTGACACCTCAGTAGTCCAACCCAGAACAGCATCTTTTTATTGGCAGTACTCCTACCTAGTTTCAAACCTTCAGCTATGTAATAGAACTTGAATCATAGATTCACAGAATCACAGAATGGTTTGGGTTTGAAGGGACATTAAAGATCACCTCATTCCAGCTCCCCTGCCATGGGCAGGGACATCTTTCACTAGACCAGGTTGCTCAGAGCTCCATTCAGCCTGGCCTTGAACATTCCAGGTGTTTGTGTGAATTAAGTGATGGATTGAACACTCGCTTCAGAAGTAATTCCTGGGTCATAGGCTTTATTTAAGGTTTTCTCAGTCATATGAGAGCAGAACCAGGAAGGAGAGAAACAGTTAAATTATTTGCTCTGCTTAAGGTTTTTCGTTGATTTTGGTGTGGGCACTGCTGTGGAGTGGAGGTCTGTGTCAGAGAAGATCCCTACACACAAAAACAAATAACAAGGACACTCACATTTCTGCTCCTGGAGAAGCCTGAGGTATAGCAAATTGCAGTGAGCAGTTCAGGCAATGAGAGCCAACGCCTAAATCAGAGAGAATCTCAGCCTCAGTGTTGCTGTAAGTCAGCACCTACATCCCTTCCAAACAAATGACCCAGATGAGTGAGAAACATGAAGATTTAAATAAAGTAGCATACAAATAGGTGCAGTAGCTCACCAATGAATGTAGCAGCAGTTGATGTTCACGGGAAAAAGATTCCAAGTGTGAGTGATCCATTTTTTTCAAAGGACATTGCAGACTACTCTAAATTCTAACCCCTGAAAGGCTGTGATTTTGTATTTAGGAAAGCAGATGGCTGGGACGGGATGTGGTAAAATAATATAGGATAATGAATGCTCTGGAGAAGATTCTTCCTTTCTCATGAGTCCAGATAGTTGTTCAAAGAAATTAAGAGGTGAGGAATGAAAGGCAGATCAAAGGAATGTAATTTTTAATTCACCCATGTGATTAAACTGTAATTAATTGCTATAGGATGGGGATGAGACCAAAAAATGGCAGAATTTTAAATGGGACACAACATCTACATAGGAATCAGAAGCATCCACAGTTATTTGTATTAATGATTAAAAATTTTAATTAAAATAATTCACCCTGTCAAAATATTAAGAAAGGATGCTAAATCTCATACTGTAGGGCTTAAGAGAATTTCCAAATATTACAGACTATGGACAAATCCCAGCTCACAGAGCCGATTATTCACATCTTTCAATTGTTAATTCTAACATTTCCATCCTACCCCATGGTTTCAAATGAATGGGGCTGGGCCTCTGTTTCTCTTGACCTAATTGGAATTTCTGAGCCCCAAATCATACTGTCCTTGTGCTCAGAGTGTCCAAGAACTGCACAATCTCAGGACACATTGCTACTCATTACTTCATGAGCAATTGCATATGACTATTTGTCAGCCCAAAGTCCAGAGTAGAAGATAAATTATATCCAATTATTTCCTGTTGGCCTTTCTGATAAAAGAATTTCTAGCTTCTCTTTAAAATAGCTTCTCTTCAAAACTTCTCACCTTCCTGGTTTCCCATTAGCTTGCTACTGACTTGGTGAAAAAAAAATTCAAAGCAGCTTACCATGGAGACATGACTGTATATAGAACAAGTGTGACGTGTGGGAACCAAGGACTCAATGCAGAGATATTATCTGGTTTTGGATCAATTCATGGGAACTCTAGAAGTGGTTTCTGTCTCACACGTATCTTTGACCTGGTGTTGTTAACTTCAGTGTACTTCATATCCTCAGCTAAATGCTGAGGCTAATGACTATAACATTCAAATCAATAATGCCTTGAAACAGATTGGAGTCAATTTAGGGCAGGGCAAATTAATATACTGAATCCCTAAGGACCCACCTTGCAGCTCTTCAAAACAGGTACAGCACAGGCATTGCAGAGCCTGCCTTGACCATGCTGCTCTGGTCTGATTCTGGGGAAACTGCTCCCAGGCATGAAAACATCAACCTCCTCCCTCTTTAATTTGACTCTTTAGGGTGCCAATTAGCACTGATACGAACACAGTATGGTGAGAAATCAATTGTATGCCCAAAGGTAGAGCTACAAATTCATTTCCTGCTAGGATGAAAAAAATTCATGCAACTTTGTTACTGCAAAAATTAGAAACCCCAGTGAAATGCACAAACTTGAACACAGTTAACTTTAGTTCTTGAACTTTAGGTAGATTCATTTTCTAGCTGTTATTAGATAACATTTCATAAACATCCAACTTTATTTTCAAGTGGCATGTTTCTTTAGTAGGTATGCTTAATTAGTTTTGTCATTTTCTCCTGCATATCTTGTGGTTTTGACCCTACAGCAGAAGCAAGTAAGAGACAGCTAAAAGCATATTTATCACTGACATTTCAGAGTAGGGGAATGCAGCAGTAGAAATTACTACAGAATGAGTTTTGGACTATACATGGCTTCCTCTTGTTTACCTTTTCAGATTTTTCTCTTTAAAATTGTCCCCTGCAGTTGATTCACCCTCCATTACACAGGATCCACCTTTGATGGCTAAGGTTTGCCTAAGTCATGATTAACTAGAAGCAGTTGCTAGGCTCATTCAGGTGCATTTTCCAACAGCTAATTCCTTCCTCCAGCAGAAGCTCAAGAAAACACCACCAGCTCCAATCCCTTTTGTTTGCACATGAAGTTTTCAGGCACTGGTACCTCTGTGCTGCAGGTGCAGCCGTGTGTATTCACACACACATGTATCAGAGCAACTCACCTGTGCCAGAAACCTCCTGCAGACTCATCAAAAGGCTACACGGATTTGACCTTTCCTGGTGTTCTGAGTGCTGGTTTGGGCTGAACAAGCCAGGTGTTTCCTTCCAGCTAGCTACACATTCCTGTATTTTGTTGAACATAAGATACACATAATTCCCAGCAACATGCTCTGTGCTTGCATATGCTCTACTGTGAGTCAACAGGATTTCAGGATGAGAGCCCTCAAAATCACAGGCTGCAAATTCCTTCTTTTGCTCCTATTTTATCCATGATGTCCCAGAAATAACAGGAATGGCTCCAGGCACTTAACTCACTGCATCCTCTGTATCCTGTGTACAGCTTTTTGCTTTGAGGGGTCAGTAGCTGAAGGTCTAAAGGATCTCTAAATCAGGGAGGAGACAGAAATTAGCAATTTATCTTCCAGTATTACCAAAGAGGGTTTCATGGGGAAAACACAATGGAAACATAAGCACTTCATAATTGTATTTTCTCTATCCAGGCTCCTTACAAAGCACAGCTGGAGCAGTCACAGTGATGTCTTTCATTCAAAAACTCAATGAATAAACTATTCACAATCATATGGCAGACTCTCAAGATTAGTTCCCTTGCCCTGCTTCTGTTGATCTTAATCCACATCTCCTTGCCTCAATCTGCCCAAAGGGTTTTGTTCCATGAAATACTAAGAGCAGCTTTAGAAGCAGTGTGTACCTCATGTTGTATTTGGGCATAGAGAGCTTAAAAAACATTATGTGAATCCAGTGACTACACAGAACTTTCCTCTACCTGCCTCCAACACTTCATTAATTTATATCTTCTCCCTTAGGTACTCAGTGAAACAAAGGATGGAAAGGTTTTTCCTTCTTTATCCCAAGGGAAGATTTACCATTAAGCAAAACAATCACACTCATTCTCTTTTAACCTAAAAAATTTATCACTATTCAAATCAAAGTGAAACTGCTTCAATAAACTACAGAAGGGGAGCTACTCCACAGTGCTTTTGTGAACAATACCAGGTGCTTAAGATCTTTGCCTCAGCTTTGGAGTTCTGATTCTATGTTTCCCTTAGGCAGGAGTTAAATCTCCCAAACCTCCATAAGTGCTTTAACTACTGATATGTTGGATGAAAGAGTGTCATAACATCTTTATGTGTCCTGCTCCAGGACAGATTTGTAAGGGATGCTCTAAGCCTTTCTATCAGACTGAGAGATACAGGGAGATGATCACCATGAGAGACTGTTGATTTGGTTAAACATATAAGTAAATCAGGGTTTACCAAACTGGGATGCGTCTAAACACATTCAAGAGAAGAGTAGAGAGCGCCTTAGGAATTTACCTCCTGCAACTCAGTGTCTGCAGCCTTGGTACTTCCAGAGTAAGGGAGCAGAGCAGAGATTTAATGAGCAGACACACCACAGCAATCAGGTAGCAAGGTTTACTCACCAAAGTCCTTCTGTTCCCTTGTCTCTGTCCATCACTAGTTTTCCAGAGCTGGTCCCTCTGCCTTTGTGGTTTATTTCAAGTAGCCATATGCTGTTAACAGAAATACATCTCTGCACTAGTTGCCTTATATCTGAGGAGAGTGAAAATACTGTTCTATCATGAAGAGCAACTTGTGCTACTGCCCATTTGATGTGGTATTTACTGGCTGGTTGTTCCATGTGACTGTCCTGAGAAAGTGGGAATGAAAGCAGCTTCTCAGCTGTGCACCAGAAAAGCTGGATATGGTGTTAAGAAGCATGCTTTACCGAGGTTTTATCCCACAAGGCTGATTATCATTCATTTTTCATAATGATCCCAGCTAAACTTATGATCCAGTGTTGATCAGATCGTTCTTTCCATCCTGCCTCTGACGCAGAACTGCGCTCAGCTGGTTGTTACTTAGGGTTGTTACCTTTTAATTTTAGCCAGGAGAGAAATTCTTCCTTCTATATATGTTCTTTCTTTAACAAAACCCTCTTAAATGGTATTTCCACTCCCTTGGCTATGTACACAGGTGAGCACTTCCCTCTCTTCATCTCATTTCTGCTCTTTGGCTACCACACGTTTCGTTTTGCACATTCACCCAGCTGCAGCTAATCTGGGCACACTGCTCTCACTGAGCTCCCTTTGATCATTTAATCTTCCTCTACACACCAGAAACAAGATCTTTTAAGCACACTGATAATTTATGCCCCATCTCATTTAACTGTCTCTTTAACATCTCAAAACCAAACCAATTTCTGCTGCCCTTCCTCCAGATTTAACACTAAGGCATTAAATGAAGCACAGTGTTGCTCCCAGCTTTCCTGCAAGTGATGTCATCCACGTCTTGCTCTGACATGATGAGCAGGGTGCTACTAGAGTAGGGATCCAGCTTTGCTGCTCCTCAGTGGTGCTATTCCCAGCTGCCATCACTTCCCATTTAAGAGCTGTAATCACACAGGGGTTCATAATCAACTCACCTGTTCTTATCATGAACCAAACCAAATAGTTAAAGCTAAATGTTTTATTTGAAAGGTTGCCAATCTCATTATTTTTTTTTCCTCTTCATAAGTTGCTCCAGTGGCTCCATTTGCATTAGAAAATATGTGATTTTAAGAATTTGACAAGACCTATGTGAGCTATTTGAGTAACTTTTATATCAAGGCTTGAAATGAACAAACTTCACCTTCTTTATTGTCAGATGACTACTTCCAGTTCACAGACAATGTCTTTATATTTGGGATTAATATGTGAACGCTGAAAAAATAACTACCCAGAATAATACTGAGGTCCAGACTCTATCCAACAAGCAGAAAAACATGGGTCTAGTTTCTCTCTAAGGAGCCTGTGCAGCCAGTGAGGAGAGCCAGGGTCCTCCAGACCTCATGACAGGATAATTACTCTAAAGAAGATTCTGTCTCTCAGTAGAAAAAACATTTGCCAAACAGACACATGCAGTGGTTTCAGGTAAGTATCTGAAATCTAACAGTATGAATCCAGACTTTTAAGCGAGTCATTAATTTTTACAGTTGGGATTTAAGGATATAAACTATAAATTCATGAACCCTAATAAAATTCTATTTTGGATTCTGGATATATATCCATTTCTGATTTCTTCCTTTTCTCCACAGCAGGAAGCTTTTACTCTGGAATGCCTGCATAAACTTTTTTTTTTTTCCACTTTCTCTTCTTTTATGTATTTCTGTTTCAGATATCATGAACAAACTTTGAATTAATTATTTTTTCCACAGTTTCACTTTAAAATCCATTTGCTATGCAGAGTACATCTTTAAAAGGCACTTCAGGGATATCTTCTTGCTTTGCTGTTACACCTTTATAGCGTTGAATAAATCAATAAGGATTTCCTTTGTTGGTTTTCATGTTAAACTTCCTGCATGATTACACCTAAAAGGGAAAGAAGTGCTTCCAGGAGAACCAATGTGCTATGGTCCCACAAGACTCAGATTTACAGCTGGGGTTTCTTTCAAGGTCTAGCAATTTTTCTTTGTAGACTGATACTTTTCATGGAAAAAGATGATTGCAGATATAAACAAGTGATGTGAAGAAATAGCACACGGATGATTTTCCTCACTCAGTGCATCCTATTGAGATAAAAATTAATGAGTGAGGTCATGGTTTAAATATGGTTCAGATTAGTCATGAACTAAATCTGTTCCTAATGAAAACTTCCCAGTGGCCTGTGTAAAAGATACCTGATGTTCACCCAGACCTCCTAAAGAGACCTAATTATCACCTTTTTTTTGTTGTTTTTTTTTGGTTTTTTCTTAAATGATAGGTAGGAAGAAGGACTGCTGTTCCTCAGCATACATTTTTCCTGTCATGATAGCTGATGTGCTGTAACTGCCCCTTAGCAGAGCAGGGCTTGTCACCTCCTCTCAGGAACACGAATTGCCACAGAATTAGTGCAAAAGATCGCAATAAATAGTTGCCATCTTTGGCTAAACCTGAAATAACACCATCATTTTCATTGTAGGTATCCCTGAAATATTTTAGTCTGAATTGCCATCATGGAAAAAGCAAAAATTATTACTTTCTTGAAGTGTTACTTTCTGTTTTCTGTTTCTTCCTCTATGTAACCTCTGTGATCTGTGTGTAGCCTTTAAGAGGAGGACTGGGGCTGGGGAGAACAGGTGGATGTGTGTTTTCTCAGTTCCACTCTCTTTCTTTGATACAGCCTTATTCCCTGGTCTAATAAATGGTCTCTACTGAATCCTATTTACTCCAGCATTCTGGTCTTCCCTGTTACAGAAAATTTCAAAGCAGAAGTCAAGGTAGTGCATCTAATGTGGTTAGGAGAAGACCTGCCCTATACAAGAACCAAGCACCAGGGGAGGGTGAGGAGAGAGAAGACAGTGGGATTGAGAAAGAGCTCCTTCAACCAAACAATCTCAGCTGACATCAGGGAAGGGCAACAGAGCTAGGGAAGGGTCTGGAGCACCAGTCTGATGAGGAGCAGCTGAGGGTGTTTATTCTAGAGAAACTGATGAGGAGAACTGGGGGTGTTCATTCTGGAGAAAAACAGGCTCAGGACTGTCTTGCTCTCTCAAACTCCCTGAAAGGAAGCTGGAGACAGCTAGGGGTTGGCCTCTTATCCCAAGTAACAATCAATAGGACAAGAGGAAATGCCCTCAGGTTGCACTCAGGGAGGTTTAGATTGGACCTTATGGAAAATTTCTTCACCAAAAAGGTTGTCAAGCACTGGAACAAGGTGTCCAAGGAAATAGTGAAATCATCAACCCTTGAGATATTTACAAGATGTGTAGATGTTGTCCTTGGGGACATGGTTTGAATTGGCAGTGCTGGGTCAAGAGTTGGACTCAATGATCGCAAAGGTCTTTTCCAACCTAAATGATTCTGTGATTCCATGTACATTAAATTCAGTGGGGCTGCTCCAGGTCAGCACAGATTTTAATCAGGCTGCCACAGTGTGTTCTATTGAGCACAGGCTCCCATTCATGACCAGCTGTACACCTGACCTGTTTCACTGCTGCTGCTGAGAGCTGATGTTTGAGCAGGGTCCATCTTCATCTTAATTCTGCTCACAGCTGTCATTAGCATCTCCAGGCTTACTCACAGCATACCCACAGTCTCAGGCTCTGCTTGTGAAACTAATGACATTCTAATCAATACTGTTCTGTTGTTTAGCATGCCTGCCAGGGCTATATATCTGAGAAAGCAACATGTTGGAGAAGGAAAACATCTTACATAACTTCCTCTTCTGATGTTCGAGTGGTACCTGTTTTGAAGAATGTAAGGAGCTGAATGCTTCTGTCTGTAACATCCCCTTATGAAAGGATAGTTTTGATCTAATCTTGCTAATGATGCCTGCCATGCCAGTGTTTTGCTCAGACTCGAAGAAATTGAAGTAGTGAAGTTTTAAAATATCTTGTAACAAAGCCTCATCCATAGCACAGGTGGTAAAAGGCCTGCAAGGGATGAAATGGGGAGGAAACGTAAAGAGACTTAGCTCACAGAGTTTAAAAGAAGGGAAGGTGAGGTTGAGGGAAAATGAAAATCTGAGACAATTTGTCAAGTGAAAATTAGATAAGGGCATGAGCAGTCTGTTCCAGGCTGCCCTGAAATATATTCCAGAAAGTTTTTGCTTTACATTTGATGTGAGGAAAAGCTTCAATAAAAAGGATAATTTTCCATTAAAGCTTTTCATTTCCATGAAAGCCATTTAATCATCCAAAGGCACCCAACAAAACTCCCAGGCTACTCTTGGTGCTGAGTGAGGTGCTGTTATTGCTTAGCACTCAAAGGGATTTAGCAAATGTCATCAACAGAATTGTGTAGGTTCAATACCCTCAAGCAAGCGAGTGCTTGTAGTGTGAATGAAAACACAGGGTGATTTTCACCCTCTTGGCCAATATCTGGTCTTCCCCAGCTGGAATATTTCTGGTCTTCCCCAGCTGGAAGTGTGGAAACTTTATCAGGTTGAAGGTTTTGGCCAATTAAAAAAACCCATCTCCTTCATTATGAAGATCAAAGCAACACATAAAACATAGAAGATGTCTTCTCCAGATAGAGATTGGATTAAAAATCTACCTTCAGAGTAGAAAAATGAATTTCTAGGAGGCTGTACTTGGTGAGATGGAACAGGTCCTCTAGTTTTAGCTTCTAACACTGTTAATGGGATTTCCTTTGGAAGCTCATTATGTATATACAGGAAACAGTGAACTCAAATTATTTAAGGAGACCTAAAGCTGGCACAGATGGAAAACTTGCTGCCTCTTCACCCTTTACTCTTCCCCAGAGCAAAGGGAAAGGCTCAGCACCTGGAAAAGGTAGTGGCTGAGAGATGCCAATCTCATGTTCCCAGATTTTTTGTTTCTATTTTCTCTGTGCAGCAGAGGTCTTAAAACAGTTAGTCAGAAATAGGAAAGAAATGCAGTGTGAAGCCTGGCCCCTGCACTGACGGATGCAGCTGAGCTGTAGCACAGGGAGGAGAGATCTCCATGTTCCCAGGGAGAGAACAGTATATTTTCCCTTTGTAAATGGCTCTAATTATGCTCTAATTACTGTACCTGGAGGAAATCCTTCAGATGTTTTGCATTGAAGTCTCACCTGTAAATGTTGGTGAACAGCTGCAACTTGTTGTCAGTCATTAAGCTACTGATGAAAAGGTCACCAGGCAGCTCAATAGCATTGCTTTAACAGCTCCTTGATTTCCTGCATTCACATCTCTTTGTTCTGCAGTTTCTGTGCAGTCCAGACATAGATTAGATCAGCATCTCCCGCTGAGAGGAGAGGTTGTGGCAGAATAAGGTGCTTCATACACACCCCCCACCCCCCTTCCCACTTTGGGGGACTTCAAATTGAGTGAGAGTGGTGAGGCCCTGGCACAGGCTGCCCAGATAAGCCCTGGATGCCCCATCCCTGGAAGTGTTCAGGTTGGATGAGGTTTTTACTGGTCTGATCAACTGGAAGTTGTCCCTGCCCATGGCAGGGGGTTGGAACAAGGTGATCTTTATGGTCCTTTCCGACCCAAGCCCCACTACGATTCTGTGGTGATAAACTGGAGCATGAGTGTAAATAGATGACAGCTGAATTTGTGGGTTCAGCTGGGACATTGCCTGGTTTGTCACCTTTTCCACAGGTGTGGTCATTTGGGTTAAGATGAAGACCAGACAAGTAGAAACTGGGAAGTTAAAGTGCCCATCATGAATCCTGAGTCCCCTGGTTCTCTGCCATAGGAGGTTTGTTGCTCAATTTTTACTCCCATTAACAAGACTAAAGAATATTACATGTGTGCAAGCCATATCAGTTGTAGATAGGATATTCTCCTGAAAAGTTGTAATGTTTGATGAAAAATCCTGAATCAGGCAGTTCTGCACCCATTTTACATATACAAAAGATATGAAATCACAGCTGGGCTTACTGACTCAGTGCAGTATATGTTAGATGACTTTTATCTAGGAAAAGGAGGAGTTAGGATGAAGACATCTCCTGAGGTCATGCTGTAGCACTGATGGTACAGAATCAGTTCTAAACCAACCCTCTGATCCTTGTTCTATCCAGAAAATGTTTGATAAAATAATTTGGCTGTGAAAAAATAAGTTTTCAGAAGTGAAAAATATTAGTTTTCATATTTCTGGGATTTATGTCTGGTATGAGCCCTCACTTTTCTGTTTGCATGGCAAAGAGACACAGGACATGTGTAGGTGGAATATTCATGGATGTTCTGGTTTTTCAGGAACATGTTTTTGCTGCTGCTTCTGGAAGACCTGGTATGGCTCATGTTAAATCACAAGGATTCATCAATGTTAAAACATTCCATTTGGCAGGAAGCTCTGGAAGACTGTTGTGCTGGAGGAGTAACTTTCTTGGTCTTTGCAGCTAAGTGTACCTAGAAACATGATTAAATCTATTTGCTGAAGGCCTAGAGACATCAAATTGGTGTAGCACTGATAAACTCACTAATACTCTCTAGCTCAGCCACAGGTTGTGTAACTGAATGCTTACAGAACATATGCCTTGAAGATAGGAAATGAAGATACAATGGAATACTGGATTTTTTTTTTTTTAATATAAAATAGTTATGCACAGTCCAGCGCAAAAATGTTCATTTAAAGCAGAGCACCATCCTGGCATTATTATTGTTTTTATTTGTGAGAAGAACAGCCCCAGTACCATTCAAAGGAAGTTATCATATAAAACAGTTAATTTTGCACTCTTCAAACCAACTCAATTTTTCTCTCTTCTGCCAACCTAGGTTTTGTTCAGATATTAAAATATTGAAACCATCCAATTGTTACTGGGAAGATTTTTCTGCCCACTGAAGGTGTACAGTGAATGGTTCATAAGGAGGAGATGGTGAGGCTGCTCAGTGCTGTGCACACACAGCAGCACACTGCACCACCCTCCCCAGTCCCTCACTAGGAAACACCCCTTTTTCCACACCAGGGATGAAAAGAAGACCTAAAACCTTCACAGAAATCAAAGTCTTTTTAAACATCCACACTCCCATTTAGCAGTACCTTGCCTCTGGGAACACTCAGAGAGGCAGGAACATCCAAATGAGAATAATCACTGGGTGGTTCAGCCTTCAGAACCAGAAAAACAACCTAACATCAGGTTTTGAAAGAGGAAGGGAAGCAGAGAGCCACACACAGAGCATCTCCCAGTGCACTAGAACCTCTGGCTGGTCAGTCTGCACAACAGCAGCAGCGTATGCAGGGGCACTGAGCCATGCTGAACATGCTTACACAGAGACAACAAAACTCTACAGCATTCATACAAAATCATGTGTAAACAGAAAGACTCGGGAAGTCAGGAGAGAGCACGAAGCAGGAAGACAGAGAGCAGTAATAATTGGTTTAATCCACCCAAGGACTCGGCTGCCAGTTGGCACTGCTGGCACAGTGCTTTAGCTGTCAGCGCCTGGCGGATTAAGCAGCAGAGCTCAGAGATAGGTTTCTGCTACAGGAGGCAATTTCACACTGATGAAGGGCATTCACTCTGCAGGAAAAACCTTGCTGTGTACTCTTCATTTTTGTTGAAATAACAACAAAGGGGCTTTAGATATACTCCAGGGTAGCTGACAACAGAGTTTGACCTGACTTCAACAAAACTACATCTTATTAAAGGGGAAGGGTTGCTATCCACAAAGATGGAGAGCTCATTGTGCCTGTGTTTGTACAGCTGTTAAGGCAAGAGGGTTCCTGATCCATGACCAGAGCTGCTGGGCATTACAAAATACTAATTATAAAATCCATCTATGTGACAACACAAGTCTAAAAACACAAGCTGAAGCACTTCTCAGTAACTTTCTTACATTTAGAATGAACCACAGTCTGAAACACTAAAAGGTAAGGGTTCCACAAAGCTATCTGGAGTCAAGTTTTGGGTAAGTGCTACTGGGCTTGCAGAAATGTTAGGCAAGATTTGCTGTAATTCATAAAAATAATTGCTTATGCTTTGCTGAGTTGTAACAACTAGTTAATGAAATTAATTTATTTCTTTTCAAAAGACTAAGAAAGAAATGGAGATTGGCCAAAGATTCCCTCTGGGTGTAAACATGATGGAGAGATAAGTGGATGAGTTGCTCAGATCTGTGCTGTTTCTCAGCCTCTGATTGGAACTTTGTCTGTACAAGACCCTGCACAGGATCATTGCCAGCTGGGAGAACTGTGTGTTGTGTGGCTATGGAGAGTCTGCAAGAGGTTTTGTCAAAACATTTTTTAATGTTTTGTTGTTGATGATCTTTTTTCTGTTTTGCTTTTAATGAAACCCACAATTCTAAAAGTTATTTCCTCCTCCATCTGTCCCTCATTTTATGAAGAAATGAGGTTATGACATAGATATTCGCATGTTCTGGAATTTGTTTCTGTGACATGTTATACAAGGGCATCATTTGAGCCTTATTTTGCTTTTCTTGTGGGGAAAAAAAAAAANTTCTCTCCAGAAAGTAGTTTCCTTCAATAAAAATAGTCCTCTACTACTGCCTCTGTTTTAATCTGCTTTGTTGCCTGCCCACTCCAACTGTCTTTCCTTCCACACCTCTTTGCTCAGGTCACTCTAGCCCATCCAGCCTGATGTCTCTTGGTACCTAGGGTCCTTGAATGTTGCCCTCAGATTTATTGGCTTGCAACCTTTCACTGTTGGCTTTAGCCACAATCTCCTTTTCTTCATCATGGTCCCTGCACAAAAAGCAGCCTGAACACAAGCCACAAGCTTTCTGTTGTCAGCACTCATTCTCTGTCAACACCTTCTGCTGTCAACACCCTTTATCTCCAGTTTTCCAGAGATAGGAGGGATGGGATTGAATTCCAGATTCAAGCACCTACATATAGATGTCAACATGTAGGTGTCCAACTTTCCCTGAAGTTAACAGAGATTTGGCCAATCAGTCAATCAAGCCTAGGGAACAGTTCATGTCTCCTCTCCTCTATGTCTATCTGTGTGTGTCAACACTTCCCTGGATGAACCTTCTCATAACTGAAGTGGATGCTGACGCTCAGAAAGACCTTGGGTCCTGTGGTAATCCTGTGAGAGGGTCAATGAAGAGAAGGTCCTGCTCAGTGTGTGGGAGTGCAGGTGCTACCCCTGTTTATGGTGGTGCTGGGAGAGCTCCCGTGTCTTGAGAGATTTCTGCTTCTACCATGTTTTTCAAAACTTACAAACTTGGATATTTGCTTCCAGACAGCCAAAAGACTCTGGTATTGATATTAACAACTGGGTTTTCAGGTACTCTGTGCATTAGAGCCTCTCAAGGAAATAAAATAAGCTGGTGTCTGTTTCACACAGAAAAAAATTCTTTCTTCAGTTCTCAGTTTTCAGAATGACTGAAATAGTAAAACACACAGAGACACATACACACCCTTCAGTTTTAGGCACACACCCAGCATGAAAATAATCAGCCAAGATAATTAAAATTTGGCAAAGTTACAAGTAACAGAAATGAGGACAAGTCTTGCATAATCTTAACCCTATCTGGCTCAACTAGCTCAGTTATGATAAAAAACTTAAATCAACCACGCACATTTTTTCTCCTCCTTTACATTTTCACTGACTTCTCAAGGAAAGAGAATCCTATTCTTTGTTCTTATCCCTTATTGTTAAAAGCAAAAAATGGCTTTTCTTGCCCAAATTAATGAAAAGTCAGTCTTCTCTCAGCTCTGCCAGCATAATTCCACTCATTCCATCTGACCTCCTCTTAGGTTACCCTTGTGTGACCTACGTGATTGCTTCTCAAATCCTTGCCTCTTTCAGAGATTCCCATGTGATCTGTATTTGTTTCTTTTCTGCTTGTGCTTCCCCATCACCTGTACATACCTAGTTACCTAGATTTTGTTTCATGCTCTACATGGATGGTATCTTTTTAGGTCAGACACCACTGTTCTGTTCTGTTCCCACAGCTTTCCCAACACACTCCCTGCACAAGACTCATCTCCTAAATGCCAGTGCACCAATACAAATAAAAGACATGAAAAACATGTACAAATAATGGCTACAAGCAGATCGTAGCAACAGTTTCAGCTAAGATATTCCAGTCCTCCAAAACGTGTAATTTTCCCTATTAATCCCTAGGTCAAAACATGGTTTTCTAACCTTTGCAATTAAAATGCAGCCAGACCTGATAATGAATCACTGAATCTATCTACAGAAACTAATCACCTCTCACAGAGCATCTCTTCTTATTGACATTCCCCTTGGCTCAGGAGTGACTCACCAGCTGCTGAGCTATGAACTTTGAAATGTTTACTTTCACACTGAAAAATTTGGCCTCTGTTGCTAATGAAGAGTGAGGACAAGGCAGGGAGACCAACTACTCTGTGCCAGAAATCTCACCCTTGAACATCACAACAACCTGACAGTTAAAACAATTCTAAAGTTTTCACACAATACATTGAAAACCATTATTAATTAATTAATAATTTTCAAGGCTCCTATATGTGGAAATAAACTGAAGAGATGCTACCCTGCTCTGCCTATAGGAGCTTATAATCAAAGTAAAAATCAGCAAAGATTTCTGCTTTTGCCTCAGTTTTCTGCTCTGCAAGTGTGTGTGGGACAGGACCTATTCTGGGCTCAACCTTCAAGCAACAAGTGAGTGAATTATGGTCAGAGACATCAGTTCTGTAGCTGAAAACACAGAGCATGGAGGAAAACAGTGCCTGTCATATTTTGTGTCTCAAAAAAAAGGGAGTAAAATATGCTGGAGTTAAGAGTAAGGACTGTTTGGTTTTGAAGGATCTCTGATGGACTTATGGAGTATCACATTTAAGCAGTTTTTGAGATGAGAAGATAGAAGTGGATGCACTTCAGCATTAATCCAAACACAGAAATTTCAAAACACTTTCTGGGGAAAACAGTTTAAGACTGCTTAAATATCCTAAGAGATAACACTCCTCATCTAGTGATTCCAGTCACTTCCAATCCAAACCTTTCCATGATTCTGTGTGTGGGGGAAATGTCTGAAATTGAATTGAACTCTCAAACTTGCTGCAGCAGTAGAGGCTGGCTGTAAAATTTTTTTGAGTCCTGTCTAAACAGAAGTGACACATTCTGAATCCTCCTGTCAGTAAAGAGATATTGAAAAGGACCAGCAGACAGCAGGCTGATCACTTCCTGTGGTTCTGTACCTAAACCATTCAGACTGGGAAAATTGAGGGCTCCCAGTCTGGAAAGAAGAGAAGACTTATACCTGAAAAAAAAATAATGTTTTTGAGAAGAAGATGGGGGCTTTGAAAGAAGATGGTGAAGATCCTGACTGAAGAAAAGACCCTGAGAGTGGAGGGAGGCCTCAGAGGTAGGAGAGATGCAGGAGGCCAAGTCCAGGGGGGCTCCCAGGGACCTCACCAGTACTGCCCAAGGGCTCTATGTGTGAGAACCAGCTCAGTGCAGGCTGACATGACTTCTTTCCCAAATATCCCAAGCCAACAGCAACCTCCCTGCAGGGAAGGGAAGATGAATCCTGATGAATGCAAACACTGAGTGGCAAAGTGCATGTGTGAGTCTGAGATAATGAAGTAGGGTAAAAATTCCTGTCTCCTTGGTTCTTAAATAGACTCCAGCACCCAGAGACACTACAGGTTATGGTACACTTTGTCTTACCCTTGGCAAGCTCCCACAAGCTTTATATATCCACCCCTAAAAATGTTAATATGGTTCTATATTTGGGGTTATTTCAACACTAATTAATAGCCCAAAGAAAGTTTCCCAAAGAGTTGGACATAGTAGATAGAGTGCAAGGCATGTGTAAGACACACATTCCAAACATTGCCATCGTGATTCTCCTTATTATCCCTTATTCTCTACTCTAAAAGGATCTTGTAATCCATCTCGGGCGGATCCCGACTCCCGTGGGATGTCAGTAACACTCTCTGAGTGTGCTTGCCTGGGGTACAAGGCTTAAGCCTGCAGGGAACATGTCTAAGAGCTAACCTGACAGCTCCCATGTCGTAAATAATGGACTGATCTGAATGACAGATGCTGGCGCAGCTTAATCTCTTTGGGAAAAGGTATTCCCTGCACTACTAAGGATAGCATGCAAACCCCTGCAATTCTGAGTGGGAAACACTGAAAACTCACATCCTTATTCTTGTCTCAGCTTTGAAAAAGATCCCTTCCACATTGCTTAAGTTTTAGGGCACTTTTTTTTTATTCTTTTCCTCTAGCAATCTGCACAGAAGTGCAGTATTGCTTTTCATCCAAGCAAGAACACAGTGTTGTAATGATCGTTGTTCTCCAGATCTGTCCAACAGAATTTTGGTACTCTGGATAAGGCATCCCATGGGACAGAGACAAAGATAGCTGCATCTTTATCAGTGATTAGAGTCAGCAAGGACCCACAGTTTGAGATGCAGACTGTTGACCTTCTGCTTGGGATCCTTTTCCTCACCATTATACTTGAATATATTAAAACAAAGGGACTCACAGCATTTGGGTACCTTACTTTTTTTTTTTTTTTTTAATTTATTGACAAAGCAAAGTACTAAGCTTAACTTTCTGAGGCATCACACATTTTTTTTCTTCATTATTGGGCTTTGTGGCTATTAGCTCTGAATTTTTGAAATTAATGTAAGTGCTGCATCCTCTATTGCTTCCCCCAGCAAAAAGCCTCATGTGCAACCTGCTGCACAGCTGTAAGTGGCTTAAGCTAAAGTCATGATACTGAAGTCTACAGTGTACTCATAAACATGAACCATGAAATATTTGCCAGCTATAAATAGAAGACTGTCAACCAGATAAAAGCAATCTTCTCTGAAAACATTTTCTGGTGCTCACGGACAACTTCCACAGTCATTATATAAAAAATGGATAGAAATGACTGCTGCTAACCCAAAGGATTTAAGCTTCTTCAATAACTTGCACACGATCTTACTGACTTGGCTCTTTTTTGTTGTTGTTCTAGAGATGTTGATAAAAACAGTCAGCAGTCAGAAAAATCTATATAAAATGAGATGCTGCTGTGGGCCAGCATACAGAATCTAGTCTGCCCTGAGACTCCTTTGATGGGCGAGTGAACAGCAGCTAAATCAAGCAGCCTGGGTAATGTCGTTGCCTTGTCTTCCTCTGTACCTAATTCAGCACGTCACTCCTCTCTCTTAGTAAAGACAAGCATCCTGTGACCCTTGTTGTGCTGCACTTGTTCTTCACTGTGTTACCTGATGACTTTTCAAGCCTTGGTCCAGTAAACAGAGATTTAACAGCAATCCCTGCAATCTGATATCTTCTCTCCACTTGCTGTTTTCTCAAAGCCCAGGAAGACAAGTGTAAACATGAATGCTCACTGACCATAGCCTTGTACTATTTTGATTTTAATTTCTGGAGGCAAGGGTATGTTTTTCTGCTCAGTTATTGAAGCAGATATATAATGGCCCAGAATACTTACTGTTGGGGTAAATCACCATAAAGGCAGCAAAAAATACTTCTGTATGCAATTTATTTTCCACGTATGAATTACTGAATTAAATCAGGATCAAAGAGTTTATCAGCCACTCTATGTCTTCCTTCTCTTCTGTTAACATGGCATGGAGAAAGCATGTGACTGATGTAATTACATTTACTGAGACCTTTGACAGGTCTGAAAGCTGAGGAGGCTGCAATGTATTCATGCCTTGCATTTTCATGGCACTTTTTCATTTATAGAATTTCTCCACACAAATATGCTGTAGCTCTTGATCCCTGCTGCTATCTCTAGCATTGTTATCTGTGGGGAGTTTATGAATCCACAATATAATGTGTACTGAACACTGCATAAAATTCTCTTGCATCAGGAAAAAAAAAAAGCAGTAATACCAAGGCACAAGAACACCTGCTGTTGTGAAATCTCATTTTCATCTTGGAGACCATTTTGGAAAAACTATTTGTGTACAGAAGTTAAGCATCCTTCAATAAGTGCAACAGAATCCAGTCCGAAACTCCACTGCCTGGGTTGCTGTTGGTTGCACTTTGCCTCATGGTCTCACTTAGTGGGAAAGTAGGCCAAGGAATGAAAGAAGATACAAAATAATTTTAAAAAATGCACTCGTTATTTATTCAGTAAATATCACTCAACAAGAAGTGAGTAGGAGGGTTAGAGAGAAAGCCTGTGTTCTCCATTAATAAAGAGAGATGTTATTCTGTGAGAAACATCAGTCTTGACCATACAAAGTGGCCAGTACAGACTGCATTCTGGAATTACGTACTGCACTGCATGAATGGAACTCAGCTTCTTAAAGACCTGGATGCTACCCTCAAAAGGCTCCTTTCTAAAAACCAGTCCTTTTCCCTCAGTGTTCCCTCTAGTTCTGAATCATGGCCTAAAACATTGTATGTGGAGCTTTGCAGCATTGTCTTAGTGCAATTCCCAGTGTAGGAGCTTCATCCAGTTGTTTATGGATGGATATTGGGTGGATATTTTATAGTGTTCTAATACAGTGATGGTCCTGCAAAGCTCAGGGTGTAAAGCTTTAATGGAAATTGGAAATACCATTCCAACTCTGTCTTGTAAAAAGGCAGAAACACTTCTGGAATGCTCAGTGCAGATATCTAGAGATGTATATTAAAATTCGAGAGTAAAATGAACATGGAAAGAATTCAATCAATGTCCTTCTCATCCATGATTCATCCATTTCATATATAGCCAGTACAGCTCACCAGTGAACAGGGCAGAAAATATCCATTTCTGTGCTGCAGACCCTGCGTGGGTGTTTGATGGGATTCCTGGAGAGGTAATTTCATGTGAAAATTATAACTGATTCCCAAGTCATACAAACTACAAAGGAAACAAAGTCAGAATGCTAACCCCCAGGGTAGGCAGATTTCCAGCCATTGAAAACAGGAGTGTATGGACTTCTGATGTCAACATTCACTGTGTTCAGTGCCAGTTTCTTACTTCCTAAGAGTTCCTTGAGCAAGAAATCAAGGTCTCTGAATTCTGACTGTGTATCAAAGAAATTATTCAGGGAACAATCTGTAAAAGGCAGCAGTATTACTTATCTGCCTCATAGGTTTCTTGAAAATAGAGTAGAATATCAAACATTTCCTTTCTAAATCTCACGGTAAAGGTCAAGTGCAGTAAATTGCTGCAGTTGTACAGAAGCAAGTGGAACAAAAGCAGACTTTACTATAGATCAAACTTGCACTTTCATACTCAAATGACTTTGCATCTTTCCTTTTTAGTACTGGGATGTCCTTTATCCCACAGAGACTTGCAATTCAGCCTCAAACACGTTTAGTTTTAATTAACATATTAGCTCAAAAATTAGTTGATTTTAATTGAAAAGCAAATGCTACTTTTAGAGCAAAGAAAAACTGCTGGAGTGGAGGGGGCTGTAAAAAAAGTGAAGGGATTCAGAATTTCTCACTGAGAGAAAAACTCACATGGTGTTAATGTGTTTTCCTTTCAAAGGCTCTGGTGAGGGGTAAGAAGGAAGCCCAGCTGATTTCATTTTGCCATGGATGCAACAACCCAGCCAGGTAAAAGCACCAAGAAGGGAGAAGCTTGTACCTTCCTTAGAATAACTGAACGTGCCTGGAAGATAAAACTTTTCAAAATGACATGGAATGGGCAGAGAAGAAACCTTGCCAGGAGGGAGCTGCAGCCTGAGCAGGAGGTAGAACGTGCCCATGTAAAATCTAAGAATCACAGAACATTTGGGTTAAAAGGGACATTAAAGATCATCTTGTTCTAGCATCCCTGTCATGGGCAGACTTGCCATTCCCTAGATCAGATCGCTCAGGGCCCCATCCAGCCTGGCTTTAAACACTTTCAGGAATGGGATATTCACAACCTCTCCGGGCAGCTTGTGCCAGGGCCTCAGTAGTAAAGAATTGTTTCCTAACAGCTAAACCTGTCCTCCCTTCTCTGCCATTGCCCCTTTTCCTATCACTATCTGCCCAGATAAAAAGTCCCTCTCCCTCCTTTTTTTTAAGCCCCCTTAATATCTCACAAGCAGCAGAAAGAGGAGGGATGAAAACTGACTGTTGAGAGTACCATGAAGTGAAAGTCAGTGGAGTTCTCAAATGGGGCTGATTCTTTATGGAATGTACTGTAGACCTAGAAAATTCTTTACCAAAGCTTGTGTGGATGCAGGGGGCTCAAAACAGACTGGACTAGAGCTTGAAAGAGAGATCCCAAGATTATCTGTTAAGCAGAGAAGCTCTGTCAGGTTAGGGTGTCTCCTGAACTATAGACACTCAGAAACTGGCAAAGCTTTACAGGGTAGTATTTAATGTTTTTCCTTGATGTTATTTCTCCTTGGGTTACTTTTTGCAGCCCTAATTAGAGGGCAAATGCTGCAGAGATGGTCTAAGATAACCCTTAATCTGAATCAACATGGTTCTTCTTCCAGAGACAGGCAGTCAGGACCAGTATGGGATGAAAAGAAACCCCTCCAGAGGGTACCATGTGCAGTAAGTTGTGATCCCAGAAACGACCGAAAAATTACTGGAGAGACAACAAATCTCACATAAAGGACTGGATTGCCAGTATGGAGCTGTATTTACAAACCAATTTGAGCTGGTTCCCTCCCACTCAGAGTTTTCTTGGGTTTAAAATTATTATTGCCAGAATTCCTTTTGTAATACAAGGTAGATTTTTTTCTCTGATGGGAACTTTGGGGGTAGGGGTGTCTTATTTTCAGGAAAATGTGTAGGCAAATCACCTTCTCCAAAAAGCACCAACAAGGGTGGCAATGTGCAGCACTGCTGGCACATGGAGGATCCTCGCTGGAAATGGTCTGAGGCCATTTGCCTAAGGAGGTTTTGCAAACAGTGTCACAGACTAACAGTCCTGAATAATGCTACAGCTCAACAGCTCCAGTTCTGAAATCATCTACTTAAATTTATGCCTGTAGCCACACTCCTTTTATTCAAGGAATTACATAAAAAAAAAATCTGCATCTTTTTCTTCAACAACAACCTCTGTATTTTGTCAACATAGCATATCTGCCCACAGAAAAAAAAACAAAGCACATTCATAGAAAAAACCTGAAGATTTGCTGCTACTGTTTGCAATAATTAAAAAAAAATTACAGACAAACTTTTGATAATTCTGAAATAAAGCACTGTTCTTATTTAAATTTATTTGAGAGAGGGAAAGGGAGGATTTTTAAACTGAAAAACACATTTGGTTTTGAAAATTATTGCAGAATGCCCTATGTGCTGTTCTCTAGACAGAAAAATCATTTTGGCTTATGCTCTTTCTACCAGTCTGAAATGCAAGACATTTCCAGTGACAATCTACCTAATTCAAATAAAGCAAATGTTAGTTTTTCTGTATAATGTCACAGCATTATTATCCTTTCTCTCTGAAGGTCTGGCATGAACACAATGACATCCATAAGAGTCTATAAAGTGCTTTGAATATTAGAACAGGGCAAAGAACTGGGATCTGTACAGGGCATCTGCCTAATGGCTCTGCTGAATAAGGATGCAGAATCCTTACACACACATATACATGGAATCATATAACTTATTTTATTTTCTAATTTCACTCAGTCAGATCATCAAAAGTTTTCTAGGAAACAACAACAAAAACTCCCAGTGTCTATGACTGTGCAGAATGTGTCAGAACTGTGCAAAACTGGTCAGCCTGTACAATACAAAGAACAGGATGAAAAGCCAAAGAATAATAACATTTCAAACAGAAAAAGTCTTGATATACAGAGCATCAGTTTAGCATGTTCCCAACAAGCAAAATCATCTAATAAACAAAGAGACAACTGGGAACACAGAACTGGAAAGAACAAGCAGGGTCATCTCGTCTAAGTCCTTGGAAGAATAGGGAGATTTCTGAGAGTTATCAGCTCAGAAGGAGTGTACAGAGAAGCTCTGCCTCTCAGTCCCATATTCCCTTCACAGTTGTGCAAATCTGGACACCACCAAACAGAAGAGTGAATCAAGGGCATAGCCAAAGTGCTTGAACCTCACAGTTGGAAAAAAAAAAATGGAATAAGGGATAATTTAGGCTCATTAGTGCTCTAGGAACAAATCAGTTATTCAGTCTGGGTAAGGCCTACTTTAGACCTGAAAGAAAACTTTACCAATAGCAACCAGACACAGAACCCTGCTGTTGTCACTGTGTGGATGTTTAGAAATAGCTGAAGTGCAACAGTATTTTATCTGTGAAAATGATGCAGGAGCAATCAGTCTGGCAGATATTTAGACCATGTGAGCTGACTTTTTTTTTCCCCTTATTCTTCCTGTGAACATACAGACCCAGTGTAAAGGGACATCCTCCTAACAGGCAGCACTAGTGTTTAGAACAAAAAGGACTCCTCCTTTCATCTAGATCAAAAGAAGATGTCTGAGCTGATCTGAGCCTTTTTACAAGTGGAAGGGTGCAGATATCCTCCAGTTGACACAGCTGCCCAGGGAACACACACAGACACATGCTGTGAGCTACTGAAGCTAGTTACTTCAGGATCAAAACTCTCATTTTCCTGCTGCCTTCTGAGAAATTTCATGCTGCTTAGGCCCATTCTGAGTCTGAGAAGTAAGATTTGGGACATCCATTTGAAAACAGGACACAGGAAAAAAAGTCAAGGAGAGCTCCCAGCTGATAGGACAAGACCAAAGTGGGTTAGGTACCTCAAGACTTGTATCTTTTCCCCCTCCCAGTGACTTCCTTTCCCCGAGCCATGACCAGGCTAAAGTCCTCTGCACAGCAGCCAAGCAGGCAAATGGAAATAAGTGTTACCCCACATGTTTCCCATGAGCTGCATTTCCCAAAATGCACGAGGACCTGTAGCCCTCCACTCCCACAATGGGGCCACCCAGACCACAACAGGACTGGCCATGACATGGAACAGACCCTCCCAAATCCTTCCAGCCTGGATGTGCTTGTTCTCTGCTGAGCTCTGCTGCAGTCCTAGTCCCTTACTAGCCCTGAATTTTTCTCCTGAAGTTGAAACAGCAAATGGTTGTTGCATTAAAGATAATTTCTTGTTGGGAGAGAGGGATGGGAAATGATCCTCACCTTCCTTTGAGACTTGCACAGATTCTGGAACAAATGCACCTTTCATAAGCCCTTGGAAGATAACAAGTCACAGCTTGAAACGTGAAACAGCTGCTTCATGTAGCAGCAAGGACAAGTAGCCTGTGTGGATTTGTCAAGAATAAATTGTGTTGAACTGATCTAATCTCCACTTTTAGTAATGTAACAGGCCTTAAGAATAAAGAAGTAGCTGTCACAAATCTTACCCCCTTACTAAGCTTTTCAAAAGGGTTGCATGTGACATTCTCATAAGTGAGCCCCAGCAGCCTGGTCTAGGTGAGACTGTGATCGATTGGGTGCAAAGCTGGTTTGATAACGTATCAGAAAGGTTATCAATGGTGCTTTGTCAGAGTGGAAGGATGCAGAAATGGAGTTCAGCCAGGTCTCTTCTGGATACAATCCTGGCATATGCTTTCATTAATGAATTAGATGATAGAAAAGAAGTATGGTTATTAAATTTTCAGATGACATAAAGCTCAGACATCGTAAGCACAGGAGGACAGGGTTTGAATTCAGAATGATTTGGAAGAATTGTATAACATGTCTGGGCTGGAAAAGGGGAAGCTGAAATTCAGCAGGGACAAGTGCAAGGCCACAAACTTCAGCTTATACAATGCACAAATACCAAAATTTGCCAATAGCAGCTCTACAGCAAAGCGTGGAATTGCAGTAGATAACAAGATGAATTCTTTGTTAAAAAAAAGAAACAGCCACCATGCAGGAGTGAACAAACAGGGTTATAACATTAAAGATGTGCAACAGTCCTTCCTTTGTCACTAGAAAGATTTCAGATACCATGTCATACTCCATTTTGAACGTGTCAGCTCAGTAAAAAGGTGTGCAGCAATAGTCCAGAGGAGAAGAGATGTAAAAAACATGTCCAGAGCAGGAAGACTTGCAGGCTCAGTGTTTATTAACTTTAGTAAGTCTCACAAGAAGCTCTTCAACAAGCTTCATGTATTTAAAAGGCTTGTTGCAAACAGGAGTACAATAATCTGTTTTCTAAGTCTCCAGGGAATAGGAAACAAAACAAACAAAAAGCAGCTTTCTTTACAATTAGAAGTTTCAGTTTGAAATTTTCAACAGTGATACTTGCAAAGCACTTGGAAGATTTCTTTTTAGACACCACTTTGCTAATGGTTTGACCTCAGCTGGATCAATACCTTTGATGCAGGAGTCAGTGCGTCCTGCTGAAAGCAAGTCCTCATAAATTTCATGCACCAAACTGCTGGAAGTGGGATCTCTGGGAAGCTCAGCAGTAGTGAGCTCCAGACTGGCTCTGTCTCAAGTCTGGCAAAACTCACTGAGTTTCAGTACAAAGTCTCAGTGTGGGTAATTCCATCTGCGCTTTGCTTGTGGCATCAGTCTCTCCTCCTCTTGCTGCCTGAACTGTTCAAAGAAAGTTGTTTGCATGAAAGTGAGAATGGCAACACATTTTCTGCCATAGGGTGGCAGAAAAATAAAAAGCTTCTTGGTGACTGCTGAGATCTTTAACAAACACAAGAAATCCATGGCTTGGATGCAACATTTATTTAAGCGCCATTGTCTCTTGGTTCGTGGGCAGAACACTCTGGGGAGTCAAAACCCATTCTTTGTATGGCTTAAAGTGATCTTCATTAGATATGCTGCTTAGGCTTTCATTGCAATTTAATGTGCTGAATGATACGGCAGCTGTCCATGATAGATTGCTTTGTTTCTCCTGTGGTACCTCTGCACAAGTGTAGGGGAGCATCTTCCACTGAATGAGGTTCCTCTGGCAGTGACTTTTCATTTGCATTCAATGATTATTAAACCTGTCGATCCTCTGGGTTCATGTCAGACCTGAGCCTCTTGCACTGATTCAGTGTTGCATCACCTGAAAATTGTCATTGCTGAAGTTGGACTCTCGAGTTCTGAGATGAGGCTGCAGAGCCCAGAGGAAGACAGAAAGGCAGGTGGTGTTGGGGTCCATCCAGCCAGCAGGGACAGTGGCCTCTCTTGATGGGGATGGCCTTTTTCCCGACACCAGCACATTCACAAGCTACCACTCTCAGATACCAAATATGTTTGTCATTTATGTAGGGCAGTACATGCAGTGTCCTTTGTTTTCTTCCAGTTTCTAAAGTCATGTTTCCTTTGAAGTCTGCTAATATGCAATACGTCTGCTCAACCTCAAGACTTTTCAAGGTCTTAGAAAACTGGTTGGTGCTAAAATCCACTCAAGGTGAATTTAGGACCAGCCTTTCATTTGTTAGCTTGGAAATCTGCTGCAGACTCCCACACCATGAGTAGAACAGCAATTGCTTTTTCATTTTTGTTTTGCCAACTCAGAGACTCCATCACTGGCCACAAGAGCCCTGATCATGAAACTTGGGAACCTTCAACTTTTTAAGTACTGCTTGTAGACATTAAAAACTAAAAAGCTGAATTTTACATGAAGGCAAATTGAGAGAGAAGTAAGTAAATGCTTTTAGATTTATGGTACCCATAGATTGTAAACATATACTTGAAAGACAGAAGGAGCCTTTGTAAGTTTGACTTTGCATAAAACAAGGCAAGTATTATACAGTCATACTTTCAGGTGAATGAGACTGTGAGGTTTACAGACTTCAGGGAGTGGAGAATCTGCCATATCCTCAGGTGAACTCTCCAGCACATATTAAAAATATGCAACTTATCTGTAGTCAGAACTTGTCCAGCTTGAGCTACCAGCCAGTGAAGTGTTATGTATTTGTATATGAAATTATAAAGCCCTCTGCCCTTATATATAATATATAATATTTCCTTGAATTTGTAGTCAGAGCTATTTCCATTCACTGCTTTTACATTTCATTACTGCTCTGCTGCAAGAGTTCAGAGTTTTCAGATGGAAGTCCTGTATGGTTCCAGGGGATGGTGCTCTCCTAGGCAGGCTGTTTACAGTGCAATACAGGGTAAAGGGAAATGCAAGCACAACTCCCATCAATACTGAATGACAAGTTTAACAATTCCCCCCCCTCCCTCCTCCTCCTCACCCCTGAGTATGGATTATATCCATGTCTCTTCACCAGGGGCCTATATCTGAGCAGTCTGCCTTTCTCTGATATTAACACTTGAAGTTTTAATGAGCACAGGCAAAGGAGGATGCTTAGCAACAATACAGAAAGTACAACAAATACAGGATAAGCAGTTTGAGATTAGATTTTAATGACATCTTAATGACAACACCAGATCTACTTACTGCTCTGCATAACTGTGCCATTAATACAGATGCCAGAATACTGCAGAGTATATGAATTATTCGGTTTTCCATTTTGGGAAGTGAGGTTTTGGAAGCAAACAGGACAAATTGAAAGGAAGGGGCAACAGAGAGCAAAGTGTCAGGACATAATCTGAGTAACATATTCAATCTGCTCAAGCAGCTTGATGGTATGGTCAAAGTTCCCTCACTTCCATTAGTTTCATAGAATTTCTCTTGTTCCCAACAGACTAGAGAATTATAATGGAGATATTGGCACTGCTTTTTAAAGAGTCTGGGTTTTTTTTGCATTAACCTCTCTTTTAGCTCCATTCACTTCCAGCTATGACAGGTATATCATTAACAGACAGGTATATCATTAACAATCAGGCTTCGCAAATTATGTTTGTAGGGTTTGGAGAGAGGATTAGTTAAATGAAACACTGATGGGCTAAAACCAAAAGTGAAAGCTTTGAGATGCTATACAGTCCCCAAAGAAGGTAAAGTCAGCTTGCCTTTCAGGAATAACCAGCTGAGATGCAGAAGGTAAAGGTACTTAAAACTGGAAATGGAACCTCAAGCCCAAACCCTGTGCAATGTAGAAGAAAACCAGCAAGATTGAATCTGAAAGGTTTGACATGGGACATCAGAAATTGTCCCTCTTAGCACCTGTGTTAAGATGATGCCCTGGAAGGATTTTGTGTGTTAGGCACAATCCTCTAAAAAGGCCACAGTTACTAGAATTTAATTCTCACATGTCCAAAACCAGGGTGAGACTTATCTTTACTTGGGCCCCACTGCTCATACTGCTTTAAACCTCATGTCCTGTACCAGGCAAGCTTTAGAAAGGTAGGGTGACTGCACATATTGAATGGGGTTACAGAAATGGGGAAATAGCAGAAAAAGTGGGGAAGTAAGACCTCTTCAAGTCTGGAGAATGCATCAATGACACGAACAGGAACAAGAACACAGTCACTCAACATCTTTAATGCTGTTGCCTTTATAGAGCCTCTGCCTGAGCTGACATCAACTTTGGGAGCTACTTCACACAGAGTCCCAAATCTCCTCTGAGAAAACCCTGAATTGCAAAAGACTTGCAGTTCATTGTCCTGCTCTTTAATCTCCAGTTCTCCATGCTGGCACAGAAAGAGCCAACTGAGCAAGGCACCGTACTCCCTTTACTCCTTTCTTTCCTATGTCACACGTCTTAGAAATACTCAGCTGCAGGAAAACTGAACAAACTGGTGTGATGTAATTGTGTGCCTGTTACTGCCATGGATTCATTTATCTCTGTGTGATAGCCCACTGATATAATGAATCTGGTTACCATGACACCAAGACGTCACAGCTGGTTTGAAAAATTCACAGAGGTCAGGGGCAGAGCAATGTAAAAATCAGTTCGTGTTAAGCATACTTGGAGTTGTGTTTCTGTCACCCAGAAAAATTTCAGCATTGATTCAGATCTCCTTGTGCTGATCTTTGCTCTAAGGAGAAGAAAATGACTGAACAAGAGAATTAATGGCCCGTGTATCAATGTCTCAAACCCTTTCTCCCTTTTTCTGTGAATGCTGTAAGAACATGCTCAGCTCCCACTGGGCCTGACTCAGCCCTTCTTCCTTCCAGGAAAGACACAAAACTGCATCTTTCTGTGTGTTGGCTGAAGGAGAAGTAGGAAACAAAGGAGACAGAGGGCAAAGAAAAGGATTTATAAGAGAATGAGTGGATTTTGATGAGGAAATAATGAAACACAAATGTCAGAGGGAGTAGCCACAGAGAAAACACCCACGAAGAGCAAAAGTTAAGGAGAGGTGGGAGGAAAATGTTGATGATAGGGGGAAGAGAGAGCAAAATGAAACAGAAAGGAGTCTCAGCAAATTTCCATAAAGTAACACTGATGAAGCCTTTTATAATTATGACAGGGATTCTCAGAATGTTCCCTTGCAGGAAGTTTGCATGCATGTCTTAATAGCACTGAACACTTTCCCAGACTCAGTAAAAGTGGAAACTTTTTCTGCTAGTGCTCTCTGCTCTAAATGTGGGCTACCCCTATGCATTAACAAGCTCCAAGGAGCTGTATCTCTGAGGTCTGCTCTGAATGGGCTGGCACATCACGTCCAGGTCCATGCTGCCTCCAGAGAGTGTGACAGCTCTGCCTGTGTACTCTGCAGAGCCAGCTGATGCTGCTCTTCTGGAGAAATAAACTACATCCTGCCAAAGGAATGGAGACATTGTTTGCACAAACCCTTGTGGGACCAGGTTGTTTCTTACCCAGAGCCAGCCAGAAGCCTGAGCTGATTCAACCTGTGTGTTCGATGTAACATACCAGGGAAATTGATTAGATTCTGGGCTACCTGAAGCAAAGCCAAATCCACAAGTTTGTATGACCTTAAACGCTTCCAGAAATCTCAGCTTGCCCTTACTTCAAGTCCAGACTCAAGCCCCAGCCCAGTGTGCAAACAAAGTACAGATTATTACTATTTACATACCAGTTGTTTACCTGACTCTGTCCTTTCAGACTTGCTCATTTTCTCAGACTGGATGTTTGTCTGCAACATTTCCTGAGACAAGTCTATGCAACTAATAATAAGAAAAAAGATTACAGTTGTCCCTGGATGAATTTTTGAAAGGTATACAACACCATTCAAGACTAGTTTTAAAAAAAAAGAAGACTGCCAGATAAATCACCTTACAGCAGAGAGGAAGCTTTTGAGCACCACAGAGTGATTTCACCAGATCTTTCTGTCTGAAACACATTTTGCTTGTGCAGATGATTTGCTCATCACAATCCATCACAGTCACTTCAAGTAGACTGACACCAGTGGTTTAGTCTCTCCAAATTCTATGAAGTGACGAGAAGTAGTCTCTGATCCCTTTAGGGCCTCTGCTGCAGACTTCAGGGGGAGGGCTCTCCAGTGGATTCCCCTCAAAGTTGCATGAGCAGTAGTTGTATCCCCAGTCCAGGTTCACCAGCTCCCCAAAGGCTGCTGGAAGGGATCGTAGATGATTGTTTCCCACCCAAAGTGTGTGCAGATTCCTTAGAAGACAGATATCCTCAGGAAGGC
This sequence comes from Vireo altiloquus, assembly GCA_013396875.1. NCBI lineage: Eukaryota > Metazoa > Chordata > Aves > Passeriformes > Vireonidae > Vireo > Vireo altiloquus. Next base: position 518,124 of record VZRF01028484.1, read on the forward strand.
CCTCCAGAGAGTTAAAGAGCAATAGCAATGTCTCCAGTTTCTCCAGATGCCGAATGCTGGAGGGGATAGTATCGATTTTGTTATCACTCACATCCAGAAAGGTGAGGCTCCTCAGCTGGCAGAGGGGTGCAGGCAGCTCGGTGAGGCTGTTGTTGGCAAGGTGGAGGCTGCGCAGCCTTTGGAGTGCTCCTATCTCTGCAGGCAGCGAGCTCAGGCTGTTGTTGCTCAGAGTGAGCCTTTCCAAGTGACTCAAAGTGCCAATTTCAGCTGGGATTTTCTTCAAGTTGTTGGAGTCCAGGTAGAGGCAGGTGAGGTTCCTCAGAGAGCCAATCTCCTGAGGAAGCAGCTCCATCCGGTACCTCAGGCAGCTCTCTCGTTCTGGGCTCATCTCCAGCACCTGCAGCTGGTCCAAGCCAAAGACCTGCATGGGAACTGACAGCAGCTCTCTGCCAGAGATCTTGAGTTTCTTCTTCCCTTCATATTTTGGATCATGCTCTGTAAGGTACCTCCAGAGTGGATCAGGACCAGGACAGGCACATCTGGGAGAGGTGATTGCATCCATATCCCACCAGAACAGTGGCTGGTTGAATGAAGACTATCAGTCACACTTACTTGCATGCTCCACAGGCAACCTCTGAGGTTTGTGGTGGATCAAGGTTCTCTGTCAGCTTTCTGCTCTGCTGGGCACGTTACCAGCACACATGCAGAGTGTAAGTTGCTCAGATACATCCCACTGAGTAAACATTTGGTGTTCTCACATGATCAGGTGCTTCCCCTCCTGCTCTGCAGAGAACACAAACACAGCTCCTGGGCTGTGAGGTGGCCTTTCACAGCTGAGACCAGTGAGCAGTGGTCAGAAAGGGAAAGCTCTGCCTCTGCTTTTCAACAGATGTCTTCAAATCTCTGCTTGTGTGTAGCTCTCCTTCTTGGAGCATCAGGGGTGCCTCTGCCTGAAGAATTCATATTGACTGAGATTGCAATGGAAGCAGCAAGGCAGAGTAGATAAGGCACATTGTAAATGGGACAAGAACATGGTGAAGGGGACAAAAAGAAGACAGAGCCATAGCTGGTGGCCTGGGAACTGAGAACCATGAACATATCTTGTCCTCAGGTCAGTTTGTGCTTTTAACGTTCAGCAAACACAATAAAGGATCAGTTTTGAAATCTGGAAGTCCTCTTCCCTCCTGCTAAGTACATGAACCCTTACACCATGGAGATATCATTTTCCTTGTGTTGCACTTGCTTTGGCATATTTAAAAGCAAATTTTTACTCCTTGCTGTCAAAGGTTTTGTAGGAGATGTGTAAAATGCCAGGTTTATTCGAAACCACTCATCACAGCATGAGATGTAGAGAGAAGGGCATTTTTCTGGAAGGAGAAAATTGTGGGTTTGAAGCCTCAGGCTGAGAAAGCTGACCTCTTTTACTTCATCTTCCAATCCTTAAGCTTTTCAGCTAAAAAACTGCTTAGGACAGCCATTTCAAATGCTTCTCTAGGAGAGAGGTCACCACAGCACCCCACAGGCCATTAGAGGTAGAAGACAATGTGTTAGAGGTAGAGTCTAAGCTGGTCTACCAGGTCAGGTCTTGTGAAGGTCAGGTCTTGCATGTCAGCTTTGCTTTCCCAGTCTGTTCAGTTCTGATCATCTCGGGCCAGGATGGTCCTGAGTTTGCTGGAACCTGTGTTTCAACACCAGAGGAGTGTGCGGCTGCACAGATGGGGGTGAGTGGTAGTAGCTGTCAATGCTAGTGAGAGGATTTGGGGATTCTTGTTCATCTCTCAAAGCTTATATTCTAGATTCTAGTGCTTTTTAATTTGGTTTCATCCTGAAATACAGCTTTTCAGGCCTGCCATATACCAGCTGTCACCCTTGACTTGGATTCAGAGTGCAAATATCATAACCATATGGAAATCAAGCCTTAGATTTCCTCCAGATAAATTTTCGGCATCTGTAAGAGAAAACTGTATCACTTGCCTGGGAGGCTGCTTAGGCATTATAGGCTCCTGGGATAGGATCACAGAATTCTTTGGGATGCAAGGGACCTTAAATATTATCTAGTTCCAACCCCTTTGCCATGGGCAGGGATGCCACCCAGTAGACCAGGTTGTTCAGGTCCCCATCCAATCTGGCCTTGAAACCTTCCAGAGATGGATTTTACATGAAGAAAATTTAGCAAACTTGAGAGAGTCTAATAATTTTTCATAAGCATGAATGGGTACAATAACTTAGAAATATCTGTACATCAGCCATGAATACAGCAGCCAAGGAAAAGAGAGATTTTCACTTGCAGAGGAAGGTTGCTTTCGAACAGACCTCACAAATAACTGTAAAAACAAGACTCAACTCCCATCAAGAAGGTGCTGGAGAAGTTATTGCACTGACAGTAATTTCAGTCTTGGGTGAAAACCATCCCCCACATTGCTAAGGGGAAAAATGTGTGTCTTAAGAACACATTGTCAAATACATCTGTCCTGTGAAATACACCAAATTGCTGTATGTGCTGCCTTCTGCTTGAGCATGCTTTTCTCTTCAAAACCAATCTTTCAGACAGCATGTCATGCAGAGACAAAGCTATGGTCAAAAAGAAGTTTCTGTGGTTTTTTGGCACCGTTCTCTTGCTGCACTTTTTCAAGCCTGGAGTTTGACCCTGTGTTTTCCTTTATGAAGGTGGCAGGTTCTTCTCTGCTCCATCTTTCAGGACATCCTTCTTCTTGGCACTTACAGCTGGCTCCTCAGGAATGTTGAAGTATGATTAATGTTCCTAATTGTGCCCTTGTGCTTTCTACATGAAGTTCATGTCACAAACTGTAAAGTAGCAAGAGCGAGCCTACATTTTCAACACATATCCCCTAGAGACCCAGCAGGATGGTCTCGTATCAGTTCACACAAACTTCAGCAATGTTGCCAGCATCAATGTTGTGAAGCCTGGCTGTGCAAAGTATTCACATGTTAACCCTTACAACAAAAATCTGCTTTGTAAAGCAGCTACCAAAACCAGTCTCCTCTTCATCACATCTTCATTCTTTTCTAATCATTTGTTTCCATTTCACAAGTCAGAAAACAAATATCTACTATGTATGTGACTTCCAGGTTTAAACTAAACAAAGGAAATTAAGCAGGCTTTTTCTTGATTTGAGTTCATCATTTACAAAGGTGTTGAAAGAAAAATCCAAATCCTGATAGACCCTTATGTCCCTAAGGACTTCCAATACCAAATTTAGTATGTGGGAGGCAATTAGGTGGCTGATAAAGAGACTTCCTCTGGCAGCTCTGGCTCTGAAGAAACAGCAGCAAGGAGGACTCTTGGTGGTCTCTGGTGGATGCTTACCCTGCACAGGGCTGCAGATTGGGCCAGGAGCCTGCCTTCAACTCCAGACTGGCTTCATCCCTATGCTGCTCTTCCTACCATGGCATGGAGTGGCCATCCTAACCCTCATCAGCACTGGGCTCCAGCTCACAGAGGCTGAAAGGGTGGTAGGAGATTTTTTTCAATCTATGTTGTAACAGCTGAGTTAGTGCAGTCATTTTAAGAAAATATTCATGGCTGAGGGACAGTACAAGTTCCTGCCATAACCTTGTCCCTCTCCTGCAGCCTGGCTGCTGGTGACAGCATTCCTCACACCAGCTCAGGGGGAATGTGAGTTACTGATGGTGGAAGGTAAAGACAGCTATCAAATCTTTTTTCCACGGAGATGTAGTTAATGTAGGCAAAATAGCTCAGACTGCTGCAGCTGAATACTTTAGGATAAACTGAATGGATCTCCAGGCTCCCCAGCTCTCATTGGAGCCACCAAGTGCAGGTACCAGGCTTGACTCCTTAATGAGCTGGATGATGATCCTTGTGGGTCCCTTCCAACTATGGACATTCTATGGTTCCATGTTCTGTATCTCACTGTGTTCTGTTCTCTGAATCTCACTGTGAGAGACTGGGCACAGGATTAACACACCCACACAAACATTTTGCATCATTTGACAGGATTTCCCCCAGGGTCACTCACTGAAGCTCTGGAAAGGCTTCCCTAGGTCCTACGTCATTCCAGTCCCTGTCAGTGTCTCTGGCCCCACATATTGTGGATGATTATTCTCAGCCATTCCTAGGCACCAAGTCCTGCTCCAGAAGCTGTCAAATGTGATCTTTAACAGGGCAAAGCTTGGCCAGTTTCCACATTAAAAGACTGAACCATCACTAGACTCTATTTTAGGTCTTTTTTAAATATAATTTTTAAACTTTTTTTTTT
>VZRF01028485.1:0-29491 GCA_013396875.1 Vireo altiloquus
CCGGCTCGGCCAGCTCAGGCCCCGTCGGCCCAGGGAGCACAAACACAGAGGCAGGTCCCCCATCTCCAGGGGGTTTAAATACACATATTCGAGAGAGAGCAATTGGCCCAAAAACCTGTCAATCAACGCAGCTCCAACCCACCACATGTGGTATTTTTGTCTCCGATAGAGGGACTCCAGACTACTGCAAGTCCACCAGATGAGTAGATTAAAAAGATCTTATTCTGGAGGAAGTTTCTGGAACCGGTTTTATGGAAAGCATGTTGTACAACAGTTACTTGCTGGATATGGAAAGATCAAACCTGGAGTCCCATCCTGCATTTTAGAAATCTGCATGTTTTTCAAAACGTGTTTCTTAAGAGAAACTAGCTTACATATGTGGACTTTCAAGAGACTTATTCTCATCGTGTTTCTGTCAGATGTTTGCCTTTAACTGTCTATGCTGAAAGAGAACTTGGGAGTTAAAGCAAGCACTGGCATCCTTACAGAAGTATACCACAGCTTTTTAATCCCACTTTACAGCCATTAGAATAAACAGAAAGTTGCCCTACCTTAGAAAACAGTGGTTTTTTAGAAGCTGTATCATGTGAACCGGTTTCAACACTGAAATCTCAGTTCTTTTCATATCATGGCTTGGATATTTGATAGCTCTGAGAGCTGAAAGAAGATGGATCTATGATTAGATGCATCCTTACAAATGGCAGCATTCAATCTAAATAGTCATAGCATTTCTTATGACACAGTGATTAACTTGTCTGCCTGTTGTGCTACATTATTTATTGAATCTGGATTTTTTTATTAGTCAGAATTAATCTGATGGTTATTTTACTTTTTTGTGGTCAAATATTCTGCAACTGGTAAGCTTATGAACAATATCACAAGACTTTTCCTGCTAGATAAAAAATCTGGAGCCATAGTAGGACTTAAAGGGAATGCTACTTTTCCTAATGGAAAAATCCTAGACTATGTGTTCTTTCTGGTTGAAAAATAATTTAACAATTTTATTATTTTCCTGTGTTTAGTACACTGCCTTCTAATTCTATCTTGCATACTATATCACTGACATTAATTTTGTCAAAAAGTTCCTGTCTTTGATTATAATTTAACTTTTGTTGTTCTTTGTTGCCATTTTAAGCATTATTTTTTTCTAATTTGTGGTGAATCTTTCTGTGTCTTAGAAGCTACTGTAATTAACACTCATGGTGAAGCCTTGCTACTGTGTGCTGTTGACTAGTCTGAACCGATTCCATTATGAAAATATATCTACAGCATTGAATAGATAGTATTTGTATATTTTCAAAATCCATGTTGCTTTTTTCATGTTGAATTTTGGTGGTGGTGGGAAGAAAACAAAAGAATCAATATTTTTATGTATATTATAGGACTGTTTAAATTACATTGGGCAAAATGTCCCTTTTCCTTCTAGCCACCCTTATATTTTCAGCTTACTTTTAACTTTCATGCTTCGTGCACAGTTCCGTGATTGTTATTTTTAATGGCTAATTAACCAAAAGTGCATGACTTCTGATTGCTCATTTAAATTAACTAATGAGCATGAAAGACTTCATGTAGCTTTGATACAGGAAAAGATGTTTTCAGTTGGTATGTTCATATCAAACTTCTTCTCAGTAATACGTAAGTGACAAATTTAAGTGTCAGAAGAATACCTGTTAGGGTGTGCTGCTTTGTAATGTGTGCAGTTTTGTAATGTGAAGAAATAAACACAGATACAACAATACAAGTGACAGAACAAGAACAATACTACAAGTTCTGTGCAAGTGACAGAACAATTTATATTTACTTTTTTTTTTACAATCTGTAGTTGAAATACACTAATTGTTGACATGGACAGCAAAAGACTCTATGTTATAAAATTTGTTTTGATGTTTATATCCATCTTAAACCAGACATCCTTGGGAATTACCATGTTAAATTCTTTTTTTCTGTTGGAATGGTCTCATATTATGGTAGTTGACTGTTCATTTGGAAACATTTAGGATATTTCTGGTTGTCAGCATGATTTTTTTTTCTTTGTACCCTGCCTTTGTTAAGTTAGTAGTGTTTTATATTTTGCCAATTGTTTGGGACATCATTATGTCACCATATTACAGTTTAGTTTTAGGTTTTCATTAGTTTAATGTTAAGCTTTTCTTTAAATTTTTTATATGTTTTACAGTACTAGAACTCACAAAATAATAAAGTCCTTGCATTCTGATATTGTGTTTATGAGTAATATACAAGAATTTTATTAGTTGATGGAGGTCCTGGTTTCCTCAGAAGGAAATTGTATAATCAATACTGTAAGCATATCTCCAAAAAATCAGTTAAATGATAAATTAAGGTAATTATCATAAGAAATATATGTGCAGAGTGAATAATATTTATAAGGTTTTCACTTAGTGATGGGTGATTTCAATACCACCAAACAGGAAAGTTCCCTCATTCATATGTTTGGTAACAAGAGATGAAATTGTCTCAGCATCTCATAATACTAACGTTTAGACTCTGTCTGATCTGAAAAAATGTGCTGATTATTTCATGGATCTGAGTGTTGGGCTTAAATGTAGCAGATAAATGAATATTCTGCTCTCTACTGTTTTTGAAGTTCTGTTAGCTAATCTTTGAGCTGCTTGATTTTTATACAAATACTGTAATTGGGTAGTAGTAATGTTAAATTTAGCCTATGTAAAAGTCTTTACCATCTTGAATTGTCTGAAATTGAATTGCCATGCATCCCAGAACAGGAAATCACAGATGTAATGTGCTTAGCAAAAGATAAGCTGGTGTTTTCTGTTCTGGGCGAGGTTTCTGAATGACTGTGGAAAAACTACTGTTTAGGTATTTCACTGATCTGGTCAGATACATGGATAATCCTTTAAATACTAGATTTTTAATGGAAACACTCAATATTTTGTCCAATTGAAGATAAAGGATAATATTTCTGTCCACAACTACACAAATATTACTTTCTTTAGAATTTGTAAACAATTTCTTTTTACAGAAAATAAATTTCTAAAAATTTCTTTTTAAATTTGTAAACAATTCTGAAAATTTGTGGTCAGAGGCATTTGTTAGAGTGAAGCCATAGTAAAGCAACTTACCCTTGTCAAAATGCCTATTTTTCTTGCCTATGCTAAGTCTAGTTTCAATCACATATTTCTTTCAGTATGATACAATGAGTGGAGAGAAATAGTCATATTCTAGTCCAGTAAAACTCCCTTTCAGATCTGCAAATCTCAGTTTTATACACCACCATGTTTAAGAGTTTTCTACATTTGCTTATGTATTTTCTGTATATTGAGCAGACATATCTATTGGGCAAAACTTTTTTATTCCTCCAAAATGTATGAACCATCTGATACTCTTTAGTAAGATGATGCATGGATGTAGCCCAGCTAGGCTTTCTTCCGAAGGACATGATTATTGTAGTGGTTCAAACCACTACTTCTAAAAGTTATATTTTCTCGAACTAAGCATACGAAAGTCTTCAGTCATTATATGCTTTTCCTAAAGCAGAAACACTTATGAAAATGCTGTTGGAAGGAACATTGCAGTGTACTGGCTTTTCATATCTATTATTAAAAATATTTTCTTGGCAACACAATTATTGAATTCTCAAAGTACATAATTCTTTAAGTGTTTTTTGTATTTGTAAGACTGAATAGGGTACATGGACAGAATCAGGAGATATTGCCTTTTCTCTGTGTAAAAAACTTTCAAAAACAGACAAATCTGAGCAGAAGCAAGTGAGAAGACATTCAGCTATTTACTGATGTTGTCAAATGTTACCAGTTCTCTTCTGTCATATAAAATCATGAGATAAGAATCTTTCCTGTGAAATAATCAAGTTCCATTTTTAGAGTAATTTTAAGAAATTGCTTTTACTCTGCTCCTTTGATTCCAGATTTTTATTAATTTAGGGTTTAATAACATGATTTTCAGCCTACACTTTGTCATGGATATGCTGGTCTACAATTGTTTTGGTGATTATACTATCTTTTAGTTTTAACAGTATTTCTCATTGTTATTTCATGGTTTGTCTCTTTATTTCTTATTTTACTTAAAATTTTAATAAAAAATTGTAATGGATCAGTGGATCAAACTTAATATTATTGCCAAACTGGAACATGAATCCATCAAAATATGCCAAATATTTAAAAAATATGATTTTGTAACTACTGAATCACTTTTCTTAGTTATTAGGCACTTTTTAAAAAGTTCCTCGGCATAATTTAAATCTAAAGCTGTCCTCCACAGTTTGCAGTGTCTTGCTGTGCACCTAATTAATGCGTTTCTTTGCAATTCATATTGCTTTGGGGGTGGGGAGCATTACACTAACAAGATGGAGAACCAAATGCTAGGTCTTCTGTAAAGAAGCAAACTTTGTCTTTCTGAAGGACAAGACAGTTATTAAGTACAAGCTCACTTAATTTTATTAATACAAGCTCACTTCTTATGCCTTTTGGTTCAACTGCTGTATGAATTTAATAATTTACTGATACAAATTGATACATGATTTCCATTTGAAAAAATGTGTTCTTCTACTGGTGCTAATTCCTTAGTCGAATTTTGTTACGGTGAATATTTGTCATAAAATGGGTAATAAATGAACATTTTTGCTGTTACACTGACAAGAAACAGGATTTTGACAAATCCCATTGTTCCCATTTGGGTTCGTGAGGTAAAGTCAAGGATATCTGATTATGAAAGAGTGCTCTCTAAGAATAAATAAGCAAATAGATCCTGTCTTGTTCTGATTATCTTTTCTAAGGACTAGGAAGATAGCTCAGTTTGTTATGTTACTATGATTTGGGAGCTGGATGTCATGATGTGCAAAACCAGACTTAAACGACAGATGTTGCTCAGCCTTAAAAAAATGAAGACTTAGGGGTGACACCATTGCTTTTTAATTACCTAATAAGGGAGAAGTTGGATCCTGGTTGTTAATCGAGATACCTGGTGAAAGGAGAAAAGGCAACAGGTAAAATTGCAATATTAGCAATCCTTATAAGATGTTGGGATTTTTTTATTTTCATAATAAAATGGCCAAAAGTTGCACTAGGGGAGGTTCAGATTAGATATTAGGAAATATTTCTTCACTAAATGGGTGGCCAGGCATTGGAATAGGCTGTTCAGAGAGGTTGTAGAGTCACTGACTCTAGAAATGTTCAAAAAACATGTGGATGTGGCACTTGGGAATACAGTTTAGTGGTTAGCATGGTTGTGCTAGGTTAACAATTGAACTTGATGACCTTAGAGGTCTTTTCCAAACAAAATGGTTCTGTGATTACTTTCTTATTTGCAAAATAATAGAAGATGATAAAGAATGACCTAGTGTCTTGGAGTGACTTTATGGTGTATGCCATATTGTCTGCTCTATGCCCAGAAAATGAATTTTATGCCATTCTGTGCCTTTAAACTGAGCCTGAGAGGGTAGAGAAAAAACAGCCAGAGGAACTTTTTTCAAAGCAGTTTCAAGGTCGTGGCTTCTCTCTGTTGTTGGGGAGATAGCTGCTGTGGCGGAGTGGGGAGGAAACACTTTCCTTGCTTTCCAGCGGGCTCTCGGCTCTGATTTCTTTGGAAGAAGAGAGATGGAGTTTTTTTCCTTTTCTGGGACTTTGGTTTCTTCTTTTTCCTCTTCTGGACTTGGAGCGTCAGAACATCGAAACCTCACTGGGAGGTTTTTCACTGGTTTGCAGGGAGATCCCCCTCACCGACCCAGCTTCGGGGAGGAGAGGGACCACACCCAGAAGGATCTGAACTTTTTCCAGGTTTCTCTCCACAGCAAGAGATTTTATTGTTTAGTATTATTATTTTTTTTTCCTGTGTGTTTTGTTAAATAACTAGTTATTTCTCCTCTTCAATTTCCTCCGAGGAAATATCTCTTTTTCCCGAACCTGGTGGGGGAGGGGTAATTACAGCCTGCTTTCCATCGGGAGATATTTCTCCTCTGAAGTTGTCTCAAAACGGGACATCTAGTTTTGTTTCAGCATTTAGAGAATGCAACTTATCTTTTGCTTGAAGAGATGCATTCTGAAGGAAATAGCAGAGATTCCCTTTTGCAATAATGTAGTTTCAGTGAAGAGGCACCTTAGCACCTCATCAGGATCTATCTGTAGTAGATTCTTTGTGAGTGCAGTAATTTTTGAGACAGTGAAGGGAGAGGTCTGATATTGGTGATTCCATTGGCAGTGCATTTACCTTTTGTAAGTATTGGGGTGGAAGCAGGCCAGGAACAGGCACGCTCACCAGCTTAGACTTTGAAAGCTTGTTAATGTGAGATGAGAGAAAGCAGAGAGATTTATACTTGTTGATATGACATTATCCTGATTCATTTGTGATGCAAGTGTCAAAACACCAGATAATTTTTTTTTTTTGGTAGAACACTGATCTTTTAGAGTACACAAAAGAGTTCAGATTTTTCAGAAACTGTTAGTGTCTCAAAGATGGGAGGCAGAGAAATGAAGCCAATTACTTGTTTATATGAAGCAGGATTTATAAACAGCCTTAACTAGCTGCAGCAGCTAACAATTACAAACCACTTTCACTCTTCCTCTGAGAGAAACCAAACAAACTTTGGCTATTACAAAATCTGCATCTAGGAGATAGCATGAAAGTATGTGAGCTGAAGTTTTTGGTAGACGGGCTTGAGTTTAAAAAATAGTCCAAAGGAACAGAAAGACACCCACTTCTGTGGTTTCTATCTTTGCTGTCATTTTGCATACCCGTATTGGGTATCTACACATACACTCATGATGGGAGCTGAGACAGATTTGGAGACAGACTGAAGGATCCACTTTCACAAACTGTGCATTGGACTGTCAGCAGTGATAGATCCAGTTTGGGAGTCCAAATAAAGAAAAGTATGTGATACCAGTCAAACAGGAATGAATCTTACAGAGACATCAGAGTTCGTGGATCAGACATGGCTACACTTAATTGTGGTTTTGGTAGGTCATTACAGAGGAGCTTTCAAGCTGGGCTATCTAGTTATTTTTCAAAAGCATTTAGTTTGGATTTTATATTTACTATTGATATAGTCAATTATGATAGTTTCTGAAAAGATTAAGACTTATGATTATGATATATTCGTGATCTCATGACTTACTAATACCTTTCTGTTTGAAAGCTTTTCTCAGGCAGCATTTTTATTTTATGGAGAGCAGCATGCTTTTACCTTTTGCAATATTATTTTTACAGTGACTGAGAGCAGATATCTTTGTGGGTTGGCATATGTTTTACCTTTATAGTTTGATTGTATTATTAATTTGATGTGTTTGGCATTTTTGCTCAGCCTACTAAACTTCCCATTTGTGAGTAATAATTCTTTTCAGCTCTCCTAATATTTTTTCTTTGGAGAGTCGAGTTTGTTTTTACTCTTCTGTCTGTATTGTAATTGACCATACTGCAAATAGTGAATAATCTAACAGAGAAATTTCTAAATTTGTGAACTGTTTTGATTAATTGAAAAATGACAAACTAGGTGTTCATTTATCTATGAATCTTTATAGTCTTTCTTAACATACTTTCATCGGCAATTCATGATACTAAGACAACATCATATGTTCTTCCTAAAACAACTTCCCAGAAAACATGAGAACTAAGAAAATTAAACACAGATACCTGTGGTACAAAAAATGGACTGCACGAACATAATTACCTATTTGTTAGTGCTTACTTGAATAACTAAAAACCATTATGATTTACATTGCTTAGCGTTAGATTTAAAACAGCTTATAAGATAATTGTATTCCTTTGGGTTTAGAACTAATGCATAAATAACCTGATTTTTATTCTAACAGTATTTTTTTGACCATGTTAAGTATCATTTGAGTGTATTTTAAAACAGATATCTAGTTTATGAGTTTATGAAATCAATTCACATAATTATTGAATATTGGTAATTCATAGAAATTTATGCTATAGCACTTCAGGCTCCTACTTGTACATAAGGAATGTGAATTTGGACAAGACTTATGGTAAGCAGAAATGGCTACCATATGGAAGTCTTTCAGGGTTCTAAATCAAGTGACTTGATGGTTTCACACCACTTGCCAGTGTCTAAATACTTTATGAAATGTTTCACAGCAGTGTCTAGGTACTTCAGAAGACACCCTGCTGATTTAATTGAAATTTCTATGATTTCTTCAAAATTTGCATGTAAAAGGCAACAGTTTCATCATGATGACATGTATTATATTGCCACTACTTGGGTAAAATTATGCTGGTTGTTTTGCAGGAGAATCTTTACTTTAAAAAATATGGTATGTGGAAAAAAATGAGACAAAATGTATATAGCTGCCTATAGTTACTGCATCAACTTTACAGTACTCAGGTATAATTCAGATTTAAATGAGTAAGATTTAGGGTTCTAATTGGAGATCTATTTTTTAACTTCATAAACCAATCACTTAGAAGTTATTTAGTATATGCCACTTGCAGGAGGCAATAACTCATATAGAAGGGAAACCATTAAAGTGCATCTAAAATTTAAGTTCCATGTTAACACAATCCCTTATGATGTTATAAATACTTTCATCTGGTTGAATCTCTTCAGTGGGTGGAAGGAAGGCTTTATTAGCATTGTTACTTTTATTTAAAATTATTTTTAAAAAATGGGCCTTCATTGTAACAATTGTCATTCAAAATTATCAAATTAGAATCATACAATCGCAGTATGGTTTGGGTCGGAAGGGACTTTACAGATCATCTGGCTCCAAGGCCCTGCCATTGGGAGGGATATTTTCCACCAGGCTGGGCTGCTCAGAGCCCTGTCCAGACTGACCTTAAGCACTTTCAGGGATGGAGAGTCCACAGCCTTTCTTGGCAGCCTATTCCAGTTCCTCACCAGCCTCACAGTAAAGAATTTCTTCCTCACATCTAATCTAAATCTACCCACATGTGGTTTAAGGTCATTCCATCTTGTTCTATCACTACAGACCCTTGTGAAAAGTCCCTCTATAGCACTCTTGTAGTCCCTTTGGGTATTGGAAAGTGATCTAAAATTTCCTCAAAGCCTTCTCCTCTCTAGGCTGAGCAGCCCCAGTTCTCTCAGGCTGTCTTCATACGAGAGGTGCTCCAGCCCTGTGATCAACTGTCTCTCCTCTGGACTGTCCTGTGTTGGAGGTCCCAGAGCTGGAAGCAGCACTGTGGGTGGGGTCTCACCAGAGCAGAGCAGAGCAGAGCAGAGCAGAGCAGAGCAGAGCAGAGCAGAGCAGAGCAGAGCAGAGCAGAGCAGAGCAGAGCAGAGGGACAGATTCCCCCCCTCACCTGCTGCCCATGCTGCTCTGGATGCAGCCCAGGGTACACAACTGGCGTTCTGGGCTGCCAGCATGTGTTGCCAGGTCATGTTGAGTTTTGTCTATGACTACTCCCAGGTCTTTCTCCCCTGGGCTAGTCTTGATCCATTTTACAATTACTTATGATTAATAAAAGTGGAGAGTGTTCCAGAAATTACTTATAATTGTAATTTTAATTATTTATAATTTCCCTTTTAGGATTATTATAAGCAACTTCCAGAGGACCTAAGTTTAAAAAGGCAAGAGGTGGTTAAAAAACAAATTTTAAATACACGTTTTAAAGATATGGCTAGGTTATGTTTCAGGTATTTTGTAAAAAAAATATTTTCAGAGCTATAATATTTTTATAACATATTTAATATTATAATATTAAAAAAAATCTGGCAATATAATGAATCTGTCATAATTTATGCTTGAATTCAGATTATGTGGATTTAATTATTTGCATTTTAAGTAAATAAAATGTAAAAAGTTATGAAAATATCTGTATATGCTTTAAATATAAAAATAACTGAGTGTATTTTTTGTATTATTTTTGCATTTATCCTCATCACCAAATTCTCATAGTGCTTAGCTTTCTCGTGTTGCATTTATTACTTCTCTGATCTGCACTAGAAAAGTAAGTGATTTAATATTCATGTTTAGAAGATAAAAATAATTTTATTTCATTAATTTGGGATGTTTCAGGATAAAGGAAAAGACTATTCCACTTTTAAATTTCTTGTTAGACTTGTAAGGATGTAATGGGTAAAATACACTGATTACTAAGTTTCTAGATTCCCAGTGTCCTGCTTTCTTACAGATATCATGAGATTTATAGAAAAGACTTCTGGCATAAACTCAGAGATTTAGACACTACAGTGAAAATCAAGACAGCAAATCAATTTTGGAGCCCACATACTGGAATTAAATTAAAAATTATTTATTGTAGTTTCTTTCCTCATTATAGAGAGTTACACTTGAGGTGCTGTAATCTAAATAGTGGATAGATTTTGTGTCTTAACCAGCTGGTTGTTCTCTAAACCGAGTCTGTTCAGTCCCCATTCATAAGGCAACCAGGGCAAGGTGCACATGTATTTTTCAGGTTACATGTGTGTGGATCATATGGTGGCATGGAGCTGGGACATGGCCAATGAACCCATCTGGACCTGGCTTAGAAGCTGTGAGTCACACCTCGGTCAGAGCATCACTCTCTGTAGCAATGGCGCTGAAGAGGCTGCAACCTCGAGCCTGCTCCTGTTGCTGGTTCATGCTCCTGGACTAGCTATTTTCTTAACTCTACTGGCTGAGTCTTTTTTTCATTCAGAGTGGGCTTGACTAAACTGATTAGACAGTTTTAATCACAGTTTTATTAGAATTGCCTTTTTTTGTAGTGCAGAACTCTCCACTGCAACCAGTGCAACTATTGCTGGAGAAGGACATGTAAGGAAATTTCTGGGCTTTGTGCGATAAGACTTAAAATAGCTGACACACCATGGAATGCTGCATAAACCAGCAAGAGAATTGTAATAAAAGGAGTATATTGGAAATACTGTCACTTTCTTAGAGTTGGGTGCTGACATGAAATCTTGAAATAGTCACCTCTGAGAAATGGAGACTCACAGTGTAATGTTTTCTTCTGTCTATGTCCCGTTACCTTTTGGGTATAGGGAGCTGGACCTCTCTCCTGTTTTAGAAAATACAAGGATAGCACTCAGAGAGAAGTATTTTCATAAACTATTCAGTTGTCTAAGGCCTTAACTGGAAAATTGGATTCCTGAGTTCCTAATCTTTTCTTAGCTTAATTGGTTTCAAATCCACAGTATTCATTTCAGTGAAGAGGCCACAGAGTACCTGAACCTGAGAGCTGTCTTCCTCTCTCACCTGGGGAGAGCTGGGTATTCATGGAGGGAGCTCAGTACTACTGTTAAATGAATTTTTCCTTTAATGTTGTCAGTCAAAGTTTGATGTCTATGCTGGATTTATCTCATTTTTTAGTTAATACGTTAATGTAGCTGTGCATAAATGTCATTGTTCTCTAAATGTTACTGAGATATTAGTTTTTTAAACAGTAAGAACTACATGGAAAGTATCTGTCAGGTAATAAAAGTTACATTTATTTCTATCTATGTTGTAATTTTATTGGCTATTCTGCTGCTCCTGAATTAAGATGAATGCCACCTGCAGTTCACTTAATACTTTATAGGCTTTTATTACAATCCTCCTTTTGTTTTTTTGTGTCATACATATATTCATAGCTACATTCTCTAAAATTTCTCTACATATGAAAGATCACATTACAAAAATAAAGATATATTTTTATGATGAAAATTAGTTTATATTTTACCTTCAATGGGATTTTTATATCCAATTTTTCTATTATTATACAATTGGCTTTTCCTCAATTTTTTTTGTGCTCTTGTTTTCTGCTAGTATATATGACAGTTCCATATGTGTTAATCATAATATTAGAAACATCGCTGCACTGAAATTACACAAGCTTTGGCTACTTGTAATCCATTGGGACACTAAATCTAAATCCTGGCCCGATGCAATTCTTGCATTGCTAACAACTAACCAGTCTAAATCTAGTCACAGCAAGCCTTGCAGTGTCACAGAGTTGCAGAATCAATTAGGTTGGAAAAGACCTTTGAGATCATCGAGTCCAACCTATAACCTAACACCACCTTGTCAACAAGACCATGGCGCTGAGTGCCACATCCGGTATTTTCTTAAAGTAAAAGGAGGTTGTAAGTATTCAGGACTGTTTACAATACTGATGAATACTATTGTGTTCTGATGTTTACTATTGTGTGAGGACTGAAATAATTTCAGAAAAGGGAACTGGAACCCAGAAGGGGAATAACCCCTCACTGGTGAGGTAAATAGGGCCACAACGACTATTTGGACATGCTATGTTGTCCTTTTAACCGAGATAATTTCCAACTGAATAACATGTAAAAATACTATGTAGTCTGTATGTTACCTGCATTTTGAAAGGAGAGATAACAAGTAGTTAATGACTTTTTCTTTGAAATTGAAAGAACAAATTGTAGTTTTGTATGAAATTATTTAATTTTTCTTAAATGTACCAAAAATAATTTAACATTTCTTGATGTGATCTATGCATTCTCTCTGCAGTTACTGACTTTGCACAGTGACTGAAATATGAGAATATAGGCATAAGAGCTGCAGTTACTTTCTCACTTTTGCAAAGCCAAAATAGAAACTAGAGTAAGAAAGGTTATAGATGTATTAAATCAGAACATTGGTATTGGTTACACTAAATAAAATGGGAAACAAATTATTTTGGCATAATTATCAATATATCAAAACTGTTTAGTCTCTATTTTGACATTTTCTGTTTATGTTTCATCAGTCAGTAAAGCCAGGTACCAGGAACCTTCCAGTAGACCTCAAGGAAAATACATTAAAAATACAAAAATAGCAGTTGAAAAATGAAAACGAGACTTTCATGCAAAAAGGTAACTTAAGATAACATATAGGTGATGACTAAAGGCAATATAAATAAATTCTGAGATGAAGTGCTGTGGAATTAATATTATTCAGTCTTGTGCTTGTCAGAATTACTCTCTATCTTGTACAAATACCCAACTATTTGGGATGGCAGAATAAGGTAGAAAAAATTATTTAAGGTAATTAACTATTTTAGGATAGTGTTAACTGCAGTTTAATGAACCTGTACAGGAAATACTGTTTAAATACATGGATAATCTCTTCTAATGCTAAGTTTTTAAGATAGAAATTTTTTTTCTGTATATGCTGCACAGCTGGATCTCTATAGATCTTAGAAATATATATAGCCTCCATTCTGTAGATATACCTTTATTAAGAGAATATACCTAGTACCACCTAGTGCCACTGTATGGCACAACTCCACTTCAAATACCAGAAGTATCTGATGTTATTAGAAGGCAAAGAACATAAACTTTGTGTTTCATAAATGCATTTAAAAATAATTTTGTCATTCTTAGCTTTCCCAAATTTCTCTTTATCTTGAGGTACTTATTTTCCTCCTTCCAAGATTTAATGTGTTTTTAGAACGTAAAGAAAAAAATTATATTTACAATATCCCATTCGCTATTATCTGTAAAGACCGAATGATATGATGGACTGCTAAAGTCTGCTGAAACTGTTGGAAGCTGACACATGGAAATACTTGTATGCAAATTTAATAGAAGTCACTTGGCTGATTAACACCAGTGGATCAGCTAACTACACACTGGTGGAGGAGAAAAGGTTCCCATAATCTACACTGGAAAGTTGCTGAGGAAGAAAGTGTGATTCCTACCTGGGGAAAAGTCAGACCAATTTCTTGGATTGTCTTTGCTCAAACAGCCAGGTAGGGTAGTTGGATTATATTGGAGAATATGCTGAGTTTCTATCACAGGAATTTATGTTTCCACTACTCTTTTAAACTCTTAATAAAATACTGGAATCAAACCAGGGCCACTCACCCATGAACTCATACAACATTTTGTTTGATTTATTTGGTTTTTGAATGTTAATGGTAGAGAAAAAACAGAATTGTATATACCAGACCGATGCTCAGAAGTGAGCCTCAGAGAATACTCTGGTTTTCTTTTGCTTCCTTTCTGGCAGGGTTGGAGTGTGTTGTGCTGAAATTTTGTGCTATGCTGAATGGATGCATATACATTTTCTATGCTGGATTTATCTCATATATTTTTTAGTTAATACGTTAATGTAGCTGTGCATAAATGTCATTGTTCTCTAAATGTTACTGAGATACTATTTTATTAGTGAGCCCTGTCACTAAAAAAAGCTGAATTGATTCTATCCGTCCTGGCAAATCAGAAATTGTATTAGTGATCAATAAGAGCATATAATTTTCCTCAATAAAAATTTTAATGAACAGGAACAGGTAGAGTTTAAAAAGCCAATAGAGAAGACCACATATGAAAAATTTTGATTACATCTACTGTTAGCTCATGATCATTATGTTGTCATTAAATCATTAATTCATTAAATTGATTTATTGTAATATTTTTTTCTTATATTTAGTTTAATTAATAGGGCTTTTATATGCATGGATATTTTAACATCTTAGGCATCTTTTATATACTTAGAATAAAGAAAACAGTTAATTTATAATTTTATAGCGCTATATCCATGTAGTTTAAAACATCTGAAAAATAGCTTTTTTTTATTTTATAATAAAGATCTCCTTAGTGTTACTCTACTTGATAAGCTGCCCAACATGTAAGTCAGAGTAGTAGATACTTTAAAAATAGGGGGAAAAAAAGTAAAATGTACAAATCAGGATATGTAGTATTTTAGTTTATGTTTATTTATATTTGGAAGGGACTGAGATAAAAGATGACTTTTATGTTTCCTTTTTTTACAAAAACATCTAATTAAATATGCTACTGTCTTTCAGTTTCAGCCCAGATGAGAGAAATTGCTGAAAGTCAATGAACTGTCTTCATCTCTGAAATCTCTCACTCAATTCATCTGTCAGGTCAAACCTGTTTTGACAGTGAAATCTTTATTTTTGTAGTATAAAGGGTACTCAAAGCTTGTGAAAGGTGACAGACTGACAGTACAGAAAGGTGAAGTCGTCTGTTTATTCACGGAAGAGATACTGCTCATCAAGTGACATCAGCACTGAAGAATTTACTAAAAAGTTCACACAGGTTTTAGCATTAAAGTACAGTTGATTCATAATTCATTTTGCAGGTCATAATTTTAAAAACCACAGCAAAGTCTAGAAGACAGTTGCCTACTACAACTAACAACAGCACCAAGTTTATTGGTTTTTGTAGTTTAGTTTCCTAGTTTAGTCTTTTTTGTGTAGGAAGCTGTTTTCAATCTGTTGACATCTTCTGTTTGACTACCCATTGTGTGAGGTCAATTGAGATTATGTGCTGCCATTTTAGACAGATCTAGTTTGCCACTGGTTCTTTTTGAGATGATCTTTACCACGGTAATCTATTGCGAGATAACTGCAAAGCTGGACAGCAGCGTGTTACACTTGATGGCAAAGTAGGAAAAGATGGATCATAAAAGGAGAGGAAGAATAAAAAAGAAGGAAAGTGTAGCATGCATTTGGTAATGCATGGGATAGGCGGATGCAGATGAAGAATATAGAAATGGAAAAAGAGCTGGAGTCATTAGGAGAATTCAGAAATGGAAACAAAGATATTAGACAAAAAAAAGGAAAATTAGAAACAAGTAAAACAAAAACCAGAGAATGTTAAGTATGAATATGAGGGCACAATAAATATTTATGTAAAAATGTGCTCATTTTTGGAGTATACTTGTTATACACAATTATGATGCTCATTTTTCTTCCATGGTGCTGTATCAATATTTTTCTTTGCTTGGAGAACCAATATGCATAAGATCAATCTTTCAGAAAAGCTATTTTGCATTGCTAAGATGTTACATCTTTTCTTTTAATGATATTTTTCTTGGAATGTATTAAGTTGAGTAGTTTCCGAATATATATTTTATTAATTTAATTAATAAAATTCCTGTTCTTTTCTCTAAATATTGCAGCATTCTTCTCAAACAAAGCCTTCTTGTTAATTTTTATTTCTTTTCTTCTTACCCTTTTTTATTCAACGTGTTTGATGAATGTTTGTGTATAAACCCTTTTTATCGAATCCAACCCATTTTCATTTGACTTTGAAAAGTAAAACTTCTGTATTTTCATAGATAAGAGTTTATTACTCTATTCAAAGGGAAATAAAGCATTTGGACAGTGGATCAAAGCCTATGGCTTATTGTCCTCTGTTAGTCAAAATGCGGTTGCGGTGACTGCATGTTAAAAGTATGAACTGAATGTGGCCCAGCATATTTATGCTGTGTGTCAGGAGTGGAACAAGAAAGAACTATTGATTTTGTTAAAATCTTACAAAAATGCCGAAAATGTGTTACCTGTGTTTTTATTGCTGAAGATGTTTGTTTTAATTCATTTAAATTTTAAAAAGATCAAAAATTGCATTAGGATGCTTTCTTTCTTTAAAATAAATATTTTCTCAATAATCTTATAAGATAAATGTTAGTCTTTAGTGGAATAAGGTTATATTGGTTTTAGTATTGTAATTGTGATACTTTTGTTCCCTTCTTGTTCTAATTCACTTTCATACACCAACAGTAATTTTGATTTGGCTAAATTATTTATAAGAGCTGAATGTCTTTGTGAATATGAAATTACCATAATTCATTATTTTACTACTTTAAGCCAGATCCTCCAGCTCTTATTTAAGCAAAAACCTTGCTGTATACCTATGCCTGAAACAGAGTTTTGACTCGAGTAAGGCCTTCAGATCAGATCTTTTGTTTAATAATGCATATGTAAATAACTTATTTTGTAGATATTTTGATTCATAAGTTAAAAAACTAATATTTAATTCTTTGTCTATTACCACTGAATATAATTTTAAATTAAGGTAGAAAGTTGATATAAATTTAATGATAAAAGTTAGAATGAAACTAGAATGAGGAAAGTTCTAATGACTAGTATACAAACTCTGCAAAGAAGAACTAGATTGGTTTTTATGTATGTAGGTTCCATCTGAGGATGTGCAAGTAGAAATTACAGCACATACCATCAGTACTGTGACTGATGTTGATGCCTTGGGTTTTAACTTTTATATTTTTCAAATCCTGTACTACCTTAGTGTGTAAGTCTGAAGTTTCTTGTAGCCTGTTAACTTGTCCTCTCCCATGCTAGTTACACATAACAAAGCCTCTCCAGGCTTGCTCTTCAAGGACACTCAAACTGTCCTAGGCCCAAAAGTATAAACCAAAAGTATAAACCTCTGAGAGGGGGCAAGCCTGGGGAAATTACATCACTAACAAGCTTGAATGGGAGAATTAACCCTGATATGCAAATGAACCAAACTCACAAAAGTGTGAAGAACTCGTGACCTGGAGTCCATCTTGGCAGTAGCCTCTGGACTCCCCAGGGTGTACTTTTGAAGGCCCTTCAAATAAATACATACCTTTATTCCCTTATTCCTGTCTAGTCTCTGTTTTTTAGGTGGCCACTTCAGGCATCAATGTTAGATGTCCTTGTTTTTAAAATGTGTTTGCATATTTCAAATGCAAGCGGTATTTTTCAGGCAGAATGTAAAGCATTTTACATTTGATTCTGAACATGAAACCACATTTTACATTTGATTCTGAACATGAAACCATTTAATGTAGTTTTGATTAAGGGGTGGAATTGTGACTTGCATGAGGTTTTTTGCTTAGTTTTGATGTGGCTGAAATTTCAATGAACCATTTACCTAGGATATTGGTATGATTAAATCATGATGGGAGTCCTGTAGGATTCAGTAATCAAATTCTTTGTCATTATTACAGTAGTAACTGATGAAATTCCAACATCATTCAATCAGTTTCAACTGAAAATTTAATTTCATTTGACTTAACCAGTGTATACAAACAACACTCCTTTTTCCTTTTGCAACCAAAAATGAAAATGCAATACAACCACACAGATTTTCTTGTGAATACTTATGGAAGCAATTGAAATAAGTCTATTTATTAGTGTTCTTTTTCAGAATATTTTTTCATTCTACCTTAAATAGTAATTTGTGTTTTACAAACTTGACTTAGACATGACTCATTCCTTAACAGTATTGGAAGAGAAAAGGCACCTCTTAGGGGTAATGAGATGAATGCCCTGGCAGAAAATTTGGCTTCGCCAAAAATAGTGTGTGCTTTATAATTGACTTTAGTAAGTTTAATAAAATTGTACCGCTTATATGTTTTTATGAGATAAAGAATAATCTGAAAAGCAGAGCTGCTACATCAGAATTTCTCTGTCATTAAACATTTGTCTGTGTGTTATTTATGCTTAAAAGAATGCTTACACTGATTCTATGTAAACTTAAGTCAATGAATTGAGGAAAAGAAACAGGTCTAATTTTAAAGACAGCACTGTCACTGTTTTGACTATGTGAACATGAATATACCTGCAGCAAATGAATGTTGAGACTGAAACCTGGGAAGGGCTGGTGCCACTTGATGCTGAGGCAATTTAACAGTTTACTCAATGTTTTGAAAAAATTAGTCAGGATTCACGAAAAAGATTTATGATCATAATTATTGTATGTACTTTTTAAACATGGTGTATTCATTCACTTTTATAATCTCAGCATGGTAACTTAAGCATCCTATAGAATGCACGTGGAAAATAGGGAATCTCAGATTGTGATCCACAAAAGCTTGAATTCCAGGTGTGTGTCATCTGAAACGATAAGGGCAAGATGGGTGTTACAAGTCCTGGCCCTTAGTATGAATGGATTTAAACTCAAGTGTTATACAGTTATCCTAAGACCACCTGGACGAAGTGCTGCACCCAAGGATCCTTAAATAAATACTGAGGTAAAAACCTCTTTTTCCCCATAAACCATGTTTTGGCTTTGATTTGAAGACCAGGGAAAGGCAACATCAAAATGTGGTCCCCTATCTGATGACGTTCCCAAAGGAACCCCAAATCTTTGAATTATATTATTGAGCAAAGCTTTCACTACTTCTCTTGCTGTGTTGGTGCGACAATTGCATGATTAAGTAAATCCACTGTAGCAGGAAGTACAACATAATGGTCCCTCAGACTGTGAACTGACTACTGGACACCAAGACAGTCTTCTATTTGATTTCTCTTTGCCTGCAGACCACCATGCCTACCACTACTGCTACAAGCTGAACTTGCTGGGATTGCATTTTCTGTCATGAGAAAAGGGAAAGCCACTTATGCTATCTCCTTGTACTTAGAAGACAGATTCCAGTAAATCTTGAGTCTTGATCTCAAACTTGAATCCAAAGATAGAATTTGGCACTCTGTATTTGGTATAAGTGTGCATATTCATGCACAAATGCAGCTATAACCACACATATTTATAGCAAAAATTTCAGATATGATTCAGCATATCAAGACATACATTACTGGCACTTCAGTTGGTGTATTTCTGTAACTCTTAGAAGGCGTGGTAGGAATGGCATAGAAATAATTAAAACCGTTTAAAAAATGCATGAGTTATTTGAAAGAATTTGTGATTGCAGCAGTTGCATATGTAAAAGTAAATATTATTTATTCATGCATTTTCAATGTGTAAAATTCCAAGTGAAACCAATGTTGAAAATGCTGATAATGGGATTTCAATCAAATATTCAGTGGATTAACTGCTATACACTTTTTGGCATAGGTTGAAGGGGATACTCTGTCTCTGAGGATATTCAGGAAAAGTTTTAATTAAAAATGCAGCTACTGTTTTCTGAACAGAAGAGTTCTGGGCAGCAGGCTAAAAGAAGTACTGCAAATTTGGGGTAAGTAAATGCATATTTAAATGTAAGCATAAATTAATCCAGAAAAAAATAGTACAGCAAGTGCTATTACGTATCCAGCACAAGTAAACATGGGATCTTAACCTATTGTTATGAGCATATACTTAGTAAGTAATGCTTTCGGGATGCAGTTCTTTCTTACCTTGTAAGGTGTGTGTGGGAGTAGTGACATATTTGGAATTTTAAAGCTCCCAACCTGTGCATCAGTATGAAAGCCTGCAAGAAATGCCTCTAGAAAGATTTTGAAAATTGCATATGGTGATAAATACAATGCCATGCTCATAAACAGTAATATGCAGAGCAATCAGTTTAGTGGTAATATTTTATGTGAAAAATGGAGAAAGTGTATGAGAAAATGTAATGTGACTAAAATTCACACTTATTTAATAGAAAGAGTGAGTTTCAATTGACCATTTTTCTTTTTCAATCAGGAATTGGGTCATTTTGAATTCAAACCTTTATATACCCCTATGAATTTTTCCAATAATTTGATTTTCATTTTTCAATCAGAATATAAATTAAATTAAAAATACTGAAATTAGTATTGAGAGAAAAATTATTTTCCTAGTTATGTCTAGAAATCAGAAGCTAAAATCATGACATGTTAAGGGAGCTACTGTATTTTTAGAGTGACTTTGAAAATATGGTATCCTTTAATTCTGTTTTTACCATCATTCTCTGAATTCAGGGACAGATTTTCTCATTTTGCCTTGTATGTGGTAGGTAATGTTGGTGGGCAGAGGCTCTTTGTGAGAGTTTCTGTTGATGACTTATGAGAAATAATCAAATGTGTGTCATTTTTATAGTTGTACTATCTCTTCTTTACCAATTAAAATGATATAATTTATTCTCACTTTTAGCAGGTAATAAGCATACCTGGTATGCTTAATACCTGGTGAAATAGGGAACTCTTATTGGTTAAGACTATGGTAGGTCAGCTTTGTTAGTATATGTCAGACCCTTTTCCAACAAGGCCTTCCCTGTGTTTTAGTGAAAGGTCTAGGAGCACACTATTCCTTGTGGAAACCTCCACTCTCCGTGGCAGGTGGTTGCCACCAATGCTTTCCAGTATCCTCCTGGGCTGTTTGTGCTTCACTTGTTGCTTCTCCAGCAGTGTCAGGGTGGTTGAAGTCCCCTGCAAGAACCAGGGTGAGTGACTGTGAGGCTGCTCCGAGCTGCCTGTACAAGGCCTTGTTCACTCCCTCCTCCCGACCAGGAGCCTGTAGCAAACACCCACAACAGTGTCACCCTTGCTACTTTGCCCCTTTATCCTAAATCATAAGCTCTCAATTTGCTCATCATCCACCCCAAGACAGAGCCTGATACATTCCAAGTGTTTTCTCAGACAGAGGGAAACTCCACCACTGTGCTTTCCTAGTCTGTCATTCCCAAACAGCTTGCAGCTGTTCATGACAACATTCCAGTCATGTGAGCTGTCCCACAAAGTCTCTTGTAATTGTAATGAGATCAAAGCCCTGTGACTGCACACAGATCTCCAGTTCCTCCTTTTTGTTCCCCATCCTGTGTGCATTTGTATACACAGACTTTATTGAAGTATTTGATGGTGTTGATATCCCAGTGAGGGTACAAAGGGATGCCCCACAGTCCATTCTTGTTGCTATGCATTTGGGTACTTGTGCTCGTTGGAGGTGTTCTCTCTTTAAGCCTCATTCTGCTACTTGGGTGGTCGCAATATTCTCCCCTTCCCACACCTCATGTACGTCAAGCCAGTCCCTCTCCTCTTTCAAATCTAGATTAAAGCTCTCTCAGTGAGCCCTGCTAAGTCCAAAGCTAAGATCTTTTTTCCCTTTGAGACACACAGACACTGTGTGTTGCCATCAGGCTCAGTGTCATATAAACTGACCCATGATCAAAACCCCCAATTTCTGCTAGTAACACCAGTCTCAAAGCCAGGTATTAATCTGCATGATTTTCCTATTTCTTTCCCCTGCAACTGGGACGACAGAAGAGAACACAGATTGTGCTCCAGATCCCAACGTCCTGAGGTCCCTCTTGATTGTCTGCAGCCTTCTTAGGACTCCATCAATACCCAGTGGGAAAACCAGCAGCAGATGATAACGACTGGACCATTCCAGGCTGGAACATTCCTTCTATGTTCAGGGCATGCAGGTGCCACACGAAGGAAGCTCCTTGCAGTCTGTGATCTTTTAGGAACAGGATAAATGTTCAAACCAAAGGACCACACACTGCTGACCAGACACCAGGTTTGATTTTTCACAACACTGAAACCCAAATAGTTTTTATTGTGATCTGTAACTGTGAAGTAAATAGTCAGCACCTGCTTATCCTCCAGGGGCCAAAAGTCAATGTTAGCAGTTGGACACATAGTACTTGCTCCATTTGCTCAAGTGATTTTAACTCTGTCGTCCAGGTCATACATTCAGGTTCTCACCATCATGCTGCATTAATATTGGACATTGTCCTCCCTTATCTATTAAAATGTTATTAATTGTGGATGACAACCAACTGGGATCTCAATATATGGGCCATTATTATGTATGCATTGATAGGATTCCACTTGCTGGACTTCAGTCTTGCCTGGCTTGTGGCCATAATGCTCTTGCACATCAGTCACCTGAATCAGATCAAATGGGGAAATTTTTCATTTGTGATTCCCTGATCCAGCTCAAGGTTTTTTAGTGGATCTGGCATCATGTGGCAGGGAATTTTAAAGAAATAAGGAATAGCTTTCCCCTAGTTTGTTATCATAGGGATCACCCCCTATATTTCTATCCTGTTCTTCAATGAATGATTCGTTTTCTAACCTGTACAATGCTGGGTGGATTGGTAGCTCTCTTAAGGGTCCTCTCTACCTTTTCTTCCAATTACAAGAATAGTGAATGATACAATTTAGTATAGAGTGAACCTGTGGAAGGCTGCATGGAATAAAAAGCTTATGGTTAGTGAGAAAAGCCACATAAATATTCTGAAGAAACACTTTAAGCTCTATTAAGTAAAAAAATCTAAAATATTTTGGATAAAACACTGCAGACATGTATTAGCAAGAAGCTGGACTATGTTTTTCTCTTACATCCAGTGAGGTAATTTACTTCCTGTTAATAACTTGCCCCTGTGCAAAGAGATTTTTATCTTTATTCGTTGCATGTACAATATCACTTGGGCAGAACTTGTCTCATGACCATGTTGCTCGACTATCAGAATACATTTTCAGACAAACCAAGCAAATGAAGTGCACCTGCTCGATGTTCTGGTTCTAATGAACAGATTGTAAACTGTATCCGAGAAAGCAGTGTTAACAAACCACCACCTGCTAAAATATCACTGTAAGATTAACTACCTTGGATAATTCAGTTCAGTTATAAATCTGATTAATTTCAGCCACACAGGTGCACTCAGTCTAAATCAGTACACAAAGAACACAGTTTACACTTTGGTGAGCTCTGGCCCTTTCGATAACTAAATTGTTCTTCTTTCTGGTACAGCGTCTTAAGTTTAATCAACTTTAATTAAGCTGAACAATCAAGAAACATATTTTATGTATACTTCTTGAGCCACACATTTTAAAAATAAAATATATTTTATAACTAAAAATTTAATAAAACAAAAAAGAGTCAAAGTGTATCTGTATATATAATTGAATTTCTAGTTATCTTTAACACAAAGATAAAAGTTCAGTAAAACCTTGAATGTGTTCTTATTTCATTGCTATCAATAGTATGGGTTATGGGACTTTAAAAGAGGTCAAAAATAGTTCTAGTGTAAACAATACATGTCTTTCCTGTCTGTTGAAATACCTTCTTGGAGACTTTGCTGCTTAACCATCCCAGGGGCTTAGAGTGAACAGCCTGTAGTTCATTGAGTCCTCCTGGATGCCCTTTTTGAAGTATAGATGTAGCTCGAGACTCCAGTTCAGGCTGTTACATATTAATGCAATTAGTTGAAGTTGTAGCACTGTAATTTTAATTATTTTCATGTAAGGAAGTAACACAATGGGTGGTATAACTTGCAGACTGTTTAAATGATACAGAGAAAGAGAAGTGTTTTAGGCTCTACTTCTTCAGTTTATAGCTCCTTTCATAGAGAAATGTGTAGCACCATATGTTCAATTTAAGTTCTGCTATAGAAGTAGTAGATTTTATTCAAATCCATTAAAAACGTAAACCAAAGAATACACTGGGAATTTTGTACATGAGTGCTCCTACCAGTTATTTTTTTGTACAATAATAGTAAGTGCAGACAGGTCAACAGGGCCCTTTATTCCTCTTTACATTTGCAGACGGGTATTTTTGAAAACTTACCCAATACTCAGTTCTAAGATCACAGGTAGCAGGTTGGTAATTCAAAGTGTTGAGGGTTTTAAGATTAACAGCTTGAAACAAGTTTGTGTTGTCTGTTTTAGGAAGGGTTGGATACTATATTTCTTTTTCACAATATTTGTATTAGACACAACCCAATTGCAACAAGGCTTATACAAGCAGAAACCTATGGTGCTTTTTTTTTTAGGTGCAGTTTATAGTGATTTCACAAATTAAGTAAGTTAATAGCAATATAGGTTATTTTGCTGATTTAAATCAGTTAGAAAAAACTCTTTTCAATATCAAAAAATAACTAAGAGTCACACTTTCATATGATTTTTCAGACTGACAAAAATGTCTCATTTAGACATCAGGAAAAAATGTGATTTTTTTTGAATGCCCTTTCAGATTTAATATAGGTTATCTTCCTAATTGTTGATAATTATTTGAGTAAGTCAGATAGGCATTTGGATGTAACAGATATTGAAGAAATAACTAAGTGATCAGTGAAGCTCATGAAAGGACTGATTGCATTGACATTTCCGTTGACTTTTTTGTATTTTTAAAGTTTGAGTTAGCTCTGATGTTATTTAAATACTGTTTAATTTTATAGCTCCTTCCATGGTACAGGGAAAAAACCCAATAAAAATAAAACAAATGGTATTATTCCTTTTTTCTTCTTTCTTCTTTTTACATGGCTGAAATGCACTGCACTTCTACTTTCCTTGCCACTTCTTTCTGGATAGTGCAAGTCAGATTAATAACAGGAATGCATATTGCTATGGTGCGATGTAACTATGAAGTGTGCTGGGTGCAGAAGAAA
This sequence comes from Vireo altiloquus, assembly GCA_013396875.1. Classification (NCBI taxonomy): domain Eukaryota; kingdom Metazoa; phylum Chordata; class Aves; order Passeriformes; family Vireonidae; genus Vireo; species Vireo altiloquus. The sequence continues at coordinate 24,720 of VZRF01028485.1, forward strand.
TGGTTTTAGTCTTTTCTAAGAGGTTTTGTTGTGCAGAGAACTCAACAGAAGCCTGGTATACTAAGACTGATTAATAATTCCAAATCTATTTTAAGGAATCAGGCAACTTTTTATAAGACACAATTAATGAAGTATTAATCTTACTCAGAATATGGACTTTATCTACAGGAGTTGTTAATGAGATCAGAATCAGACCCAGTGTTGCTTTTCTCAATGTCAAAGTCCTTCACATGTGACAATATGCTTTCTATTTTCTTTTTCAAACACAAAAATCACTAGTGAAAGGTTTAATGTCATCCAGAAAATTAATTTTTTGTGTGGTGTATCTATTACTTTCATAGTAGAAACCATGTATCTGTTGTGAACACTTTAGTAAAAGACATGAGGAGATGAATGTCTCCTGGGATTGACTCAATCTGGCAAACTCCCAGTGTCTCCTTTGTGTAGAGAAGGAGCTGTGCCAAGCAGTTAGCTTAGGGTAACTTTCATAAGGCCCAGTTTAGGCAGCAGTGTTACTACTCCTTCACTTCCAAAGGGTTAACTCAGGAAGGAATTTGAGCATGGAGCATTAGTTCTTTCATGACTGGTGGGGGAGGGGCTGCTGAAATCTGCCTTCTATTAGAGGATACATTTTGGATGTTTCCTCCAAATTTGTCTCAAACTAAGACACTGTGTATTACACACATTTGCTCTATAATGTAGAACAGTTCCATGTTTCCATTTTAGGATATGGGTTGTGATAACTACATACAGGGTCAGTTTTTATTTTGGATAGCTGCAGCAGATGATATGAATTAAATAGTATCATTCGTAGTGCTAAATGTGACAGAACTTCATGCTTTTTATTTAATAATTTGTGAGATCTGCATGTCCTTTACTTGTTGAAAGGTTTTGGATTACTTTTTTTTAGGGTGCTTAAAAACCATTCTGAATCTATAGATTTTGAGGCTATTGTGTTTTTGTCTGAAGGATGTTGCTTAATCTTCTCTGACATTTCCATTGGGTACAATCAGTACTAGTGATATTTAAGACCCTTGTTTAACAGCACAAAACTTGTGCTTGACTCTGTATTTGAAGTGAATTTCTGAATCATAGCCTGTCTTATATAGGTTTCCATCACATTAGATTTATATCAGTCTTCTAATATTTTGCTTATAGTCTTTGTAATTCATACTCAAGCAGTGGATACTGCTTGTTCTTTTCTTATATGTGCAAATTTACAATAAATTTTGATCTTTTATTGTTAAAAAGGCTAATGAAGCATTGAAATGAAGTACAAAAATAATTGATACAGAAAATGTTATTAATTGTATTGCATTTTTGTAAATATAATTAATATTTCCAGTGAAAATGTCTCTTGTTATTTGAAATGCTTGATTCAATCTCAAATTTATTTACATCATGTGTAAATACAGATTTTGTACAAAAGTGTTGTGTGCAGGTAGACCTGTAAAAAGAAACCACTTTTTTTTGTTTTAAAACTGTTCTGTAACTTTTAATGATAGAGAAGTCTTGACTGATTTTATGTCATATATTTTTACATGCGAAACTATAACTTCTAACATATAACAATTTTTTTAACATTTACACATTTATTTATAAAGTCAAAAGCTTAAAATTTCCTCCATAAGTAAAAAAATGATTTTATTTCTATTGAGAGATAACGTGCTAATTTTTTTATTTAGCTAATCTTTTCTGTGTGATTTTTCCAATTCTGGGATTAATTTTAGCTAATACTATCCAATCAGTGTGAGATGAGCATAGGGTCATCTCACTTTACGGCTTTACTCATTCCTGGATATTACTATTTTTGTTACTTTTGGGGCTTTTAAGGACTTTGCCAAGGAAGACTTAAGCTAATATCTATTTATGAGGAAATGGAAAGATATGATACATATGTAAACATTTATTTACTACACAGGGTTTAATGGGTAGATCAGATGGAAACAGGTTATACATATAAGTAAAATATTTATAAGATACGTGTTTGCTGCCGTTGATTAAAATCATGCCCTTTTCCAGCGTGGGATTTCAGTGTCATTCCACATTATTCCTCATCGACTTCTGGTTTATTAAGTCTCCAGAGTTCAATGAAAATATTGTGTATCTTTGTAAAAAAGCCATTACTACTTCTGAGTTGGTACTTCTATCATTTTTCTGTAGTTCTCCATAGTATTTTTAACTACTTGACATAGTTTCTTTGTACACCTCATTTAAGTACTGGCAACCTGTGGTGGGGAGTGCTATTGCTGCTGCACTGTTTCTTTGCCATCATCTCCTCCAGAGTCTGAAGAGGCCTTCAGTTCAACAGCACATTTACATTCTTGATTTCCATCATTGTTAGTGACTTGCAAGATTTTAATGTAACCTTGTGTCATGAATTGTTTCGTAGTATATTATTGTCCTTACTTCCATGTTGTATCTTCCAGTTATGCAACTTCACCTAGAACAGCTGAATCTAGGCGGTGATGAGCCTCAAGATGCGTGAAGACATCTGTGATCACATATGTTAAAATTAATATTGTTCTGAAAGACAAACTTCTAGGAATCTGACGTTTTAGTTTGTAATCTAAATGAACTCTTCGGTGTCTTGTAGATGGCTTTTTGTTTACTTTCTCTTACAGGGACTACGAATATACTTGTGGACTTCTCTAATTTATAAACTGTTTGACATGAGTGAAATAATTTCTTAATCTAATTGACATAATGACTTGGAGACACACAATTGACATAATGACTTTAAGCCTGACGTCTGCAAAGGTTTTAAATCCTGTTTTTGAGTAGTCTAACAGAAACTAATAGACATGTACATGTGTGCATGTATTTACAAGATCAGGCTACAATTTTCTAAAGAATAGTTTGGGGCGTTGGTATTCTGTGAGACTGTCACATGGGATGTAAGAAGAGTAATTCATATTTTAATACTGTCTTTTAATTTTTCCATTTTAGGATTTTAGTGTTGCAGATTGAGACACAATTTGCAATAAAATACATATTTATACTACAAGGGGCTGTCTTCTATATAATCTATTAAAATAGTGCTTTGTGAAGAAACAAGCAATAAATTATCCATCTTACTTGCACAATTCAAAATGGAAACCCCTAATGGGTGGTTATATGATCTTTATTCTTTATTGGCACATATATACATGCCTGCTATTACACTTTGGTGGATTTGGAAAGAAGGGATTTAATTATTTATTGGCTGCTGAATATCGTATTTTTACTTCACATGTTGGTGATGATTAATTCTTTTTGTAATTTTCTGATGAATTATTTCTGTTTCTGCCTAATCAGCAGGCACACTGTGAAATATAATTGCACTTGAAAGAAAATTACGGTCTCATGAGATGAATAAGTTTGATGATTAAATTACTTAGAATAAAGCAATAACATTCACATACCCAACCAAGATGACATACTCATCCTTTGTTGTGCTTTGATGACCTTCATAAAAACTGAGATTATTTTTAGAAAAAAATCCATATATTTAAACTCAAACTATATGATATGAAATTTGAGAAATCCTAAGTAAGATAGAGTCTTACAGAAAATACAAAAATTTCACTTTTTTAAATTAAAAAAAAATGGGTCCTGGTCTATGTTCAACATAATGTAAATCACTGAGGTTGGAAAAATCTCTTAAAAGTGACCAAACCCCATAATTACTACTGAAGTTAATTACTGAACTTGATCAGGAATAAGTTTACAGGCTGCCATTCATGTCAGCAGGAGGCAGACTTGGCTGCAAGGGACCTTAAAGATCACCTAGTTTCAACTGCACTCCCTCCCGCTCCAGCCCTTCCAGGCAAGGGTGCTGTAATATTTACAAAATCCCCACATTTTTAAGACCAGTAAGATTTTGCTTTATAAGTAGTAGATATTTGAGTATAAGTAGGCCAAACAGCTGTCCAGGTACATGTTTTGAAATACCATTATTAAAAGATGTAAAATTAAATTTTCCTGGTTTTAGTGGAGCTCATTTTGAAACATAAACTTCAGCTTTCATGAGAATGGCACCTTAAATTGATTTTGGAGGTTTTCCAATGAATCTGAGCTCTTCAGAGTGCTAATTCTGAGTTACAGCTTCTATTTGACAACTTGCGCTATAGATTGAGTGCAAAATCATACAAATTTAGCCACAAATCACAAAAAAAAGGAGAAGAAAATTAGCCTTTGGCATGCATGGCTGACACTCCATGAGAAATTTCTCAAAAGATTGTCACCAAGATTGAAGTGCATGATAGAAAATCCCTCTGGTCCAAGTAGTCATTTTTACCTTAGTTTAGTGATTGCTAAATCTTGGCAGAAGAATTTCAGAAAAAAACTTGTCCTTCCAAAATATATAATCTATTATAATCTATTATAATCTATTAGAACAACTCCCTGTAATTTTTAAACTGGAACTTGTGGCTGGAATTTTCTTTGATGCTCTCAGAAGAGGTTTTCTATGATATTTCTGAGGAATGCTGGAGGATGTGAAGGAAAAAAAGAATCTCTGAATAAATGGACAGAATTAATATGTAGAGTGCAGTACAGTGTTGCTTAAAAGAATGATTCAGTAGTCATATTTTAATGCAGAATGAAATGTGGATAGCCAGAGGTTTAGCCAATGTAAGTCACAGAAGGCATGTTGTTGGGTTATATGTTATATACACTTGTATATATATGAAATAAATGCAGGAACCAGTTATTTTATTTCCTGCTTCATTCAGAGAAATAAATTTCATTGCAAATTAGAATCTCTCCTCTCCTCTCCTCTCCTCTCCTCT
>VZRF01028485.1:29746-52394 GCA_013396875.1 Vireo altiloquus
TTTTTTCTTTTTTCTTTTCTTTTCAGTAAAAAGAAAATCAGGTAAAACTTTCAAGGTCTTTGGTATGCAGGTGAATAGATTAAGAATGTTTTGGATGTTCCTTGGGTTTAAGATCCATAAATCCAGAACATGCAAACAATTTAAATCTATGTTTCTATCTTTGAAAAATAAGATTAGCAAAGTTATTATCATATTTATTACCATATTGAAGTAGTGTAGGTCAAGGGAAAGTGACAGCAGTAGGTTTCCCAGGTGCCAGTGACCCCAGTTTGAAATTAAAAAATAATAGCACATGGAGTACTCTCTTGTTCTGGTACCCTTCACAAAAACTTTTGCAGAAGGATCCTAACATATGTCTTTAGAAGTGTAGATTCTCTGTTTCTGTGTTGGGTTGGCTTCATTATACAGCTAGAAATATCAGGAAGTTTTCATTAAAATAGGGAAATTCTGTTGTATTTCTGAATCTACCAGTCTCTTTTACGTTTGAATGAAGTTACATCTAAAACCCACAATGATGCTACATGCTTTGACTTTGCATGCCCTATAACTCTTGTAAGATCTTTGTCAAAAAGGCAATAAGAATGGCAACTTTGAGCTCGTTCTGACAAAACCTGCAGACTCATGTTCTTGTACAGAGATTGGACTTCTCCTACTGTTTTTCAGTGAATGTCGCTGTGGATAGGTGGTCTTTTAGGACTGTGACTTACAGAATAGAAAGTTAGAAGAGACTGAATCTTGGATGGGGAAAGAATGGCATCTCCCATAAGCTGGAGATGCCACATGGTACACAGAATATAGATGCGTTGCTGTGGACATATACACTGCTTGGGTTACTTCTCCAGAATGAAATACCTAGGATTGCTGACATAAAGTGCCGGAGAACTGGAAATTGATTTTTCTGATAGGTTTGAATGTTTCAGAAATTATTTAATGCAAAACACTAATTTTCTCTGGTGTTTCTCTTTTGGTTTGGTTTGCTTTTTGTTTGGTTGCTTGGTTGTTTTTCCAAGACCCTGGGCTTTGGAAATGCTCGTAACAAGGACTGTCCTGCTAACTACTTCATGTTTATTGAATAAAAGAAGATTCTGGAAAGAAAACACAGCTGGACAGTGGGACTGAAGGAAATGGCATGTAGGGTTTGAAAAATATACTATAATGAATACACAAGAAGGCCTTTGAAAGCACATTGACCATAGTAATAAAACATGAACTGTTGAAAGCAGAATTTTAAAAGGAAAATGAGCAGAAGGGCATAAGGAGCTTTCTGTGCGTGTGCGGAACTTGAATAGTCATATCAGCTGAAGTCATATCTCTTCAAAGAGCTTTTTTTACAAGAAGAACCTTACATTTGCAAGGGATGAGTTTGTTTCTCTTCATACTTATGAATTTGCAGGTAAATGAAATCCAAATCTAATGTATGTTTGGGGTTATCAGAGTTTGAAAGCTCTCTTATGGTGTTCATGGGGATGAAATGGAATCTCCCTCGAGGAGAAATTCTAGTAGAAAATGGGCTTGTTTTGTTAGTGAGAAGGCAGAAATATTTGCAACAGAGATTCTGATTTTGGTAGGCTTCTGGAGAATGAGCACTTTGGTGATAGCTGGGCTGGGATTCCTCTCATCTAGCACTAAACATCACCATCTAAGGCAGTCGAAATAAAGTAATGGTAGATTTCCCTTGTAGTCCACTAGACATGCTTTAGCTCATAATTCTCTAATCCTTTTTCTGTGGTTTTTTTTTAGGATGAAGGTTTCATTCTATGGGAATTCTTTAAGATGAAGTAAGGCACACTCTAGAAGTGTCTGTATTACAAACAAGTTAAATGAAGGAAAGTTCTTGTGGTGAGGTGAGCAGATTTCTCAAAATGTTGAAGTCCATGTAGGATTACTCCTAATATACTGCAGCTATTGATGCAAAGGCTGAAGATTTTTTTTTTGAGTGGGGACAAGCAGAGTGTGTGTAGAAATATTATATAAAGAAGCTCATCTAGAAGAGAGCCAAACTGTCAATAAAGCTAAACCACTTGATCTGTGAGTACCTATCTCTTCATGTAACTAAATATGAAGACGGCATGGAGCCAGAACAACAAAGAGTGATAATATTATTTGTTGATTTACCATCTTATTGGTAGTCGATTAAATCATCTAGCAAGGTATTGTGACTAAGATACTGCTGCTTGGGAAGAAAGTAAGATAGACTCATGCCAGTAAGATAGACAACTGCTAAAGATATTGCAAGGTAAGGTACTATGTTCTTTTTCGAAGCATTTACTTCCAATGATTTAAAAAAAAAATTAGTACTCTTTTAATAACAAAAAAATTTCTTGTTTATATATGCAGTTTCTATGAACAGGATTATTCATTATCTTGGGGGTGGTTTTTATTTTTCTCAGTTTTTTAGGGTTGCTGATTTTTTTTCTACAGATTTTTAATTAAGAATGGCTCTGGTCTGGCCCTTGTTGCTATGATTGATCAGCTGACAGGAAGATCAAAGAAGAGTATTTCTAAGAATAGAATTAGACTGACTTGTCTGTGTGATGTCCTGAATCTTGTTAATCTTGTTAATTATAGGGCATTTTAGATTTTGTCTTGTTGGACTTCACAAATTTGTATTTTTATCCACAGTGTGTCTAACTCTAACTTTTGCATTAACTTTGAAGCGGAAAGGTGCCAAACTCATTACTTTCTCTGGGTTTTTCTTGTAGGATAAGTTTATTTTAAGACCAGAAATCTCAGCCCTATCATCACAACTTAACTCAAAGATCAAATCAGTAGGTAATTACTTTGCATTTTATTTTGCATTCAGTATCAGAGGAAATTATTTCTTGAGCATGTACTCAAGTAGATAAAGATAGTGACCTTGATAGTTCTGTTCATTCACAGAACTACCTGTCTTCTCTATTTCAGTGTTTCAACTATGAGGTCTTTCTTTAAATTTATTTAGCAAAAATCCTGGGTTTGTATTTGAGGAATATGAATGCTTCTGAACGTCCTTACTGCTATGCTTTCTTAATGTTTGCAGTTTTTAATCTGAATCTTTGGACTGTAATTAAGGCAATGGTTTTTAATGTAGCCTCATCTATCCCCATTATATTAATAATATTGAAATGCTGGCATGTTGTTATTATTGAAGCTAAGAATGGGTTAGAACTGAACCAGAAGTTAATTTTGAAAGTCCAGTGCATTGTAGAGCCTAGGAATGAAAGAGATGTGTCCAGTTGGTTGAAAGCATTGATAAGAAATTATCCATCCTCAGGGGCTGGAGATACTTTGAAGCAGAAACTTGACAGAAAAAATTAGAGGTAATTGTCTTCTTTATTCTCACAAAATTCAGTGAGAAAGTTTCTCATTTAACAGCTTGCCAATGACACAAAACCTATTGGACAGCAATTTCATATGAACTTGGAGACCTATTAACAAAAGGTAGGGATAGAAAGCTGGAATGTTTTTCACATTACAGGTGATGAATGGATGTATTCCTCAGAGCTGTCAAGATCACATTCTAATAAGATTAAATTAGTGAAGGGAGACAATAAGCATATAAGTCACCAATTGCCTAGTTAAAGAGAAGCTACTGGTATACAGAAAAAGTAGAGAAACCAGAGATATTTTCATTTATTACACTGAATTCAATAAATGGTCAAATAATCTCAAGAAAGGTAAAACCAGTAAAGTGTAACATACAAGAGGTCTTGCTCAGTGATGTGTATTTTGTTTTAACTCAGTTCGAATATGGGGTACCTTGTGACTGATAACCCTGTCAGTTTGAGATTAGGGACAGATATATCACTGCACACTTATAACAAGATGTCTTGTTCAGTTATAGGCAAAATAAACAGTACAGATTAGGCCTGACCAAAATGCTGCTGAAGAAAAAAAAAAAGAAAAAAACCACAACAACAACCAAACCTGTCAGAGTCTTGAACCCTTTTTTTGTTATTCTGGAAAATCATGAAGTGCGAGAGTAACCAATTTACTGCCAATTTTTACTTGAACTTCTGAGAAAAGACTTTTTTGCCTGACCTGCACTCCACTGAATGTACACCGTGGTATCAATCCTTCTGCCTCGCTCATATCTATAAGGGTAAATTCAGACTTCTAGAGTGATTAATCCTAAGTATCTTTCAAAGAACATGAGATATTAGCACTGAAATTTGATAGAAAAAGTCAGTGCTGAAATATCACAAATATACAGCTTTCTGTTATGGAAAAGGCAGTAATAAGAAAGCAGTGCTGAGTATAAGAATGTTTGGCTAAACCATTCTTCACTACTTTGCACAAACATAAAAACCCCTTTCCTTAAAGCACTTGTACATCATTCTCTTAGCAAGAATGCAGAAGAGATTTTTCTGTGCTTAACTCTATTGCTTTCCACTTTGGCTGGATGTAAATACATCTTCATTGAAATTTTTGGGAACCATTATTACTATGAGTAGATACATATCCAAGTTTAGGTTTCACCCCATTTGTTTTTGAAAGATGTTTATGATTTGAGGAAAAGAGAATTCTCTATCCTACATATTAATACTGTTGATATTTATAATTTATGTTAATCTACCCTCAAAAGTGATGACATTGTAGACCAACAGTCTACATGACTGTTTGCTTTCCCTTTAATTATGGGAACTTTTGGGAAATCTATTGGTTCTGAAAATTAGGAGCTCTTCCAGCTTAAAAGAAGCATAAGCTTTTTTTATTAGACTGCTCTTCACATGCTCAGTTTTATTTTGTGTGGTGAAACAAATGGAGATTGTTAACCAGGCTGCCAAGACAGATGCTATGTGCTGAACTGCGTTACAGAAAAGTAATGTTAGATTATAACTGTCTTGTAATTTTTTAGTGTTCTTGCCCTGTAAAGTTTACTATCCTATTAAATCTGTAGGTTACTCTTTTTTAGGAGGCTTTCATAAGATTTCCTAAGTAGATGGCTGGTGGAACAATTCATCATATAAAACAATACATCTCAGAAATTCATGGTTATAATTTATTTTGTAGGGGCAGGGAATCATGAGACGTATTTCTTATCTCTAAATTCAAATTAATAGACATGCCTTCCTAAATTATGTTTTTCAATTTCAAAAGCAAAATCAATATACTTAAAGTTATTTGAAATATATTTTATCCATTGCATAGTAGCTCAGGCTTTTCCCTTTTAAACATCCTGTCAATAAGTCATGCGGGGTAGATAGAGAGTGATTTACATTAAACAATAATGATGGAAATATAAACACCAGGATAATGCAGTTATCTACACCAAAAACCCCAGACCAATTTCATAACAATTATGACTGTTAGCCTCATTTTCTATGGAAACAAAGAGTATGGAATTGTACTGTCTCCACATCTTTCCCTTTGCCTCTGCTTCCTTACTCAATGGCTAATTTCAAGCAAATGGGATGCTATGGTTGAGAGACAATAAATTCTTATGAATTTTGATGATCCGCGAGGAAACCTGTCTGTGAGACTCTAATACTGACTGAAAGAAGTATAAATCTTGGATTTATTTGACATCAGAGAGAAATATTGCAAATCCTATACTGGGAAAATTTCAGTTGGACTTTACTCTTTCATTATGTGTCAACACATTCATGCATCTACTAAATTTTGTCTTTGACATAGATTATTTGTTGTATAATAAGTTCATGCCTTGGATTTTGTGTACATCCACTGAAAAGCCAGTTGATTATGAGATAGAGCTCATTGTAGACCAGGGCTTGGGAGGTTTAGTGCTTGAAGGAAATTTTTTTCTCTTTTACAATTCTATGGTATAAAGCAGTACAGCCTCACTCTGCTAATTGCTTTGTGGATAGACCTTCAACCTGCAGTGAGCCTTTGTAGGCTCTTGTTGACACTCATAGTGATTGTCCTCTTTTTGCACTCCCATGAAGATGATCACAGGACTGGAACACCCCTTGTGCAAGGAAAAGCTGAGAGTAGGGGACAAGGGGAGGCTCTGGGGAGACTTTATAGTACCCTTCCAGTACCTAAAGGAGACTTATAAGAAAGCTGGGGACAGAGGCTTTTGCAGGGTCTGTTGTGACAGGACAAGGGGTAATAGCTTAAATTAAAGGATGGTCAATTTAGATCAGATGTGAGGAAGGGGATTTTTACATGAGGATGATGAGACACTGGCACAGGTAGCCGAGAGAGGTGGTAGATGCCCCACACTTGGAAACATTCCAGATGGGATTGGACAGGGCTCCTAGACAACAGATTTGGTTGAAGATGTCCCTGCCCATTACAGGCACCTTGGGCTAGATGGACTTTAAAGGTTCCTTCCAACCCAAGCTATTCTAGGATTCTATGGTTTGTGCTTTTCCCCTCATTAGGGTATTTCACGCCAAGATGTAGCTCTAATCCTGGGCTTGCTCTGCACTGCAGTAGTCTGGCAGGAGCATTAATTGAACCAAGGCTTTTGAACTGTGCTGAACAAGCATTGGTGGTTTCAGCAAACGTAGTCACCACAGCTGATAGCAGAGTCACAAGGCTTTCCGTTGCACCCTAAGTCTCTGAAGAATACTTGGGCACTAACTACCTTGTATATGCCTTAATTTGTTTACTAATTCAAGGGGCCATCCAAACCTCCTTCCTCTTGTGATGTATGCTTGTGCTGCATATATGTATTTGATATTGTTTAAACAATAAAGACTTTATTTCTACTACCAGAAACACCAGGATCCTAGGCATTGATCATACAAAATGTTACATCAAACAATATGTTGTTGTCCTTTGTTCAGTAAAGAATAGAGCTCATTTCAACTGTATGCTTGAAAAGCAAAAGACATTGCCATCATAATTTTAATTGTGATTTTATTTACATTTTGGGACTGCCTGGAAGCCTCCATCAGTGTCAGTGTGACATTATGCTGTGTGAAAAACAAAGCAAAGGGATAGCCCTTATTCCAGAGAGCTAGTGATTTGCAAAATGGCAAAATACCAGGACATTTTTATGTGTACTTATGCCTGAATTAATATTATCTAACCCCTAATGTTTCTTTTTCCACTTTTTGGGTTGTATCATCCATTGTTACTTTAGCAGGGTGTAGAACATTGACATGATACATTTGCCATTATTGAGATAAAGAATTAAATTATTGGAAGCACTTCTGCAATCAATTTTTTTTTGTCAAAACTTGACAGGCAATACTCCTTTTCTTCTTTTTCTCTCTGATGACTGGGTGTGATGACTAAAGCTATTATAATCCATAGGTAAACAGAGGGGAGGAAATAGTGTATTTGTGACTGGAGAGCTTAAAAACAGTAGCACAAACAAAGTCATTAATTCACTCTACAAGAAATGTATGCATATGTGATTCTGTTAGGAAAGATACCTTTATTACTCTCACTGAAGTAATAAATCATGGCAAAAACTTAAAACTGAAAATACAGCCTTGCACACTGGAAAAAAAAAATCATTGCTACATCTGATGAGTAAAGAAAGAAAAATATGTCAGCATCATACAGAATTCTTTTTGGGTGCTGAGGAAGAAGTGAGCCCACATGTAAGATACATCTCTGGGGTTCCTGGATTACCTTGCTCAGCCTGTACTCCTTTTTTCATCTCTATCTCAGCCAGCAGTTCACTCTTGAGCAGCTCCTGTTGAAGATGTTGCTGTCCTGGCAGAGTGTCTTCTGCCTCCTCTTGTTGGTTCATTGTCCATTGACAGGAGGAGGAGAGGAAAAAAGGGGTGTAGGAGGGCAGGATATATAAAACAGAGGACTTTTAAAATACTGCAGGACAATTTATAGTACATGAGATCTGTGTTGGCTCAGTGATCTGCCTTCAACATTCCAGAAGTGGGTAGGGAAGAAGTCAATACTAGCAGTGCAGAAGGCTGAAGAAAATAAATATTTCAGCCTGGCCCAGTGGCAAATGAAATCATTGCAACCAGTGATCAAGTGATACATGTGTCCCCCTCTGGCTATATCTGTACCAGATATACCACTTCAACAGTGTAAGGGAATGTACTTGAGCAGTTGGGTTTGATCAGCTGGTGGAGGAGTCACTGAACACAGTTTCAGACTATGCCAACCAGGACCTGTTCCTGGATGTAGTGCTGGAATTGGCACACATGCAGAACTGTTCCCATTTGGCAGTTTCCATTGAAGGAGAAATTCAAATTGTAACTGCACAGCAATGCTAATTTATGACCAAGGAATCATCTGGCTGTAGAAGTTGTTAATTTAGTGATGATAACTGGGTCAGACCATAATTGTTCCAGGCCATGGCATGATTCTAGATGTGCATAACTTTCAAGTGTAAATATAAATTGTGTTTCCAGCTTTGTAACTCTAGTTCTTATCTGTTTACCTCAAAAAGGAACAGTTTTATACTTACAGCTCTGGAGGCTCATAACTTCCAGAGACCTCTAGATGTGCTCTAAGTTATTAATCAAACTAAAAGTCTTTGAAAATATCAAGTAAGAAATCCTGATATCCATGATTCAGACTTTTGGGCTAGCAAAGACTTCCTGCCCCATAAGCACAAATTTCTTCTACTGACATTTTAACCTGGAAAGTGTTTCTGTTAGTGCCTCCACTCTAAATTCCCAAGCCATCCTGTGGCTGTCATGCATGCTAATGAACAAAGATCATCACTGGCCACAGTGTCCCTGTGCATATACAAATGCATGCTAAGACTGACTTTTCTATGCTTATTCTCTGGTATTCACATACAAATATTTTTAAAGCCAGTATATTTATCTTAAGTAAATCTTAATTCTATACAGCTAAGCAAAATAAAACTAGCAAAACCAGAAAAAAAAGTGTGAATAAAGAGTTAACAAAAGAATTAGTATTATCTAGTAAATCTATGCTATGTAGTCTCTTTCAGTGAAAAGATCTAGTTTCAGCTCTGATTTCTGCTCCCTTTCTGTTGTGACATTCAAATTCCCACAGTAATACTTATCAAGTAGCTTGTGTAGCTACATATGAGCTAACGCAATGTCCATCCGACTCTGAGAATACCAAAGTTACAGCAACTTAGGAGAATCCTGCCCTTAGGCTCTCTGCCTCCTTGCAAGGCATAATAATGTTGGAAGTGGTCACTTACATATGTGTCTTTCAGGTAAGAATTGCTGACAATTCAAGCTGCAAGGTTGGTCATTTCTGACTGATCAACCTGACTGATTTGAACCTGCTGATGTTGTCTCTCTCACAACAGTGGAAAGAAAATACACTTTTTCCTGCTGGCAAATGGACCATGAAGAGGGAGGTTTTCTGTTTCTCTTCCTTGCTATGTGACCAGTGTAGCTGGCTGGAGGCATGATGGAATGAATTCTCTAATTAGGAGGAAGTTGAGAAGGTATTCTCTCTGTGGGCAATTGTGGTCTGTGCTTGGATGGTTCCTGTTGCTCTGGCTCACTCTTGACAGTGTGACTCTCCCAAGTGGTTTTCCCTACTTTTTAATAGAAGTTGCTGCTGTTATTGTGGTTGAGGACTAAGCAACATGTGCCTCCCAACACTGCAGTCCCCAGATGCCATCCTTTCATTTGTGCTCTGAACTGGCAGTTACAAGCTTTTGTTCACAATCTGTTTCATTTAGCTGTAGAGCTGGATAGTGAGTGAAAGTGTGAGTTTTGACTTCTAACTGAAGTTAAACCACCGTAGGCTGGCATCCTCAGTTTGTTCCCTGGCCTCTGCTTGGAGTGAAGCAGTATTCTACTTCCTATCAATCAGGAAAGATATCTAAACTACATTTACTCCTACCATCACAGAAATTTATAGGAAACCTGCATCAGAAAATGTTAACTTAGAAGGAAGTACAAAGTGAAAATTTTACAAAATTTTTACTTTAAACTGACACTTAAAAATGAAATGTCAATTTGCATCCTGTCTTAATAAAACTTAGTCTTTTTCAGATCCTTGGTTCAAAAAACTTGGGTGATACTAATTGTAAAACTGTTGATTTTTGTGTTCATTTAAATAAAACCCTGCAAATGCTTTAGACTTTAAAAAAATTGCTTCTAAATACTTAAAAAAATGTTTATTAAATACTGACCTGGAGTAGAATTTTTCTCATGGCAGAAAGCTCGATTTCTTCACAAATAGTAATTACATCCAAATCATTTTGTGGTAATCTGAATGAACACTGATGAATTTTTCTGTGTAAATGGAGCATTTTTCACAACATCAGTATCATATACAATCATGGTCAGATTTGAAGGCATCATATTTAGGCATTTTTATCAGTAGCACACAGTCAAATTATGAAGGTAATTAGGTACCCCTTGCACTTAGTCACAGTCATCTTGTATAAACATCATATCTCAAACTCCCATAACCATGTCTTCTTACATTTTTTTCAATTAGTAGTTTTCCTTTTTTTATCTCAAATCTCCAAAGTTGTGCACTGAGAGGCATTGATAACATGTGAAAAGAAACAATCCATTTTCTGCACATCAATATATACAATATTTACGTTATACAGTGATAATCTCCCTCCCTCTGTGTGTGAAATAACATTTCTCAGTCATGGTGCTAAGAGTGCGAATCAAAACAGAGTCAGTCTAAAAAGTATGCTTTTCATCCTCAAATACATAAAATATGCATATTAAATTAAAAAGCTTTGGAATTCATGAATTACTGTAGCCTGGGGTTAGTGATAATTAATATCTTATGAAATTTCTTTGGTAGTTATTCATAGATGTAGCTCAACAGTAAAGCATACATACCACAGTATCATTGCAATACATCCTGGGTTACTCAAAAAGGAAAAACATTTTTTACCTGATGTAAATCAATCCAGATTGATTCCCTCCCCAGTAAAGATCAAACCGAGGTTTACAGTCAGTGTTTAGGATGCATTTGGAATACAATATCTGAAAACAAAAGCTAAATGTGTAGGGGAAGCTTGGTGTGCATGATGGGCTATTTGATTCCCTACATATACAAGGATTTAAATCAGTAATTTATGGCACTGGTTTAGCAATGTGTTATTTCCTCCTTTCAGCTTCTGTAGACATACTGCCTGTTCTATCCGGGAAGGAAAATTCAGGCAGGAGAGTGAAAGTGAAGGTGCTATGGAAGATTTTATCTTCCTTCCAATAATTTAACAACATAAATCATTAAGAAATTTGCACTGCTGACTGAAGTTGAAACAGGTTTACACAGGAAGGCTTGGCTGGGGCTATAGAGGAGAGGGTAAATATGATTCTGCAGTCACAGTCTGGGATGGTCTGCAGTTGAAGAAATGACAATCATTCTCATAGGGTTACTGTCATGGCACATGGATAATCTTGGAGGCTGCTTTAGAAGTATTGCACGGAGTGTTGTTCACTAACAGAAAGATGCATTAAGTCCTGGTGAACCTAAAATGTCACCAGGAAATGAGAAAACGTGGAATTGTGAAGGAAGTATGCACTTATCTAGAGAATATTTTAAATTTATAATAATTTTCTTACGCCTTTTGGGGAAATCTTTATGTTAATACTTGTTAAATTTTCAGCATTAAGATTTTACTTGTCTTGTAAAACTAACAACTTAGTGTAGCCTTCCACTAAAGAGAGAGGCTATAAGAGATCTGATTTTGTAAAATGCCCCCAAATTTTCGAGACATGTATTTGGACCTAACCTGAGAAAAATATCCCTGACGCAGGACTGATGTATGAAAAATGCCCAAATACAACAAAAATACCTTTGACGCAGGACATTTCCAAGTCCTTTTAGACTCTGGAAAAGACTCTGAGAGCCCTCTTCCTGTTGTGGAAGTCATTTAGCACCTTGAAACACTGAGATTTCAGTCAGGATTTCCACATTGTTTGACTTAATATTCCATGCCAGGATGTTGTACTAGTTATGCACTTTGAACCTCAAATTAAATAAATAACCAGGGAAGAAAAAAACCTGTCACAAATCCATGAAGCAATGCTTGGAAGAGGACAAGGATCAATTATTCCCATTAGCAAATGAAGGTTGAAGAAAATTGCTTTAAAACTACAGAGGAAATATGCAGGATAAATATTACTTAAGACATTGATAGAAATTAAATCTAACAAGCAATTTCATGAGGATGAGGGAGATGGGCAAGGTTAGGAATATTCTGTTTGGAATGGTTAGCTTAATTATCACTGACAGTATGGAGGAAATGAACATATTAATGACCAACCAAAGGTTTATTCTATTCCAAATCATTCTAGAAATTTTCTTGTGTTATATCAAGTGTGTATAAACTTCTCTCTCTTGAGATCAAAATAAAGTCAGTGATGAGTAATCTTTTCATTTCTCAAGAAGCTTTTAGGGGCAGGAAAGGTATGAGCCAGAGGTTGTGTGCATTTTTTCACCAAGACTCAACCTGGATAAACAGCATGAGTCTCTGAAGAGCAGCAGTCTCTCCGCTAGTCCTCAAAACTAATATAAATAATGTATGAATGGGATTCCATTTGATCTTTTCCATGCTCTGTGACTATACATTACCACTAACAAATTTCCCATACTGCCATAGATCCAGAGTTGCATTCTGTGTTGCTTTTGATAGATAGCCACTCATATTTTCTTCCTCTGAGTGTGCTGAATATGCTTCCTATCTAACTTCCATCAGAGACTTCTTTGTTGCACATGCAACTGCCCCTGTTTCACCAGGGAACAGACTAATGGTGTCTAAAAATAACTGGACTACTGCTCCCATTAATTTACAATACATACTTTAGAAATCATCCTGTCTGTTAGAAAGCAGAAGCCAAACAAAAAGTCTAAGCAGAACTTATCTTTATGAATATACTTGTTTAATGAGAAAATACCAGTCCTTGCTGGAGCTAAGGCTTAGGTTATGCAATGGAAAGACAGACTGGGCCATTCTGCATTTTTTTTGCACAGCTACA
The DNA here is from genome assembly GCA_013396875.1 of Vireo altiloquus. Classification (NCBI taxonomy): domain Eukaryota; kingdom Metazoa; phylum Chordata; class Aves; order Passeriformes; family Vireonidae; genus Vireo; species Vireo altiloquus. The sequence goes on from VZRF01028485.1 coordinate 42,562, forward strand.
CTGTTTGAAGGCTATGAAGAAAAATGTATGGGACAATATCTGCTTGAATCAGAGCCTCAAAAATGCATTTTTCATGCAGATTATGGTAAGGATTCTACTGTGTCCCACTGTGTGAATTTATTCACATCTCACTGCCATTTATTACACTAGAGTTTGCAAATACATAATCTAGCTTTCCTTTTGCTGAGCAAGGAAACAAGGAAAGGGTTGGCTGAAGGAGTATAGGCAAAAGTATTCTGATGATTCTTATCCAAAGCCTCAGTTTTCACTCTTGGAAAAGTTGGTTCTAGCTTCCGTAATTACGAAGCAAATCTTCAAAGTGATAGCTGAGCATGAATTATGAAATCACACATTCTGCTTTTGCAGAGTTGTGATACCACCAATTTGCAAATGATTGCATTTGTACACATTTACCAATACTGGCAATGAGAAGATAACCTCATCTGCTAAGGTGCTTAACTAGGTTTCTTTGTGTGCTTAGTTGTTTTTTTCTCTGGAAAGAAAGATCATCCCTTTCCCAGAAGGGGTGTCAGGTGGTCAGTGGATGGGCTCTATGACACTTTTACAAAATATTATTAGTCCAGTCAAACTTAAGTTTAGATTTTGAGGAGAGAGGTATTGTCTGAAGCATGAGAAATCTGTTTTTTGTCAGTATGAAGAAAAATCTGTTTTTTGTATGAAACCTGTGATATCTGAGCACATATTGTGCTAGATATTGCAAGGAGTATTTTGGGAATAAACTCCTGATTTAGTTATTAAAGACAAGTGACTAATCAAAGTGAGTTCTGCAGCTTATTTTCCATGGAAATCCACAAACTATGTTTGCCCACATATGCATATATATGGCTAGAGCAGATAATAGGCAAAAAAACTCCTATCCTAACAATGTCTTGTGAATTGCTTGGTAAATTTCTTTTTTCTTCACTGATCCTATATCCAAACCCAGCTAAATTACCAATGCTGATTCATTATGAAACCATACAGAAACAGATTTAGATGTATATAGAGGTGGATAATTTTATTTGGATGATCTCTTAGAAATAGGCCACTTAATGTATTTTTCAGTGGGAGGTCTTGTAAACTGTCTCTTAGTCACTTGCTAATTTTCTTACAATGTTATAATAATAAAAATAATAATTATTTAGTACACAGCACATTTCATTTCCAAAGTGCTTTTGCAGTACTAATTAATCCTCACTGTGAGGTTTAATGGTGCATACCAGAGAATTATATCCTGGCTTAATGCCAATTGCCAATCAACTGACAAGATTCTAATTTCAGAAGATCTCCTAAGAGGAAAAAGGCATAATTTAAATTAGCCTGGACAGCAGTGGCAGTTTTTATGGAGAGAATTCATAGGTCTTTGGAGTGCTGTGAATGTCTAGATGCTTGGTTTGAGGGCAAAATTACAAAATTCCAAAGAGATAACAACTTCAATTTCAAAAACAATTATACTAAGAACAGCTAAAGCTACTTAAAAAAATATTTTAAAAATATGTGTGTAGAAGGGTTTCTTGATTATTTAGGGATTATTAATACCCAGATCCATCATTAGCTGAAAATCATAGAATCATAGAATGATGGAAGGGACCTCAAGGACCTTCTGGTCCAACTTTTCCTGGTAAAAGCACAGTCTAGACAAGATGGCCCAGCGACCTGTCCAGCTGAATTTTGAGAGTGTCCTGTGTTGGGGAATCCACCACTTTCCTGGGAAGGATATTCCAATGGATGGTCTTTCTCGTTATGGGAAATTTTCTTGTGTTCAGATGGAATCTCCTCAGGATTAAGTCATACCCATTACCCCATATCTTTTACATGTGGTCCTATGTAAAAAAGGAGGTCTCCGACTTCTTTGTATCTGTTTTTTTAATACTGGATTATTCACTTAGTGTCACTTGTAGGAAAACATAGGTACAAGGACTATGTTACATGGTCCAAACTACAGTTGTAGTATGGCAATTTGTTCCACATAATATTTTCTTTTCTTGCAAAGCTAGCACAAATATTTTCTACCCTCTGCTAGTGCCTGCACAGCACAATGATTCATTGTAATAACCTAGATCTGTAAAAATAACACCACAAATTATCTTTCCTTCCCCTCCTCGATATCTAAAATTGTGAAAGAAATTGAAAATTTTTGTTTTGTCTGCTATCCTACTAAACTAGCAGCAGCTGAGTGTGAATCATTAGGATGGTGAGGATGTTGTGAATAACCTTCCTGCTTGTGAAAAGGGCATGGATGCATATCCTAAATGTGAAGTTCTAAACCAAAGACGTGAGAATTTCTGCCTTCTGGGCCTGTGTTGAATGCTCTGTTTTCAAGAGATACAGTGTATTGGGCTTGCTCAGATATTCCTTGTTGGTACAGATTGATGGTAAGTTGTCAGTGAAAAAGGAAGATTGACTCAAACCCTTAGTGTTTGATCTGTCTGTCAGACCCTTGTGCCCATCTCTTGGTGCCGGTTTGGGGCACTTTGTGAGACCCTTCACTAAGCAGTTCTGCTGTATCAGAGGGTGGTTTCACTGACTTATTCAGGGTCATACGCCAAAAAGAGAAAGCCCCTCCTGAGTCTCAAGCTTTTATCCACTGCCAGGGACTGCTAATCCCTTTGAAGGACTCACATTAACAGTTTACAGAATAACACTCTTCATCAATAAAATTGTGACAGGTTAAGGTCTGAGGATTGCCAGTGATAGTATCTGACTTCAAAAATATATTCAAAGCAGTATACTAATACTAAGCACTATAGAGGCAAGCTCTATTAGCCAATGAAAACTAGCTTGAGGTAATCATCCAGAATGCAGAAAACATAGTTCTTACCAAATAGATATTCCTGTGGGGGAGACAGGTTCAGCAGTTCCTAGAAGCTGTGATGGAGTCTTCTGCCAACTTTTCCCCATTCTTAACTAACTTTTGTTACCATTTATTAATGTTTTAGGTGGAGCTTGAGTGGCTTTATTCCATCTCATTCAGTGTGAGATGCTCGTCCCCTGGTGGCAGATATCTCAATATAGTATCTGAGATAACCTTGGGACTGGGGATGTGCATCAGTCCAAGGAGAGTGGTTTTGTCATTGCTGATTCAACAGAAGGACTTCCTTTATCTCCCATGGTTTTCAGCTGCTGTGTGGCTTATCACCTGGAGAGTACCACCAAGTTCCCTCTTCTGCAAGGGTTTTGACAGAGCCTTTTGAACAGTGGTGTCTCCACTCCGCTCCACCCTCTGTTTAGGTGCTTTAGACTGTATCATGTAGGGGAGATTGGATATCCCAGTGGTGTTCCATCCAGGGAGTACAAACTGTATTTTTCCTTCTAATTTCTGTACCATTACCTTTTTGCTCCCAATCATGTTCTGGCTTATGTCAAAGCCTTTCATTTTTTGTCACATTCTCACAAAGAAGGATTTCTGATGTAGAGTGTTTGGCTCTTGTAGGGAGCATAAAAATGATGTAGAGAGAGAGCTGAGCAGATACCTGCCCTCTAAGTGAATTTTTTCTACACTATTTCATTTTATTCAGCTCATTTCAGTGCAGAAAGACTTTGTAAGTTGTGAGAGTGGTGGTTCTCTAGGCAGCTCTAATACTTTATATTGAGAAATACCTGCAGAAATCTTCCTCAAGATGTTGAAAAAACTTGTTTAATTTCCAGTGACATTTTTACAAGTGTTTACATAATGTACAGTAGTTTCATTTGTTTAATGCAGCCAAGAAGCTGGAGAGGCAATTTTTCTAGCATGATGTAATCAGGACTGCCACTGCTTTTTTCCTTGGGGAAAAAGAAATCCTACCAAATGTATGTACCATATTAGAGACTTCAGAAACATGAATTACTTGACAGATTGTTAGTCTCTAGCCTGTAAAACATTTAGAGTATTTTTTAAAGACATATTAGCTACCTGATAGAATGCAATAACTCCAAAGGGTTTTACTTCAGTGTGCTGTATAGATACAGCTAGGGCCCTTAAAATACAACAGAAAATAATATATCCTTTAGCCAAAGGGAAAATAGCAGTTGCCTCAGAGGTGTTGCAGTTTGTTTTATTCATCCTTGTAAATCAACATTTGTCTTCTTTAGAGCTGCAACCAGGAATGTGACAACAGAAAAATTTTCACTGTAACAGTTTAAAACCTCTCTTTGGTAGCAGAGGTAAGGTTTATTTGAGTAAAGGGTGTAATGGTATTCTTCCTTGTGAGGGTGGTGAGGCTCCGGAACAGGTTTCCTGAAGAAGTTGTGGATGCCCCAGTCGTGGAAGTGTTCAAGGACAGGTTGAGTGGGGTCCTGGGCAACCTGGTCTCGTGGAAGGTGTCTCTACCCATGGCAGGTGTGTTGGTACTAGATGATCTTTAATCTTACTTCCAACTCAAAGCATTCACACTCTATAATTTGCACTCTATAATCTGTAACTCAGTTTTCTTCATTAGAGCTATTTGTCTACATTCCCCTTAGAGTATACTGAAGAAAAGATGTGATTCTTCCAATCTTATATCTGTGATGTGTCATATCCTAGAATGTTTGTCTCTGCTGATGATATCCAGGATTACTATCACAAAAAGCTCCAAAACTATACATAGATGTTTTGTTATGGTGAAGGGCACACCAGGTAACCTCATGCCTCATGCATCCTTTCTAGTGCCTGCAAAATGTAACTGGAACAGTAAGCGTGTAAGGCTACATGAATAGGACACGGAAAGGCTAATTGCCTGGAGACTAAAGCTTGCCTTTAAAGAATTAATGTAACATTAATGTTTGTTAAATTATGCTTTAATTTGAATTGGATTGTTACCTTCACAGAATCACAGAATATGCTGAGTTGGAAGGGATCCATGAGGATCATTGAGGTCCAAATCATAGCCCTTCACAGCACCATCCCCGAGAGTCAAACTGGGCCCAAGAGCATTGTCTAACCACTTCTTGAGCTCTGTCAGGCTGGTGCTGTGACCACTTCCCTGGGGAGCCTGCTCCAGTGCCCAACCACCCTCTGGGTGAAGAACCTTTTCCTAATATCCAAACATCCTCACTCTTATGGAGGATTATCTTGAATTCAAGAGTGAAGAGGTGCTGTTGCTTACTGCTTAAAGCTGGAAATTTGCTGATTAGAGTCTTCAATTATATGTTTAAAAGTCAACAGAGGTGGTTTAACTGAAAATTTTAAACTAATTGGGGATGGAATGGAACTCACACATCTATCAGGAAATAATTTTAGACTCCTAATTAGACTTTCAAACTTGATGCAGTATCATCTTTAATTATAACCCTCTTTATAATGGCTTGTTACTCATTTACGTACATAGAATTGCTTCCTTATTGCCTGATTGGGAAACTTCAGTTGGTTATTCTCAATTATTCTCAATTATTCTCAATTATTCGATGTGTGACTTAAGCTTTGAATCAAGTGACCAAATACAGATAAATAGTGACATTTAATATGCCTGGTCTCAAGCTTCCAAAATGCTATCTGGCCTCCAACTGTTGTTCCAGGAAGGCATGTGTCAAACCTGCTAGATCCATGTGGATATCTTAAAAATGATAAGCTGTTTCAAATAACACTAGATACCTATTTTTGGCACCTGAACGGGGTCCTTACAATATACATTCAGGTAAATGCAATTACAACTACAAATATTTTGATTAGGGGTTATTTTTCTGCCGAGGCTTTCATATTGCACTTTGTAATAAAAGAGCCCTACGAAATAAAAAGCTGCATGATGCAATAGATATTCTTTCCTAAACATGATCTTCTTAATACTGTTTACATTTATATTCAAAGCAAACTTCCAACATACTTCCTCTCCATATCTACTTCACATTTTCTCTGTACTTTCTACACTGTAATAGTCGGATTCTTTTATTAACACCAAGTTATGACAAGTTAATACTGTTTGTTTAAAAAATGTTACTCTGTGATGCCTCCTTTGATAATATCTTTTCAACTGATGATATTCAATTCTGTTTCAAAAAAAGGAAGGAAAAATTAAATTCAGAAATAGGGGAGTGTAATGGTGCTCACTACCTTGCAGTTAGCAAGTGCTAGTTTTAAATAGTTTGAGAATTCAGACCATGCTTCATGAAGTCAGAGCTTGCTTCAATCAGAAGCCTCAATTCCTCAGCACTCTGAGTTGTTAAGGTCACTGCACAAAGCACCTGGAAGGACTGCAGCTTGCTGATAGTAGGAATGTGATTCCTCGCTAAATTCTCTGAGAGCAGACACCTGAATGCTTTTGATGGACTATGGAGAAGATACATCTAAGCTTGGAATTGAAATTTAAAAGGATTTTAGAAGACATTTTCGTACCATTTTCTTTTCCTTCCTATGCTTTAAGTCTTGGGTTTAAAGTTGGTCTTTTAACTAGGAAAAAAAAGACTGTTGTTCAGGGAACATGGAAAAAGTTACCTGCAAAAGTTGATAAAAGAGCACTAGGAATGGGAACATGGCATCAGTCTGTTCTCCAGGTTATGAGGACATGCAAAATAACCCGTTTTGAAAATCACATGGTACCTGTAATGGAGCTATTGTGCATACGTATTTATAACAAACTTTTGAGATATTTGTTGATTGTTTGGATAAATTATTTCAGACTTTAATAGGCATATTTATGTTAAGCTTTAACTTCCAGGCTTAAGTTTCTATAAATAAATTTTAAGATATCTGAGGCTCATGTCTCTATCCATCTCTCTGTTATTTCTCTCTCTCTGTGTTTGCCATCTGCTTTTTTAGTGGAAAATCTTGTACCTTCACATAAAATCTGCATTTTAAAAAATGAAGAAAACAACAAATGCTTAATTTTGGCTCACATTAATATTTGCTTAATCTTATAAAAATTCTTCAGAAAGAATAATACAAGTCAAAGATGGGTTTGCCAGTTTTGGTAAAATTTTCCCACTTTAGAGGTAAGGAAAACTGATCAAATGGAAAAGTATGTCTCAGGCAGTTCGAAATCGGATTTCAGATTTCTCTTTTATATTTATTAAACATATAAAAATATTTCTTGTTTTGATAGTTACAAAACACATTGCTTTGTTTTTTGTTTCTTTTTTTTTATATATGACCTAAAGATGCTTTGGAGATGTGTAATAAAGTTAACCCTTACGATGTTTTTGTTTTTCATTTCAGTCTTCAACAGTAAACAGGGTCAGAAGCTGCCTTGCAATTCTTCAATTGTACAATATCTGATATAATGACCAATGGTAAGATATGTAGGTACATCACAGAACAAATAAAAAAGAAGAATCTCTAAATGCAATATTGAAATAATAGCTATTAACACAGAGAATTTTCTGCCCATTCTATGTTTATATTTATACTAACAAATATTGTTATGTAAGTCAGACTTTCTACAAGGAGGTAATGCAGAACAGATCCATTGCATTACTTGTTCATCAGCTAAGTAACTAACAAAACTCAAAAAAGTGTATGGATGTAGTACTAGCCCGGATGACTCTTTCCCTGAATCATGGTGGAAACTGTAACACAACCAGTCTCATTCTGTCGTGTTCAGATAGAGTCTGTAGACTATAAGATTTCATTCATATTTGAAATTATTTAAGTTTGACAAATAATGGAGTTTTGTACTCCATATAAGTTTTTGGGGTTTGTCTTTCAAGTATTTTCTCACTCTCTGAGGACCCAGGTAGTACACATAGGTATTGACATGATAGGTCTCAATCTTCTTTGTATAATCCATTTTCATCTACTAATTCATGGTTTTAATTTCTAGTGGATTGAAATGATGGGCTAGATTGTAAAGGCAACTTTTAAATTCTATATGCATCAAGAAAGGTAAAGATAGTACAAATCTGAATAGTTACTGAATTCCATTTTTAACCCTACATGGAATTTTATAGAGTAAATGGTATGAGGTTTTTTTTTTATTTGGGGCTGCATTGATAAACAATTTCACAGAATTCTGTAGCTGTGCCTATGCTGACAGTAGCAGTGCCACTGTCTTGCAGAATTTAGCTTTGAGCTTACACATAGCGCAGCTTTAAATACAGCAGCCAAACTGTATTGCCTAATTTAGACTTTATCCTCATTTTTGTAAGCCCAGCAGGAGAATTCGGTTAGATACAATTTGCACAGACTAAACAGGAATTTTAGGAATGTAGGAACTGCTATACTGTGTCAAACCTGAGATGTGGTGTCCTGTTTCAGCAGTGTCTGGTGCCAGAGAGTTCAGCTGAAAGTGCCAGAATTCTCTAGAGTTGCTCATGGAGAAATGTCTTTCCCCCAGTCTGAGTAAGGTGCATAGGCACTGTGTTCAAGCTTGTAGCTCTCAGAGTAATATTATTTCAGCTGAAACAACCCATTTACCCTTGTTTTGCATTTTGATGTCACCAATTTCCTTTTAATGTTGTATAATGAGAAATGAGTCCCAGAGAAGTGTTCATTATTAGGTGTTCCTCTACATTCCTTTACCTATATAAGATCCTTTATAAAAACTTAGGTTTGTAGTATGTGTTGTATGAGTTTCAGCTGTGCCAAGTAGGTTTTAGAATACTTTTAGCTGTTGTGATGGAATTTAACCTTTCGTTTTAGCACGGATCTGTGAAATAATTTGCTGTTTTATAAGGCTGATTTCTTGGAATACCTCAACCTCTACAAAGACTCCTGTTAAATTCTTCTGTATCTAATGGAATTAGATGACCTGAACTGAGAGCATTTTCCCAGATGAAGAAGGATAATCACTTCATATAACAGCATTAAAATATTTAATTTCCTTCTCTGTTTATGAGGGATTGTAAAAAGCCCCTTCAGTGAATTCTGCTGCATGTAAGTGTGATTGCTAAGCACGTGAAACATTGTAAAAGACTTTTTCTATGTTATATAAAGCACTGTTTTATAGGAATCCAGACATTTTCTGTGTGATTTTCCGTATTATGATGCAGAATCCATCAGAAGATAAAACTGGATTGCGATCAAATCTGTTCAGTTTCCAGTCTGGGGTAGATTTAAAGTTGTGAAGACTGTTCTCAGGCAAAAAAGCTTGCACTGTTGTAATTTCATGAGAATTTGTCTCTCATAATGCTATGACTCAATATGATGTTATTTCATGGGATAATTTGTCTATCATTCCCGAACGTTTTGAAAAATCCCTCATTCCAGCTGCCTCAGTCTGACAGCCTGGCATGCTTGGTTCTGACAAAAAGTGCAATTTGCCAAACAGGACTTCAGCTCCCATGAGCAAGTCCTAAGACCTCAATGAACAGAAAAGTTGGGTAACAGAAAAATTGAGCAGGGGTAAAGCAGTAGTTTTTCTAAGAAAAACTCTCAAGAGGTGCAGAATACTCACCCTTAGCCTTGGGAGGGGTGCACGGCAGAGGGCTGTGTAACCAAGCCCTATGAAAATAAAGATATTAAAATGACTGGCTAAGCAGAGCTATTTCCAGATCTTCTGTATGTGCACACATAATTAATTTCCTTTTCCTTCTGCTGGATTCAGGTTTAAATTTCCAGGCTTCCATGTGTCTTCCCAAACTAGATACCAAGTTCACTTTTGAGCCTAACGTGGAACTTTCTCAGAGGTCTGCATGGAGAACCAAAACGAGGTGTTTCTGCAAAGTGGTGGTTTAAAAGTAAAGATTTGTTTTGTTTTGTTTTTGTTTTTGGCGACGGACTGAGAGCTGTTAAATGACGTCAGCAGGGGATTTTGGGGATGGTGGCAGGACGCGGCTGCCCTGTGCGGCCGCTCGGAGCCGCTGTTTCGCCGCAGAGATGCTCCGGCAGGCGGGAGGAGCGTCCGGACCCCGACAGCAAAGCGCTGCCCGCTCGTGGCAAAAACACTAAACGTGCTGACTTATACTTCTGGAAACAGATACACTGATTCTTTCCGACTTTT